>CM045742.1:7500000-7595000 GCA_024760905.1 Plotosus lineatus | reverse complement strand
AGTGAAACAGTTTGATTAACTTAAATGAATTCAGCCTTATTCAAGCAAGATAAATGTGAATGGAGAGCTTTTTTGCTCCAAACACTTCCTCAATGCTGGGGTTGTTTCTGTGCGAGTGCAGGAGATGTCCCTGGTGTTTTAAGGTTTCGTGGTGTAAACTGCATGACAGCTGTGCTAAATGAGCTAATATAAAAGCTAATTCTCTCTAACACACTGAACGAGTGACTGCAATAAGAGGCCATGGGAATCCCTCGGTGCAGATGGCAGAAATGAGCCTTGAAGCATGCTAGTGCTAATGTGTTATACATTCCCTAAAAAAGAGGCCCAATTCCCAGAGAGTAAGAGAACGGCATGATTCTAAATTGTGGTGCTGTGTTTCATGGGATTGTCAGGCTGCATTAGCAACTGTGGTATAAGAGATCTTTTGTGTGGAGAATGTTTCAGAGTGAGACTTAATGACATTCATCACCCTGCAGTCATTGGGCTTACAGAATAATTATCATAAATGCAATTCATAAATTTTTCCCTACTAGCTCTTTTGCTGAGTAAAAGTCTATCATACACAAATACATGGATCTTAGCACAGGTAAAAGTACACACACACATGCACAGTGAGCAAAGTGAAGAAATCTTGTCTAATTTGCTGGTTGAAAATGAGTCAGATTCTGGGCTACAGGTTCATTAGTGAATACAGCTGTGAATTAGTGTTTCTGAGAATCGTCTTTGAGAAGTTGATGTGAACAGATAGTGAACACTGGGGCAAACCTGTGTGACGATGCATTTTGTTGCTAAACACTAAAGCGGTACATATCTAAAGTAACAAACACTTGAGAATAGATCTGTTCTGTGTTAGCTGCGTCTGTCTTAGTACACCACACTCGCATGGGACCACGCCTCATTTTAACCTTTTTTTTTTTTATATATATATATCTCATCCAGCAGCATCAATGAAGCATGTCTGACGGTGACAGATTTAGAAAGCAAATCTTGCTGGTTCTTCTTTTGTAGGCAGTTTTTAATGCTTGTGTGTGTTTTCCTGTGGACAGACTAAAACAGGAGGCAGGCATGGCAGGACCTACTTGTCTGGATGTGTTCTGGTGGTTAGACCTTAAATAATTGGAATTAAATTTGCAGAGTTAAAACTTGTCTATGCTGAGACACAGATGCTGTGTTAGCAGGATTTGAGATGAGCTGATGGAGTTAGGATGAGGCGGAGTTTATATACTGTGTACACTGCATTCAATTACAAGTTGTAACTCATACTTTCAACCAGGAGAAAGCTCCAAACAAACAAGAAAACGGAATTCAAGACTGGCTGCCCAGAGCATCAGAAGTAAACGCAGCAGCACATTTTACGTTTAAATGAGTTATTCTGTAAATCCAAGTACTGTATTCTTTTTACATCAATAACTCTATACATGGGGTGTAGTACTTAACTCGTCCACCTCACAGCAGCAAGGTCTTGGGTTTGAGTCATGGTTTTTTACATGATTTCCCCTGTGCTTCTGTCAGTTTCCTCTGGGTACTCTGGTTTCCTCCCACAGTCCAAAGACATGAACGTTACACTAAATGGCTGCTCCAAATTGTCCCTAACTAAGAGTGTGAGTATGAATGGTAGTTTGTGTTGGCCCTATGGTGGACAAGTGAGCTGAGAAAGTCTGCAGCCTCCTCATGACCCTAGTAGGATTATGGGGTTTGGTGAATGAGTGAATGCGAGAGTAAGTATAGACATGTTCACTTTAGGTCAGGGGAGGAAATCACCCCTCAGATAAGTGCGACAGTTTTCTCTCTCCTGGCCTATAACTGCACTCAGCATGCACAGCAGGAGATGAGCTGTGCCAGAAGAGATGGATTTATTACTCATTTTATTCTGTTCCATTCGCTACAAAAGATTGATATATTTAAAAGTGTTGAGAGAAAGAGTGTGCGAGACAGGTTTTATCAGAAATGAGGCTCACACTTGGCAAACATTTGGCACCTATTAATTAGCGTGACACCTGTGATGCAACAGGAAGTGAAAATTACGTAAGACTTCCTTTGATTATACAAGCAAACAGAGTCATCATCCTCATTTCTTTTTTCTCTTTCTCCCTCTCTGCACATTCAGATGAACTCCCACTGACAGGTGTTTATGCCCAATAAGTCTGTGTGCAGCAGCAGTGGCTGCGTCGCTTCATGTTTTTCAAACATGTGTGATTCTTGTTACACTGACCATGATGAGAGCTCGACTGTATCGTTGTGATTGTTCTCACTGAATGGCATTGAACCAAAAGCTTTTGATTAATGATGTTACTACTAACGTGTGTGTGTGTGCGTGCGTGCGTGCGTGCGTGCGTGCGTGCGTGCGTGTGTGTGTGTGTGTGTGTGTGTGTGTGTGTGTGTGAGCGCATGCGCACACACACACACACACACACACACACACAACATTGATATCCACATTCTTTTCTGAAAGGAGCATCGAGGTCATTTATCCTATGATGGCCATCAGCTATAGTGCTGTTCACGTGTATTCTATGTGCTTCTCCCCTTTCATAGCCTAAGCAGCGCACATCACTGTCCTCATCGCAGGATGTACACCGGCCTGTCCCGAGCCATAGTGGTGAGCCCTCTGAGGTGAGCTCATCTCTGGGCTATGCTAGCTTTAGCACCAGTCCACCAGCTAGTCCTCTCATCAGTCCAGCTAACGACTCGCCTGGTTCCGCTGAGGACCGCCCCCTTGCTGGTAAGAGTCCATTTCTTCCAAGCCACTTCTTGTTGAAGGTTTAAGTAAGTACACTATATGCAGGCTATGTGACCAAAAGTGTGTGCACTTCAGTCCATCACATCACCCATCTGTTCTTACTGAACATCTCATTCCTGTTCCTTGTTCTCTGTCAAATAGCTTCACTTTTCTAAGAAGGGTTTCCAGTAGATGGTGTAGTAGTTGGTGCTTACGTGTGGGGTTTGCATGTTCTCTCCATGCTCGTATGGGTTTCCTCTGGGTATTTTGGTTCCTTCTCCAAGTCCAAAATATGTACTTTGAGTTCACTCTCTATTCCAAATTGCTCCTAGGAGTGTGTGGTTGTATATGTTGGCCCCGTGATGGTCTGATGAGCATGATGTGCATGGCTGTAGTTTTATATATGTCTGTCGGAGTGCTGATCCTTAAAGCTTATATTGTTTACTTGGTCACTCATAAAGTGTCTCTTGCTGTTCAAGATGATTTCACAGTGGCATTATGAATAATTTATTCACTAAACACACATAATATGACAAAAGTTCTGAATGAAAACAGAGCTGATGACATAAACATGGTCAGGAGAAGCCGGGACAAGTGTTCAATTCATCCAAACTGATTGAACCTGGTCACATCACCAGTAGGTGGCAGTCAGAGATGTCTCAATGATACAGTACAGGCTTTTCATTCTAACATGCATGAACGTTGAGTCAGTGGTATGAAACGTGACAAACAACATGTTCTGTCTAGGTTTAAAGGGTTTCTCACTTCCTGTATGTCACTTCCTTTGGACCCCAGCGTAGGCGGTTGTGGAGTTAATGTTGTTACCATGGTAACATAATTCCTGTTAGCATGGCGTGGGAGTCATGATGACGGCGATGCTGTGTTACTGAAGCGCTGGCAGCCGCCACTCACCAGCACTGTGTGTATGCTGTCTGGCACCTTCCTCTGCAAGAACATACAGTAAGGAGCTGAAGAAAAAAACGCAGAGGTCACCGTGAGGAGAAATAATACTTGTCTCTAGAATTAGCGTGTAGAGGTTTCTATTCTTCCATGCTGGTAAACAGGATTTTTATGACTAAAATCCCTGCTGCTCTTCAGTCTTTCTCACTCTATAGCCACTCAATCTTCAAACAGCAGCTTCCTTCCACAGTCCAGAAACATGCCCATTGGCTGTTCCAAATTACCCCTAGGTGTGAGTGTGAACGGTTGTGTGTGTGCTGCTCTGCAATGGTCCGGCGAGCTGTTCAGGGCATATCCCACTTCACTCACTGTTGGCTGAGATAGGTACCGACCTCAATGCGACCTTAGTATAAGTAAGCAATTCAGCAAATGAGTGATTATTGAGTGAATATCCAAGGTCTGCCATATAAGAATCCAATGGAGAGGAAAAGGTTGCAAGAGATAGTTGTTCTCAATGTCAGTTGTGATTGACAGGAGAAACAAAACTAAAGTGGTCTATTCACTCATTTTCTAAGAATCTTAATCCTAATTAGGGTTGTGAAGAGGCTGCCGCACATCTCAGCTGACTCTGGGTGATGATGGGGAATACCCTGTACAGCTCACCAGGTCATCACAAGACCAACACTCACACAACCATTCACACTCACACATGGGGAAATTTGAAACATCCAATTAGCCGACTGTGCATGTTTTTCGAGTGTTGGAGGCTCCTCACAGGAATGCCTGTGCTGGGAATCAAACCTAGAGCTTCTTGCTGTAAGCTGTACGTGCTAACCACTGCGCCGCCAAAAATTAAAATGAATGAATGAAAAATAAAATGAGACAGAAATTACACAATTACACTGATTGGTGTGGAATGCATTCTGGGATATTAGATGGTCTTCAGTCCACAGAAGTGACCATCCGATGCATCCATGATAAAAACAGAGGGGCAGAAAGACATACAGGTACAGTATTTGAACTGTACTTGACTGAATGTGAAATTTGAACCGACTGAGAATGATGACTACATGTACAGATAACCTAATCATTCCCGCCTGAAAGTGATTATTTACCACCGGCACTCACCAATAAGTGATGTTCAGTTGAAAAAGGTGTTTAGATGATTGGAAATAAAAAATGTCCAGGAAACTGCAGTAGATCTTCAGGAACAGGGCTGGTGTTCAGTGCTATATGTGAACATTCAGGCAAGATTCTAATCTCTGTAGTCTTTGTGTGTGTGTGTGTGTGTGTGTGTGTGTGTGTGTGTGTGTGTGTGTGCGTGCGTGCGTGCGTGCGTGTGTGTGTGTGTGTGTGTGTTTTGATTTGTTGGATTGGGAATTTTATGGAAACTCAATTTAAACTGAAACTTAATTTAAAAAAATTGAATAAAAAAGGTAATTTAAAAAAAATCACCAACCTTTGTGGTGACACTCCCTCACCTGAGTTCAGCTGATGTGAATTTGACCTTGAATTTGAAAATTTATTGGAAGGTCAAAGTTTTGGAGGTAGAAATTTCCTATGTTTAATTGAAATTTCATGCTTGTCAAAATGACAGACAAAGTCACAAAGACCCATTGATGCACTGAGGGACAGACGAGAAACCATTCACACTTTCTGGAGAATGGTCAAAATGAAGGTCATGCGATTTTTTTGTGCTTTGAGCTTTAAAAACCTTTGAATTAAGTGCTAAACATGACGTTAACATGAAACAATGATGGGCAACCATATAAGGAGCTTTAAAAGAAATAATTACATTCCACCTTGAAAGGTCAAAACCAAGGTCATAGGATTTCAAGTCGAGGCCCGGGTTAACAACGACCGCCATCAGTGCTGTTAACCAACAGGGTGCTGGTGGAAATTAGACTACTGTTGGTCGAAGAAGGAGAGGTCGAAGAAGAAGAGGTGGGAGGCGTGTCCGTAGGCAGAGAGAGAAGAGGAAAAGCATGAGTCTAAGACTGAGAGTAGGAACTTTGAATGTTGGAACTCTGACAGGAAAAGGTAGAGAGCTGGCTGACATGATGCAGAGGAGGAAGGTGTATATACTGTGTGTTCAGGAGACCAGGCGGAAAGGTAGCAAGGCTAGAAGTTTAGGAGCAGAGTTTAAGCTGGTTTTTCATGGTGTCGATGGGAAGAGAAATGGTGTAGGAGTCCTCTTGAAGGAGGGGTTTGTCAGGAATGTTATAGAAGTGAAAAGAGTGTCAGACAGAGTTATGAGTCTCAAGTTAGAAATTAGGCGTGATGGTCAATGTTGTTAGTGCTTATGCCCCATAGGCACGCTGTGAGCTAGAAGAGGAGAGATTCTGGAGTGAGTTAGATGAAGTGATGCAGGCTACCCCAGAGGCGAAAGAGTGGTCATTGGTGCAGACTTCAATGGACATGTTGGTGCAGGCAACAGAGGGGATGAGGAAGTGATGGGCAGGTTTGGTATCCAGGACAGGAACACAGAAGGACAGATGTTGGTAGATTTTGCAAAAATGATGGAAATGGCTGTGGTGAATACTTCCTTCCAGAAAAGACAGGAGCATAGGGTGACTTATAAAAGCGGAGGTAGGAACACACAGGTAGACTACATCTTGTGTAGGTGATGTAATTTGAAGGAAGACAGTGACTTCAAAGTAGTAGTGGGTGAAAGTGTTGCCAAACAGCATAGGATGGTGGTGTGCAGGATGATGCTGATGGTAAGAAAGATGAAGGCAAAGGCAGAGCAAAAGACAAAGTGGTAGAAGCTGAAAAAGGAAGAGTGTTGTGTTGTCTTCAAGGAGGAGTTGAAACAAGTTTTGGGTGGTCAGGAAGTGCTTCCAGATGACTGGGCAACTACAGCTAATGTGATCAGGGAGACAGGTAGGAGAGTACTTTGTGTGTCCTCTGGAAGGAGAGTAGATAAGGAGACTTGGTGGTGGAATGAGGAAGTGCAGGAGTGTGTACAAAAGAAGAGGTTAGCTAAGAAGAAATGTGACCTAGAGAAAACTGAAGAGAGTAAACAGGAATACAGGGAGACACAGCGTAAGGTGAAAGTAGCGGTGTCAAAGGCCAAACAGAGGGCGTATATGATGACTTGTATGCTAGGTTGGACAGTAAGGAAGGAGAAAATGATTTTATATAAGTTGGCACAGCAGAGAAATAGAGATGGGAAAGACGTGCAGCAAGTTAGAGTGATTAAGAACAGAGAGGGAAATGTATTGTCTGATGACAGAAGTGTGCTGGGAAGATGGAACGAGTACTTTGAAGCGCTGATGAATCAGGAAAATGAGAGAGAAAAAAGAGTAGAAGAGGTGACGATTGAGGACCAGGAAGTAGCAAAGATTAGTAAGGTAGAAGTGAGGAGGGCACTGAAGAGGATGAAGCGTGGAAAGGCAGTTGGCCCTGATGACATTCCGGTGGAGGTATGAAAGGTATGAGAGGTAGCAGTAGATTTTCTGACAAGAACATTCAACAAAGACTTGGAGAGTGAGAGGATGCCAGAGGAATGAAGGAGAAGTGTGCTTGTGCCCATTTTTAAGAACAAGGGAGATGTACAGAGTTGTGGCGACTACAGAGGGATAAAGTTGATGAGCCATACAATGAAGTTATGGGAAAGAATAGTGGAAGCTAGACTAAGGGCAGAGGTTAGTGTGCATGCAGGTTGGAATGGTTGGAGAAATGTATCCGGTGTGATGTGTGATAGGAAGGTACCGGCAAGAATGAAAGGAATGTTGTATGGTTTTGAAACAGTGTGTTATGCCTGGAGTGTATGCGTTGGACCCAGAGATGCAGGAGACCATAAGAAGGTTCAATGATTTATTAAACACCAGGAACTGTAAATCACGGGAATACTAAGTCAATGGAACTGGTCAAGCACGAAGCAAGATACCAGGGGTCAAAGAGAAAGCCGAGGAACGGAATCATGGGGAAAGCAATCTTCTGACATCGGAGGGAAGTGCGCCGCTCCCATTTATAGCTGGCTGATTGCAGAGTGGGACCAGGTGTGCTCTTCCGGGACTTGTCTACCGGCAACCGTCACGCCCCTCGCCAGCGCCTGCAATGACTAAAGAAAGAATTAATTCCGCCAGCCAGCACAGACCATAACAGTACCCCCCCGACCAGGCTTGTCCGAGAACCGACGATAGAATTCGTCTAATATGTCCGGGTCCAGGATTAGGGAGCGGGTAGTCCATGAACGTTCTTCGGGTCCATACCTCTCCCAGTCCACTAGGTACTGAAACCCTCGACCTCGCCTGCTTACATCAAGGATACGGTTGACTGTGTATGTAGGATGTCCATCAATCAGCCGGGGTGGAGGGGGTGGGGGGGTGGAGGGGACTTTCTACCACGGGCTTAATCAGGGAAACATGAAATACTGGGTGTACCTTGAGTAAGGGTGGGAGTCTCAGTCGGATGGCGCTGGGGTTTATAATTTTCTCTATTACATTGGGCCCAATGTATCTGGGGGACAGTTTTTTGGAGTTGACTTGCAGGGGCAGATCCTGGGAGGAGAGCCACACTTGTTGCCTGACAGTGTAGGGAGGTGCCGGAGTTCGGTGACTAACGTGCTCTGTGAAACTGCCTGGACAGATGGGACGGCCACTTCGACCACCTTGCTGGGAAACAGGGTAGGCTGGAACCCATTAATCACCATGAAGGGGGACATCCCGGTGGTGCCGCAGATCAGAGAATTGTGTGCGTATTTGGCCCATGGGAGGTGTGTGGCCCAGGAGGACGCAGCGCAGGGAGGATTCGAGGCTTTGATTCGCTCGTTCCGCCTGCCTGTTCGACTGAGGATGGTAGCCAGAGATCAAGCTGCAGGAGACACCCAAGGTGTCACAGAACGCCTTCCAAACTCTGGATGCAAACTGGGAACCCTATTCTGAAACGACGTCCTGGGAGATGCCATGGAGGCGAGGTGTTGGACTAGGAGACCACCTGTTTCCATTGCCGAGGGGAGTTTGGGTAGGGCGACGAAGTGAACAACCTTGGAGAACCGGTCCACTATTGTCAGGATAACAGTGTTGCCCTCAGACGGGGGTAAACCTGTGACAAAGTCCACCGCAATGTGCGACCAGGGGCGATGGGGAACGGGTAAGGGTTGGAGGAGACCCGTGGGTGCATGATGGGAGGACTTGCTCCAGGCACAGGTGGCAGAAGCTCCCACAAACTCCCTGGTGTCAGCTGCCTTCCTTGGCCACCAGAAGAGTTGTTGGAGCAGGAAAAGAGTTCGGTGGGCTCTGGGGTGGCAGGATTTTGAGGAGTGAGCCCACTGGAGAGCTGGGGTTCTGGCCGGCGGGGGAACATATAGTCGACCATGGGGGCACCTGACGGGCTCCGGTTCCCCCTGATGGGCGTCCCGAACTAGCCGTTCTACCTCCCATTGGGCTGCTCCAAGTAGACAGGAGGGGGGCAAGATGGTCTCCATGGTAGTGTCTTCACCCGAGGAGAACTGCCTGGAGAGAGCGTCTGGCTTTGTATTCCGGGAGCCGGGTCAGTATGTCAGTGCGCCAAGACCAAGGCTAGCAGCTCGTGATTCCCAACATCATAATTCTGTTCCGTCGGGGACAAGCGACGGGAGAAGGCGGCGCATGGGTGTAGCTTCTGGTCTGTGGAAGACCGTTGGGACAGGACCACCCCCAACCCCGGGCCCGGGTTGACTTCCACCACAAACTGCAGCGAGGGGTCCGGGTGGATCACTACGGGCTCATTGACGAATTTGGCCTTCAGCCTATCAAACACCGCCTGGGCACTTGGGGACCACTAGAACGGTGTTTTGGGTGATGTCAACTGTGTGAGGGGGGCTGCTAGGCGGCTGTAGTCCCACACAAACCGGCGATAGAAGTTTGCGAACCCCAGGAACCTCTGCAGCTGTTTCTGCGTCCCTGGAGTCGGTCACTCCGCCACTGCCTTCACCTTCGCCGGATCGGGTCTTATCTGCCCCTTCTCCACGATGAACCCCAGGAAGGAGACTGAGGGGACATGAAATTCACATTTTTCTTCTTTAATGAACAATCTGTTCTCCAGGAGCCTTTTTAGTACCATTCTCACATGGCGGAGATGTTCGTCTTGGTCTCGAGAGAAGATCAGGATGTCGTCCAGGTATACGAATATAAAGCAGTTCAGCATGTCCCTAAGCACATCATTGACCAGAGCTTGGAAAATTGGTTAATCGGCATTGGTTAGTCCGAATGGCATGAGCAGGTATTCGAAGTGCCCCAGGGGCATGTTGAAAGCCGTCTTCCACTTGTCTCCCTCCCGAATTCGGACCAAGTGGTAGGCGTTTCTCAGGTCCAGCTTGGAAAAAACAGTAGCATTGTGGATAGGGGTGAAGGCTGAATCAATTCGAGGGAGAGGGTACTTGTTTTTTATGGTGATATGGTTCAGGCCCGTGTAATTGATGCAAGGTCTCAGGGTCTTGTCTTTCTTTTCGATGAAGAAGAATCCAGCGCCTATCAGGGAAAATGAGGGCCGAATGAGACCTGCAGCCAGCGACTTGTTAATGTATGCCTCCATGGCGTCTTTCTCCGGCTTCGAGAGGTTGTATAGTCGCTGGAAAGGGAGCGTGGAACCTGGGAGTAGGTCAATGACGCAGTCGTACAGTCGATGAGGAGGTAATGAGCGAGCCCGGTCCTCGCTGAAAACCTCTTGCGGTTGTGATATTCTTTGGGCACGCCAGGGGTTTGTGACGCTTGGCAGTGTTGCAGACAGTAGTCACTCCAGCTGCATATGGTGAGGGTGCGCCAGTCAATGTGGGGATTGTGGGTCTGCAACCATGACCACCCCAACACTAGGGGAGAGAGAGAGGCAGCGAGAACAAATAGTTCCAAATATTCCTGGTGGTTACCGGACAAACTGAGCCTAACTGGCCTGGTATTGTGTGAGATGTGAGCTATGAGTCAGCTCTATGAGTCCACTACCTCCTTGGGGGTCTCGAGTTCATACACGGGCAGGTCGTGAAGCTCAACCAGCCCTGGATTGATAAAGTTAGCATCAGTGCCTGAGTCAATGAATATGTCTACAGGATGAGAGTGTTGCTCGGAGTGTAGCATACCTTGAACTTGCAGGTGCTTCCCGGGTGTCGTGTAGGATCCTCTTGTAGCTGTTGGACCCTGCCGCACAGGGCACTGGGTGAGGTAATGGTCCTTCTCGGCGCAATAGCTGCAGAGACCGTTGGCCAGCTACCGGTGCCTCTCTTCAGCTGTCAGTCTGGTGCGGTTCACCTGCATGGGTTCTTGACTGTCATCCTCCCTCAGAGGGGGAAATGGCAAGTGAGTTCGAGGTGGGGCCTCCTTCCGGGATCTATCTCTCTCTCTCAGTCGGTTGTCCAGTCTGGTAGACAAGGCGATTAACTACTCAAGAGCAGTCGTCTCGTATCGGGCCATGAGCTCGTCTTTCATTAAGACCCTGCAGGAAAGCCTCCCGGAGCGTGGGGTTGTTCCAGCCGCTTTCGATGGCGAGAATCCGGAATCGGATGGCGTACTCTGCCACCGACTGTGAGCCTTGCCAAATTCGTAGGAGCTGGGAGCTTGTCTTCTCCCCTTTCGCCGGACGATCGAAAACCTTCTTCATTTCTTGCATGAATTGGTCTAACTGGGAGCATAATTCCTGAGTATGGGTGGTGACCGCTAGCGCCCAAGACGAGGCTTGCTCCGTGATTAGGCTCATGATGAAGGCGGTTATTGCTTGATCAGTGGAGTGTGTGAGCGGCTGCTGGCTGAAGATGAGCGAACACTGGTGAAGGAATTGTGTGCGGGGGCCGATCGCGCCCGAATACCTGGCTGGCGTGGGGATGAGTGGTTCTCGGTGCGCAGGGAGTATTGCTGGTGCTGGCGCTGCTGCCGCAGCAGAAAGTGAAGGGTGAAGGGGCGGGGTTGCAGCAGCGAGGTGAGTGCAAACGGCGTCCATCCTTCCGCCGAGCTGCGCAAAACTGGTTGTTATGTGCTGGCTGGAGATTGTCCATCATCTGATGCAAGGTGGAGTTGTGTCATCCCAGCAGGGCGCCCTGGTCGGATAGTGTCCGCCGAAGCTGCGTGGTCTCCACTGGGTCCATGTTTCAGGTCAGAAGATTCTGTTATGCCTGGAGTGTATGCGTTGGACCCAGAGATGCAGGAGACCATAAGAAGGTTCAACGATTTATTAAACACTAGGAACTAGGAACCAACTTGAATGTTGGAACTATGCACAGAAAAGGTAGAGAGCTGGTTGACATGATGCAGAGGAGGAAGGTGGACATACTGTGTGTTCAGGAGACCAGGTGGAAAGGTAGCAAAGCTAAAATCTTAGGAGCAGGGTTTAAGCTATTTTGTCACGGTGTGGATGGGAAGAGAAATGGAGTCGGAGTCATCTTGAAGGAGGAGTTTGTCAGGAATGTTCTAAAAGTGAAAACAGTGTCAGACAGAGTGATGAGTCTCAAGTTAGAAATTGAAGGTGTAATGCTCAATGTTGTTAGTGCTTATGCCCCACAGGCAGGATGTGAGCTAGAAGAGAAGGAGAGATTCTGGAGTGACTTAGATGAAGTAATGCAGAGTACCACCAGAGGTGAAAGAGTGGTCATTGGTGCAGACTTCAATGGACGTGTTGGTGCAGGCAACAGAGGGGACGAGGAAGTGATGGGCAGGTTTGGTATCCAGGACAGGAACGCAGAAGGACAGATGTTGATAGATTTTGCAAAAAGGATGGAAATGGCTGTGGTGAATACTTTCTTTGAGAAGAAACAGGAGCATAGGGTGACTTATAAAAGCGGAGGTAGGAGCAAACAGGTAGACTACATCTTGTGTAGGCGATGTAATTTGAAGGAAGTCAGTGACTGCAAAGTCATCGTGGGTGAGAGTGTTGCCAAACAGCATAGGATGGTGGTGTGCAGGATGACTCTGATGGTGAGAAAGGTGAAAAAGGCAAAGGCAGAGCAGAAGACAAAGTGGTGGAAGCTGAAAAAGGAAGAGTGTCGTGTTGTCTTCAAGGAGGAGTTGAAACAGGCTTTGGGTGGCCAGGAAGTGCTTCCAAATGACTGGACAACCACAGCAAATGTGATCAGGGACACAGGTAGGAGAGTACTTGGTGTGTCCTCTGTAAGGAAAGTAGATAAGGAGACTTGGTGGTGGAAAGAGGAAGTGCAGGAGTGTGTACAAAGGAAGAGGTTAGCCAAGAAGAAGTGGGACATTGAGAGGACCGAAGAGAGTAAACAGGAGTACAGGGAGACACAGCGTAAGGCGAAAGTAGCAGTGGCTAAGGCCAAACAGAGGGCGTATGATGACTTGTATGATAGGTTGGATAGGAAAGAGGGAGAAAATGATCTATACAGGTTGGCACAGCAGAGAAATAGAGATGGGAAGGACGTGCAGCAAGTTAGATTGATAAAGGACAGAGAGGGAACTGTATTGACTAATGACAGAAGTGTGCTGGGAAGATGGAAAGAGTACTTTGAAGAGCTGATGGATGAGGAAAATGAGAGAGAAAAAAGAGTAGAAGAGGTAACCATTGAGGAGCAGGATGTAGCAAAGATCAGTAAGGGTGAAGTGAGAAGGGCATTGAAGAGGATGAAGAATGGAAAGGCAGTTGGTCCTGATGATATACCTGTGGAGGTATGGAAGTGTCTAGGAGAGGTAGCAGTAGATTTTCTGACAAAAACATTCAACAAGGTACGAGAGACTGAGCAGATGCCGGAGGAGTGGAGGAGAAGTGTGCTGGTGCCCATTTTTAAGAACAAGGGAGACGTGCAGAGTTGCAGCAACTACAGAGGGATAAAGTTGATGAGCCATATGATGAAGTTATGGGAAAGAATAGTGGAAGCTAGACTAAGGGCAGAGGTCAGCATTTGTGAACAACAGTTTGGTTTCATGCCAAGAAAGAGCACCACAGATGCAATGTTTGCCTTGAGGATGTTAATAGAGAAGTACAGAGAAGGTCAGAGGGAGCTACATTGTGCCTTTGTGGATCTGGAAAAAGCATATGACAGGGTGCCAAGAGAAGAACTGTGGTATTGCATGAGGAAGTCTGGAGTGGCAGAGAAGTATGTTAGAGTGGTGCAGGACATGTATGAGAGATGTAAGACAGTGGTGAGGTGTGCTGTCGGTGTGACCGACGAATTCAAGGTGGAGGTGGGACTGCATCAAGGGTCAGCTCTGAGCCCCTTCTTGTTTGCTATGGTGATGGACAGGCTGACAGACGAGGTGAGACAAGAATCTCCATGGACTATGATGTTTGCAGATGACATCGTGATCTGTAGTGAGAGCAGAGAACAAGTGCAGGAAAATCTCGAGAGGTGGAGGTATGCCCTGGAAAGGAGAGGAATGAAGGTTAGCCTCAGAAAATCAGAATACATGTGTGTGAATGAGAAGGACCCAGGAGGAACGGTGATGTTACAGGGAGCAGAGATAACGAAGGTGGAGGATTTTAAGTACTTAGGCTCAACAATCCAGAGCAATGGAGAGTGTGGAAAAGAGGTGAAGAAGCGTGTGCAGGCAGGCTGGAATGGTTGCAGAAAAGTATCCGGTGTGATGTGCGATAGGAGAGTGTCAGCAAGAATGAAGGGAAAAGTGTACAAGATGGTGGTGAGGCCAGCGATGTTGTATGGCTTAGAAACAGTGGCGCTGAGGAAAAGGCAGGAGGCAGAGCTGGAGGTAGCAGAGATGAAAATGTTGAATTTCTCCCTGGGAGTAACGAGGATGGATAGGATCAGAAATGAGTATATCAGAGGGACAGCCCACGTAAGATGTTTTGGAGACAAAGTCAGAGAGGCTAGATTGAGATGGTTTGGACATGTACAGAGAAGGGATAGTGAGTATATTGGCAGTAGGATGCTGAGGTTGGAACTACCAGGCAGAAGGCCTCGAGGAAGACCGAAGAAGAGATTTATGGATGTGGTGAAGGAAGACATGAAGGTCGTTGGAGTCAGAAAAGAAGATGCGGAGGACAGGGTGAGGTGGAGGCGGATGATTTGCTGTGGCGACCCCTGAAGGGAGCAGCCGAAAGTAAAAGAAGAAGAACTGTAAATCACAGGAATACTAAATCAATGGAACTGGTCGAGCACGAAGCAAGATACCAGTGGTTAAAGAGAAAGCCGAGGAACGGAATCATGGGGAAAACAATCTTCTGACATCAGAGGGAAGTGCGCCGCTCCCATTTATAGCTGGCTGCTTGCTGATTGCAGAGTGGGACCAGGTGCGCTCTTCTGGGACTCGTCTACTGGCAACCGCCATGCCCCTCGCCAGCGCCTGAAATGACTAAAGAAAGAATTAATTCCACCAACCAGCACAGACCATAACACAGTAGTCCTGGGGAAAAGACAGGAGGCAGAGCTGGAGGGAGCAGAGATGAAAATGTTGAGGTTCTATTTGGGAGTAACGAGGATGGATAGGATCAGGAATGAGTACATCAGAGGGACAGCACATGTTAGAGGTTTTGGAGACAAAGTCAGAGAGGTTAGATTGAGATGGTTAGGATATGGACAGAGGAGGGATAGTGAGTATATTAGTAGTAGGATGCTGAAATTGGAACTACCAGGCAGCAGGCCGAGAGGAAGGCTAAAGAGAAGATTTATGGAAGTGGTGGAGGAGGACATGAAGGTAGTTGGAGTAAGAGTAGAAGATGCAGAGGATAGGGTGAGATGGAGGCGGATTGTTTGCTGTGGCGACCCCTGAAGGGAAAAGCTGAAAGGAAAAGAAGAAGAAGATAAACTTTTGAAATGTGTGCTGATGAACCTGCTGTTACTATAGAACAGCAAAAAGAAACCCTGTAAGGGCTTAGATATTATAAGATAAGACTACAGTACACGCATAATTAAAAACTGTGGTGCACCTTGTCTCAGCCACTCACATATTCCTCAACGAGTCACCTGACTAGGATAGCAGTAATCCCAGTATTGAGACATAAAGCCCAGATTCCTCTAACTTACATCAATATCTGGCAGTTGGAGTTTTTTGGTTAATCCACTGGAATGATGGTAAGCTTACAATTAGTTTGCTTCACTAGCGTTTTGACGGTATCAGTAAGATGGAGTTGCACAGCTTCATCCATACATAAGGCACACCGCCATTTTTTTTTTGACGATTAATTGATTTTATATGCACCTTATGGTCCAAAAAATATGGTAAAAGAGATACCATGGTTGCTTGGGGCAGCATGGTGGCTCAGTGATTAGTGCTGCCAACTCACAGTAAGAAGGTTTTGGGCTCGAACCTAAAGGCTGGCTTGAGCCTTTCTGTGTGGAGGTTTTGTATTTTCCCCATGCTTAGGTGGGGAACTCCAGTTTCCTCCCACAATCCAAAGATTATCATACATTACCTCAACTGGCTAATCTAAATGCCCCATATGTTTGACCGTGAAGGTGAATGGTTCTTTGTGTCTGTATAGGTCCTGCAATTGTTTCACAACCTGTTCATGACCTGAAGTCAGTTGGGATTATCTCCAGCTTGTATGGGACCCTGATGGATAAGTGGTATCAATAATGGACGAAGAGATAAAGAAGTAGATGCTACATATCAGATTGATTATGGAGCAGTGGTGCCCGGTGGTAAGGTGCTGGATTATCAAGGTTGAGGGTTCAAGCCCCACTATCAGTGGGTTGTCACTGCTTGCTACCTGGGTTATCAAAGACCAGACCAAAGATATCTCTTACTGTCAATGGTGAGAGGTTCATGTAAAAGAACCATGAAAGAGTAGAGGGTGTACTTTTCGATCTCCCAGAGTTGGCTGAGATGGTCACTTACCTGTCCGCAACCCTAATTAGGATTAAACAGTTCAGAAAATGAATGAATGAATATTATGATTATGACACATTGTCATTCTTCTAAATTAAAAAAAAACATCCTTTAAACTTCAGCTTTCGAGAAAAAAGAGAGAGTGTAGGCTATACTTGGGTTATTGGAGAATTAACGTTCCTATATGGACATAAAAAATGTTATTCATGCCTCTGTACCAGAATGGAGATAATATGGTTAGATTACATTAGATTCAGCTTTATGTCATTACACATGTAATAAATACAGGGTAACGAAATTCAGTTTATCTTATTCAGTTTATACATATAATATACTATGTGCAGTATGGACAGTTATGAAACAATTATGTACAGATTATCTATAAATAAGTTATCCGTGGAGTTATGTAAATATATAGGCTGTAAGGGTGAGAATAAATTAGCATTAATTTACCTAGGAGCAATGACAATTTCTATATTACTACACTGAAAAATAAAATGTCCAGATATACAGTATGTATATGTGTAATATGCAAATATACAGATGTAGCATATACAATTAGACGGATGTTCTCTGTGTGAATATACATATATATATATATATATATATATATATATATATATATATATATATATGCTATTATGTGGAATATATATAGGTATACCTCGGTTTAGGTCGTTCTCGATTATACGTTGGTTTTCAAAAAAGTATAGAAAAAGAAAAAATAAAGTTTAATAAATAAAGTTTAATAAAATAGATCTTATTTGTTATGGTCTGTGCTGGCTGGAGGCGTTAACTCTCTCTTCATTCATTGCAAGTGCTGGCGAGGGGCGTGGCTGCTACCTGCATTGGTCCATTGAGCAATCAGCAATCAGCGAGCTATAAATAGAGCTTCCCTCCAACGTCAGAAGATTGTCTTTCCCATTGATTCTGTTTCCCTGCTACTGTAGATTTCTGACGACTGGTATCCTACTTCATGCTCGACCAGTTTTCATCGATTAAATATTTCCAGTGATTTAGATTTTCCAAAGTGCAAAATAAAATCGTTGAGTCTTCTTACATGGTCTCCTGCATCTTTGGGTCCGACGCATGTGCTCTAGGCGCAACATTATTAACCATATTGAAAATTGCATTCATGAATAAAGTACAGAACTAGGAATGGTTATTTAGTCTTCTTCTTCTTCTTCTTCTTTTTCTTTCGGCTGTTCCCTTCAGGGGTCGCCACAGCAAATGATCTGCCTCCATCTCCCTCTATCCTCTGCATCTTCTACTCTTACTCCAACGACCTTCATGTCCGCCTTCACCACATCCAGAAATCTTCTCTTTGGTCTTCCTCTGGGCCTTCTGCCTGGTAGTTCCAACCTCAGCATCCTACTACCAATATACTCAGTATCCCTTCTCTGTACATGTCCAAACCATCTCAATCTAGCCTCTCTGACTTTGTCTCCAAAACATCTTAGATGGGCTGTCCCTCTGATGTACTCATTCCTGATCCTATCCATCCTCGTTACAGATCCTATCCATCCCAAACAGAACCTCAACATTTTCATCTCTGCTACCTCCAGCTCTGACTCTTGTCTTTTCCCCAGGGCCACTGTCTCTAAAACATTCAACATCGCTGGCCTCATCACCGTCTTGTACACTTTTCCCTTCATTCTTGCCGATACTCTCCTATCACACATTACACCGGACACTTTTCTCCATCCATTCCAACCTGCCTGCACGCGCTTCTTCACCTCTTTTCCACACTCTCCATTGCTCTGGATTGTTGAGCCTAAGTACTTAAAATCCTCCACCTTCTTTATCTCTGCCCCCTGTAACCTCACCGAACTGTTGTTCACAAATGCTGACCTCTGCCCTTAGTCTAGCTTCCACTATTCTTTCCCATAACTTCATTGTATGGCTCATCAACTTTATTCCTCTGTAGTTGCCACAACTCTGTACATCTCCCTTGTTCTTAAAAATGGGCACAAGCACACTTCTCCTCCACTCCTCCGGCATCTGCTCAGTCTCTCGTACCTTGTTGAATGTTTTTGTCAGAAAATCTACTGCTACCTCTCCTAGACACTTCCATACCTCCACCGGTATGTCATCAGGGCCACTGCCTTTCCACTCTTCATCCTCTTCAATGCCCTCCTCACTTCTCCCTTACTAATTTTTGCTACTTCCTGGTCACCCCTTCTACTCTTTTTTTCTCTCTCATTTTCCTCATTCATCAGCTCTTCAAAGTACTCTTTCCATCTTCCCAGCACACTTCTGTCATCATTCAATACATTTCCCTCTCTGTCCTTTGTCACTCTCACTTGCTGCACGTCTTTCCCATCTCTATTTCTCTGCTGTGCTAACCTGTATAAATCATTTTCTCCCTCCTTACTGTCCAACCTATCATACAAGTCATCATACGCCCTCTGTTTGGCCTTTGACACTGCTACCTTTGCCTTACGCTGTGTCTCCCTGTACTCCTGTTTACTCTCTTCGGTCCCACTTCTTCTTAGCTAACCTCTTCTTTTGTACACACTCCTGCACGTCCTCATTCCACCATCAAGTTTCCTTATCTACTTTCCTTCCAGAGGACACACCAGGTACTCTCCTACCGGTCTCCCTGATCACTTTGGCTGTGGTTGTCCAGTCATCTGGAAGCACTTCCTGACTACCCAAAGCCTGTTTCAACTCCTCCTTGAAGACAACACGACACTCTTCCTTTTTCAGCTTCCACCACTTTGTCTTCTGCTCTGCCTTTGCCTTTTTCACCTTTCTCACCATCAGCGTCATCCTGTACACCACCATCCTATGCTGTTTGGCAACACTCTCACCCACGATGACTTTGCAGTCACTGACTTCCTTCAAATTACATCGCCTACACAAGATGTAGTCTACCTGTGTACTCTTGCCTCCGCTTTCATAAGTCACCCTATGCTCCTGTTTCTTCTCAAAGAAAGTATTCACCACAGCCATTTCCTTCTTTTTTGCAAAATCAATCAACATCTGTCCTTCTGTGTTCCTGTCCTGGATACCGAACCTGCCCATCACTTCCTCGTCCCCTCTGTTGCCTGCACCAACATGTCCATTGAAGTCTGCACCAATGACCACTCTTTCACCTCTGGTGGTACTCTGCATTACTTCATCTAAGTCACTCCAGAATCTCTCCTTCTCTTCTAGCTCACATCCTGCCTGTGGAGCATAAGCACTAACAACATTGACCATCACGCCTTCAATTTCTAACTTGAGACTCATCACTCTGTCTGACACTCTTTTCACTTCTAGAAAATTCCTGACAAACCCCTCCTTCAAGATGACTCCTACTCCATTTCTCTTCCCATCCACACCATGATGAAACAGCTTAAACCCTGCTCCTAAGCTTTTAGCTTCGCTACCTTTCCACCTGATCTCCTGAATGCACAGTATGTCCACCTTCCTCCTCTGCATCATGTCAGCCGGCTCTCTGCCTTTTCTTTGCATAGTTCCAACATTCAAAGTCCCTACTCTCAGTCCTAGGCTCACGCCTTTCCTCTTCTCTCTCTGCCTACGGACATGCCTCCCACCATACTTCTTCGACGTCTTCGACCAACAGTAGTCCAATTTCCATCAGCACCCTGTTGGTTGACAGCACTGATGGTGGTCGTTGTTAACCCGGGCCTTGACCGATCCGGTATGAATTTTGTTTTGACCATTTGCATTTTTAATGTGGCAGAAGTTTTACGCCGGATGCCCTTCCTGTCGCAACCCTCTGCATTTATCCGGGCTTGGGACTGGCATAAGGGGGAGAGACACTGGTTAGTGCGAAGGAAGCTCATTTCAGCCGCTGTATCCGTGATCTTGTTCTTTCGGTCATTACCCAAAGCTCGTGACCATAGGTGAGGGTTGGAACATAGATCGACTGGTAAATTGAGAGCTTCGCCTTGCGGCACAGCTCCTTTTTCACCACGACAGACCGGTACAGGCACTGCTTAACAGCAGAGGCTGCAGCGATCCGTCTGTCGATCTCTCGCTCCATCCTTCCCTCACTCGTAAACAAGACCCCAAGATACTTAAACTCCTCCACTTGGGGCAGGACCTCATTCCCGACCCGGAGGGTGCATTCCACCATTGTCCGACTGAGAACCATGGCCACGGACTTGGAGGTAGTGATCTTCATCCCGGCTGCTTCGCACTCAGCCGCGAATCGCTCCAATGAGAGCTGGAGGGCCCGACTTGATGAAGCCAAAAAGACAACATCATCCGCAAAAAGCAGAGACGATATCCGATGGCCACCAAACCAGAACCCCTCATCGCCTCGACTGCGCCTAGAAATTCTGTCCATAAAAATTATAAACAGAATCGGTGACAAAGGACAGCCTTGGCGGACTCCAACTCCCACTGGAAACGAATCCGACCTGCTGTTACCAATACGGACCAAACTCTGGCTCCGGTGATACAGCGACCGAATAGCTCGTAGCAACGGATCCGGAACGCTGTATTCTCGGAGCACGCCCCACAAGATCTTTCGAGGGACATGGTCGAAAGCCTTCTCCAAATCCACAAAGCACATGTGGACAGATTGGGCAAACTCCAATGCCCCCTCCAGAATCCTGTGGAGCGTATAGAGTTGGTCAAGAGTGCTGCGGCCAGGACGAAAACCACATTGTTCCTCCTGAATCCGAGGTTCGACTATCGGTCGGATCCTCCTATCTAGTACCCCTGCATAGACTTTCCCAGGTAGGCTGAGGAGTGTAATTCCCCGATAATTGGAACACACCCTCCGGTCCCCCTTCTTAAAAATTGGGACCACCACCCCAGTTTGCCAATCCAGAGGTACAGCCCCCGATGACCACGCGATGTTGCAGAGACGTGTCAACCAAGACAGTCCTACAACATCCAGAGCCCTGAGATATTCCGGGTGGATCTCGTCCAACCCCGGAGCTCGACCACCGAGGAGCTTTTTGACAACATCAGTGACCTCCACTCCAGTGATGGGCGGACCCCCACCCAAACCCCCAGGGTCTTCCTCTTCCACGGAGGGCGTGTTGGTGGGATTGAGAAGGTCCTCAAAGTATTCCCTCCACCTCTCAACAACATCCCCAGTCAAGGTAAGCAGCTCCTCACCTCCACCGTAAACAGTGTTTGTGAAGAACTGCTTCCCCCTCCTGAGGCGCCAGATGGTGGCCCAGAACCTTTTTGAGGCCAACCGATAATCACTCTCCAGGCCCTCACCGAACTCCTCCCACGCCCGAGATTTTGCATCTGCGACAGCCTCAGCTGCAGCACGTTTGGCCTGCTGGTAACCGTTTGCTGCCTCAGGAGTCCCACAGGCTAATAAAACCCGATAGGCCTCCTTCTTCAGCTGGACGGCCCCCTTCACCGCAGGTGTCCACCACCGGGTTCGGGGATTACCGCCACGACAAGCACCAACGACCTTACGGCCACAGCTATGGGCTGCCGCCTCAGCAATGGAGGCACGAAACATGGCCCATTCAGATTCCATGTCCCCCGCCTCCTCCGGAACGTGGTTGTAGCTCTGCCGGAGGTGGGAGTTAAAGGCCTCTCGGACAGGGGGCTTCGCCAAACGTTCCCAGCAGACCCTGATTACACGCTTGGGCCTGCCAGGTCTGGAAGGCAACCTCCCACACCACCGAAGCCAACTCACCACCAGGTAGTGATCGGTAGACAGCTCCGCTCCTCTCTTCACCCGAGTGTCCAGAACATATGGTCGCAAGTCCGATGACACGACTACAAAGTCAATCATCGAACTGTGACCTAGAGTGTCCTGGTGCCAAGTGCACTTATGGACACCCTTATGTTCGAACATGGTGTTCGTGATAGACAAACTATGACGAGCACAGAAGTCCAACAACGAAACACCATTCGGATTCAGACTGGAGAGGCCGTACCTACCAATCACACGCTTCCAGGTCACACTATCGTTGCCCACATGGGCGTTGAAGTCTCCCAAGACAACGAGCGAGTCTCCCGAGGGAGCGTTCTCCAACACCCCCCCCCAAAGACTCCAAAAAGGGTGGGTACTCTGAACTGTCATTTGGTGCATAAGCACAAATAACAGTCAGGACCCGTCCCCCCACCCGAAGACGGAGGGAAGCTACCCTTTCGTCAACCGGGGAGAACCCCAACATTTGGGCATCGAGACAGGTGGCAACAAGAATACCCACACCGGCTCGCCGCCTCTCCCCATGAGCAACTCCAGAATAGAAGAAGGTCCAGCCTCTTTCGAGATGGATGGTTCCAGAGCCCAAGCTATGCGTTGAGGTGAGCCCGACTATATCTAGTCGGTATCTCTCCACCTCACGCACCAAATCAGGCTCCTTTCCCGCCAGAGAGGTGACATTCCATGTCCCGAGGGTCAGAGTAAGTAGCCGAGGATCAGTCCGACAGAACCCATGCCTTTGGCTGCAACCCAACTCACACTGCACCCGACCCCTAAAACTCCTCCCACGGGTGGTGGGTCCATGGGAGGGCGGACCCATGTCTCCTTTTCAGGCTAGGCCCGGCCAGGCTCCATGGGCATAAGGCCGACCACCAGGCGCTCGCTTTTGAACCCCTCCCCTGGGCCTGGCTCCAGGAGGGAACCCCGGTGACCCGCGTCCGGGCAAGGGAGACTGCTTCCTATGTTGGCTCATGTGTCATAGGGGTTTGTGTTGAATCGCACTTTGTCTGGACCTTCACCCCGGACCTGTTTGCCTTGGGTGACCCTACCAGGGGCATTTGCCCCTGACAACATAGCTCCTAGGATCATTCGGTCACGCAAACCCCTCCACCACGATAAGGTGGCGATTCAAGGAGGGGTATATATATATATATATATATATATATATATATATATATATATATATATATATATATATAATATTTTATTTATTTATTTATTTATATTTGGTAGTTGGATGCCGAGGTTGGCACTTCCAGACAAAAGATATGTATATATATAATATACTCGTCCTTCTCAAAAAATTAGCATATTGTGATAAAGTTTATTATTTTCTGTAATGTACTGATTAAAATAAAACTTTCATATATTTCAGATTCATTGCACACCAACTGAAATATTTCAGGTCTTTTATTGTTTTAATTCTGATGATTTTGGCATACAGCTCATGAAAACCCAAAATTTCTATCTCAAAAAATTAACATATCATGAAAAGGTACTCTAAACGAGCTATTAACCTAATCATCTGAATCAACCAATTAACTCTAAACACTTGCAAAAGATTCCTGAGGCTTTTAAAAACTCCCAGCCTGGTTCATTACTCAAAACCACAATCATGGGTAAGACCGCCGACCTGACTGCTGTCCAGGAGGCCATCAGTGACACCCTCAAGCAAGAGCGTAAGACACAAAGAAATCTCTGAGCGAATAGGCTGTTCCCAGAGTGCTCTATCAAGGCACCTCAGTGGGACGTCTGTGGGAAGGAAAAAGTGTGGCAGAAAATGCTGCACAACCAGAAGAGGTGACCGGACCCTGAGGAAGATTGGGGAGAACGGCCGATTCCAGACCTTGGGGGACCTGTGGAAGCAATGGACTGGGCAACAGGTGCCACATTCCCCAGTCACAATATGCTAATTTTTTGAGGACTCGTGTGTGTGTGTGTGTGTGTGTGTGTGTGTGTATATATATATATATATATATATATATATATATATATATACAAAGGTTAATTGGCCGTTCTAAATTGCCCATAGGTTCGCATCGTGCAGAAGGCAATGGCAAACCACTGCACTAATCCTGCCAAGAAAGCCTCCATGAGATGATAACCAGAGCGTTATCCTTCATAGCGGGTCTCCAATGGTCGTCCTATGACTCAGGCACCAGTATCCATATATATATGTATATATATATATATATATATATATATATATATATATATATTTCCACACACACACACACAGGGCTCCCTTACTTTCCGCGGTTAATCGGTTAATTGACCGAAATCCCCACACTACCATCAAAATCCGCAAAGTCGGATCACCCCCCCCCCCAATTGACGTATACATGCATGTATATCTGTATATAATATCAATAAATATATTCAATGTTCTAAATACTTATAATAACAAACATTCAAAAATAATGCATAAGATGTAAATAAAATATAAATACATACACGCACAGATGCATCAGTGTAACTAGTTTTGATGAGAGATTTTGGGTTGTTTTTTGTTTGTTTTGGTTGTTGTTGTTTTTTTTTTTTGGTTTGGTTTTTTTTTGCATAATTGGCTTTGTTTTTGTGGCATTTTCCTTAACTTTTTCCCCTATTCTTCTTTAATTTTCTTATTTTTTAATTAGATGAATATTTATTTATTTTATTTTTTAAAAACCGTGATGCACTGAAGCCGCATGAATTGAAGCGCGAAGTAGCGAGGGCTCCCTGTATACCATCTTGGCTCTCTCTCATTTTTAAGGTCCAACATGTTGCTATAGCAACTGCCTTCAAACAGAGACATACATTCCGATTCTTCTGCTGGTCAATATTTTTTTTAGGTGCAGAGGATTCAAGGAGCATGTAATAGTAATTTAACATGTCAGAACTTCACACAACATGTTCAGCCTGTTGTTAAGGTTTGACACCATCTCATAATGCAGAACATACATTATCCATCCATCTGCTTTTCTCCATCTTCCGTCCCAAGATGTAATCACATGTTTAAACTCCTGGAAGTCTATTTATAGAAGTCACTATAGGTGAGAGTGAAAACAGAGTTAATGTGCAGTTATATAACAGTCGAGTGAAGGGAGTGGTGTATCAGTGCTGCATGAGATGTTCGGAGCAGAACCTCTCCAGACTCGGATCATTGGGGTTTGTGTGACAACTCACAATACTAAAGCTAATGTTACACCAGATATGCAAAGGACTGGAAGGTCAGATTCGCTGCTAGATGAGAAGGCCTATAAGAAACTCCATGAACGTTAAATGTTTTAGCAGTTATCAACATTTTGGGAGATTTTTTTATGATAATAATAAAAAGATTATATCAGGAAATAAACATTTATTTCAGATATCACATGATGAGATGGTGCTGAGTGGGTGGAGGTTAAAGATACATGATCAGGTTGGATATAATGAAACTATAATGAAACTGTAATGTAATCATGTGGGCAGTCTATGAGTTTTGGTTTTAATTACCCATATGCTCCACTTGTGTTCTGCATAATATCAATGGGGTTGGACCTTTCAAGGTCACTCAAGATCAAAGATAACTGTTGGATCTGAAAGTCTCTAAATGGTTTCCGACGAGTGTTTTAATGGTAACATCTCAGCACTTGTTTTGAAAGTTACGACCTAAGTGCTCTATGCCCAAAACTTTGTGATCTCACTATGCCCTTCACCTCTGACATCGACTTTCCAAAATCAAATAATCTCTGGGACTTTTGTAGGGCAGTGTCCCCTTGGTGAAAATCCATAAATGGCTGAGGTCAAGGTTTTGTTCACAGACAGCCAAATGCCAGTGATTATATCATCTCCTCAGGAGCTCCAGTATTATAAACACCTTACTTCTAGACATGAACATCTTCAGTTTTATCATGTTTGTTTACGTAATAGAAAGTGTTTAGTAGTTACATATTTAAAACTCTTGCCTTAAACAGTAGCCATATTGATCTTTCTTGCAGTAGAATTGGTGTGTAATGTGATACGTTTAATCCATACATTTTAACATAAATGGCCAGAAAAAGAGTACAAACGGGTAATTTTATCCCGTAAATTATCAGCAGGAACTAATAATTTTTTGCCCGAAGTGATGTGAACTGCTTTGGTTGGATTGTCCAGTGCGAGTACACATGCAGCGAGTGACACCTTAAGTAACAAAACTCTTGCATACTAAAGGCTCTTACCTTTTTATGGTTTTACGGTTCTTTCGGTGAGGCGCTGCTCCTGTCCATCGTCATCCAGTGATCTTTTAATTCCATAGGAACCGCTCCTGTTTTAGATGTGAAAGCTTTGGCTTTGTGTCGAGTAGGTTTGCCTGGAAGTCACAGTCACAGGCTTGTGCTGATGTTACATTATGTTTCCCCTGATTTGTGCGCTTGGTGTTTATGCAGCCATATGCTTTACACCTTGACATTTTCCTGGTTACATGGCTCAGCACTGGACAATAATATGTTATCGTAGAACGGAGTCTGCTGCATGCAACCCAGCCAATAGGTCAAGACAATGTGTTTGCATCACTACCAGGGCTGGGCCAGCCAATGAATAGGACAGCATGTTGCTGTGCATTTTTTTTCCTTTCGGCTGTTCCCTTCAGGGGTTGCCACAGCAAATCATCTGCCTCCATCTCACCCTGTCCTCTGCATCTTCTTCTCTTACGCCAACGACCTTCATGTCCTCCTTCACCACATCTCTGCTACCTCCAGCTCTGCCTCCTGTCTTTTCCTCAGGGCCACTATTTCTAAACCATACAACATCGCTGGCCTCATCACAGTCTTGTACACTTTTCCTTTCATTCTTGCCGATACATTACTTTCACACATCACACCGGACACTTTTCTCCAACCATTCCAGCCTGCCTGCACACGCTTCTTCACCTCTTTTCCACACTCTCCATTGCTCTGGACTGTTCTTGAATTCCTCCACCTTCTTTATCTCTGCTCCCTGTAACCTCACTGTTCCTCTTGGGTCCTTGTTGTTCACACACATGTATTCTGTTTTACTGAGGCTAACCTTCATTCCTTTCCTTTCCAGGGCATACCTCCACCTCTCTAGATTTTCCTGCACTTGTTCTCTGCTCTCACTACAGATCACAATGTCGTCTGCAAACATCATAGTCCATGGAGATTCTTGTCTAACCTCATCTGTCAGCCTGTCCATCACCATAGCAAACAAGAAGGGGCTCAGAGCTGATCCTTGACGCAGTCCCAGCTCCACCTTGAATTCTTCGGTCACGCCAACAGCACACCTCACGACTGTTTTACATGTCTCATACATGTCCTGCACCACTCTAACATACTTCTCTGCCACTCCAGACTTCCTCATGCAATACCACAGTTCTTCTCTCGGCACCCTGTCATATGCTTTCTCCAGATCCACAAAGGCACAATGCAGCTCCTCTCTGACCTTCTCTGTACTTCTCTATTAACATCCTATTTGCATCTGATTTGCATATTGATCATGCTCAGGTTTTATGCCCTTCCTGACACAACCTTCTGCATTTATCCGGGCTTTGGACCGGCATGAGTGAGAGCACTGGCTTGTGCCCCCTCATGGCTGCATGGGTTCATGCCTAGTAGTGATAGTATGATGGCAGCAGTTGCACACACTTTACAAGAAGCAAGGACTGACATTGCCCAATGGAACTGCTAATGTCAGACATGATCATTTTAAAGCGCGAGTAATACAAATTCATCACGGATACATTTTAAGGTTCAAGTGATGGTATTATATTGATGTGAAAGGTTTATGTGTTGGCATTAAGAATAAAAATAAGTTGGCTGTATAAGTAGGAAAACGCTTGCATGGTGTAGGTGTGGCCCAAGGGTCTGGGTTACTGAACAGAAGATTGGCAGTTCAAGCTCCAGTACTACCAGAGCTTCCCCTGTTGGGCCCTTGAGCATGAACCTTAACCCTCACCAGCTCAGATGTATAACTTAGATAGAAGTGTAATGCGCTCTGTAGAAGCACCGGATATCCACATGGTGTGGATGAAAATGCAAATTCAATGGTCTATTAAATATTTTCTGAAATTTCAGACAAAACTGATCTTTCAAGCACATCCTGCCTACACCAAGAATGTCATGGGTTTGAATCTCGGGCTTGTTGAGGGATTTTTTTTGTGTGGAGTTTGATGTTTTCATGCATGCGTGGGATTTCTCTGGCTACTCCACTTTCCTCCCACAGTTCAAAAACATACACATTAGTCTAATTGGCTTTTCCATATTACCCCTAGGTGTGACTATGAATGCTTGTGTGTGTTGACCCAGTGATTACTGAACCTGTTAAGGTGTACTCCACCTTTGTCTAGGGTTGGCTGAGATAGACTCCAGCCTCTGTGCAACCCTAGTAGCAGTTCAGTGAGTGAGTGAGAGTGAGTTTGCTCCAGAGTGTTCACTGTCCAAATGCCCCAGCATCATTAAAGTTCCTATAGATCTGAAGTGCTTAATGAGCTCCACATGGCCACTTCCTGTCCTGATTTTCCCCCTGAATTATTTGGTGTGTTATTTTAGAGCAAAGAGATTTTAATGAGGAGGAACGTTTGGGTCTCTCCTCCTGTGGCATCCTCAGCCAGCATTCCTCCACAAATATCACAAAAGCATTGTTAAATAAAATAAAATAAAATAAAATAAATTAATGATACAACACAGTCTAAAAATTTAACGTACTGAGTCATTTATTCCTTCAGGACAAACATTTATTACTGTAAATCCACGAGAAGTATAAGTTTGTGCACCTCTATGATTAACAGTTAAAGTTGAGTTTGTTGTTTTATTTTTAAATCAGGGTGACGATAAACAGGAGAGCGTTAGACAAAGTTTAATTAAACGAGTCCAGGCATCTCTGTGACCTTGAAAAATGGGCCAAGGTCACTAACACCACACCATACCATGTTTGAAAACTCAAACTTCAGTGCATGGCTAATTAATGTCCAGAAAGCAAAGTGTCAAAACATACAGACCCATTGCTAAGACTCCTGAACTGCTTTGTAGGTGGCTGCTGAAAACAGGGATCTCCCAAAGTCTGATCCTTACAGCATGTGTTTATGGAAATGTTTTTTTTGATAGAAATAAAGAATAGGGCGCAAAATTATCACCAGCCCACCGGAATTTGCCGGCATTTTTGTGGAAGGTCCGGAAAAATCCAACCCAATACCGCCAATCTGCCGTTCCCTAAGGTATGAAAGCTTCATGAAAGCTCCTTACCAGAAGCTGGAGAAGATGCAGGGTGAGTGAGTGACATTATAGGGCTTAAATAATCATTAAAAACACTAAAAATCCATGAATTCACAATTTAACCAATCAAGCTAATGACGTGTGAAGGAGGAAAAAAGAAAGACGCGTACACATCATCTGCAACCAATCAGTAGGAGGGAGAAACAAAAGCTCTCAGCCATCGGCTAAATTTGAATCACGTGCCAGTAACTTCCGGGTTGGCCGCCAATCGGCAAGCATTATGATAATAACAATTTAACTGTAGCTAACGATGTCAAAGCAGACAAAGTTGCCTGGCTTTATAAAAGATCTACAAACTGAGCAAAGTGACACTGGACCAAATAGCACTAATGTCAGAGACTATAAAGATTATGAAAAGAATCGAGGTCCAAAGAGGACTTTTCAGGACCAATGACTCCACCCACACTTTGAAAGTTTGAGTTAACACACTACTTTAATGTTATTTAAAGCTAACTATGTAGTACTAATACTGTAATAGGCCTGAGTACCATTTTACATTGCAAACACCAAAAACTATTTGTCAAATTAAAGAAAATATGACGTATTAAACATGTTTTAATTTGATCAGTAGAATAATAAATAAAAAGTTGTATATGATCGATAATTGGTTTACATGTATGTTTCTTATTCAGTCATAATAGCTATCTTCGGGGTTCTGCAGATTTTCTCTTCTGCCTGCCTACCTGTCCGGTGGAAAGTTTTCTTAATTTCGTGGCCTGAAGAACGTTCGTGAGATTATCTGAAGCTCTCAGTGATAGTGAAGAAATCCATCTCTAAATCTATCAGGTTCTTTTATTAAGCCTAATTTTAGCAGTTGTGTAAAACTGCTGATATTTTTAAAAAAATTTCTGCAGAAATATAAAAAAACATTTCAGGCTGTTGGATCACAAAAGCTTTAATTGATGTCTAATTTACAGTGTTAGGGGAATAAAGTTACTGCTTTCTAGAAATAAAAAAACATTCAGGAAATAATCTGGCGGTGGATCGAAACTCCTTCAGTTGAGAAGCAAGTAAAAATGTATGAAAAGTTTTAATAAACTTTCAGTCAATTTATTATCTCCTGATGAAGAAAATCAACTCAATTCTGTTCAAATTATTTCAGATCCGAGTTATGATGGTGGGCAGCACAGTGAGGTAGTGGGTAGCACATCCACTTCACAGCAAAGAGGTCCTGGGTCCGAGTCCCAGGCTTGGCAAGGGCCTTTCTTTGTCCAGTTTGCGTGTTCTCCTCATGCTTGCGTGGGTTTTCTCCGGGTACTTCAGTTTCCTCACACAGTCCAAAGGCATACACATTAGCCTAACTACTCCTAGGTGTATCCTGTCTTAACCTAGCGTCTGCTACCTGGTACCTGGTAGCAGAGTGAGTGAGTGAATGAATAACTTGGTATCATGAAATTTTATTTTATTTAATTTTCTTTTTCATTTTGGTTTGACAGGTCTGACAGTGTGTGTGTGTGTGTGTGTGTGTGTGTGTGTGTGTGAGAGAGAGAGGGAGAGAGAGATGTGATGCAGAACGTCCTCAACAAATAAACAATAAAAATTACTTTCTTTTATTCTTAATCTCTTTTGCTTGCTCAAGTCATGATTTCTTCCTTCTCCCTTCCTCTCTCTCTATATTTTCCTCCTTTCTGTCCCTCTCGCTTTTTGCACTGAAGTGTATAACCTGAACAGCCATAACATTAAAACACCAGAAAGAAAGTTACTTCTCCATCAGTGCGAAGTCATCCAAAGCTGCATGTACTTTCTATGTGGTGAGGGGAAGTAAGCGTAGACATTCAGTTGCCGTCCCACTTAATTTGGAAGGAAGTTGGTGGTTATTTCAGCCGGCTCTGGGTGAAGGCAGAGTATATCCTGAATATATAATATTAATAAATTAATGTCTTCAGAGAGAATCTTCAAGATTTTTTTTTAGCTGTAGAGCATCAGTAAATTGTTTTGTTCAGCACATATTTCTTGCATGGGCAGCACAGTGATGCAGCGATTAGCACATCCGCCTCACAGCAAGAAGGCCTGGGTTCAATTCCCAGGCTCAGGCATTTCTGTGTGGAGTTTGCATGTTCTCCCTGTGCTGGTGTTGATTTCTTCTGGTTATGCTGATTTCCTCCCACAGTCTGAAAGCAAGCACAGTTTTGGCTGTTCCAAGTCAGCTCTAGGGAATGGTTGTGTGTTGTCTTTGTGATAACCTGGCAAGCTGTCCAGGGTGTACTCTGCCCTCAACCATGACCATATCGCTTAAAGTTTGACATGTGCACTGAACGTACTCTTAGGAATGCCTTATATATATATATATATATATATATATATATATATATATATATCAGCCGACTCTGGGCAAGGGCAAAAAACATTCTGACAACTATGTAGCTCCTCGTCACAAGTCATCAATCGTACTTTTACATGAACCTCTCAGCGCAGACCTTTAATAGCCCAGTTATCTGCACTAAGAGAACAGTAGCGATGACCTGTCGATAGTGGGGCTTGAACTCTTGACCTTGGGATCAGTAATCCACTGCCCCTGGTGGATATCACTTAGTTGAATTTTCAGTACCATCCAATTCACCTTGAATGCATTACTGGTAATTATTCTGTAACAGTGGCACCTTCAGTGTGTCGGCGTTAGGAAGTGAAGACTCAGTTGTGAACGTGTTCAAAGCAGGAAAAAAATAGAAACACAAAAAGTGAATTTGAAGAGTGTCATGGATGCCAAAGACTCATAGTTTACCACCTACCCCAGCTCGATCCTGTACCCATGCTGGTATCTCTGTAAAATTTCATCCATGTAGCTTCATTGGTTTCCTCTCACTTCCCAAAAACATTCTAGTAAATAGATCAACTATGCAGTAATCCCTATAAGTGTGAAAAACTTCTCTGGTCTTTACATTTCTTCTCGGTCACACCATGTTTCATGCTGCCCGTTTTACACTTCACATCACATCCACAATCCCACCTTCATCAGATGAACAGTTTCATGTTTATTCTAATCCAATTAAAGGTGTTGAATTATTTACACAATGTGTGTGTGTGTGTGTGTGTGTGTGTATGTTGGCCCTGCAATAGACTGGCAATACTTTTAAGAATATACCCTGCCTTTGCCAGAGTCAGTCAAGATTCCGAAGGTCTTCCTCTTCTTCCGTCAGGCCACAATTTTCCGCGAACGTGTTTTTAAACATGTTCAAAAGCACGTTCACGGAAAAAAATTCCGAGAGTGTTCCCTCACTTTCCGCAGTCATTCCGCAAACGTTCTGTCCTTTCCGCATGATCGTTCCTTTCTGCCGCAAGTCTTCCGTGAATGTTCCGCGAACATTCCTCCTTTTTCCAGGTGGTCAAGAGCAACGACGGAACGTTTGTGTTCATCTTTGGAAACCCACAGAATACTCTTGGAAGACATGGAATACACTCAAAACAATAGAGAAACAACGCATAATCTAAGCGGAACATTCACAGAACGATGGCAGAGCATTTGAGGGATGGTCTCGGAAAGCACGGAAGACTGTCGGAACACTCACGGAACTCACTTCAAATATAAATAGGCACGCGAATCAAAGAGCCATTCATTTCCATTCATCCATAGAGAGATACCACAATGCCCAAATCGAAGAAGAAGACATCAACCAAGAGGCCATGGCCACCAGCTCAGAAAGCCAACTTGAAGAGTCGTCCCAGGATGCTGAGGTAGACAAAGAACTGGATGTGGTTTCTGCTGATGTCGCTGTGGAGATCAAAAGGGCTTGTGTCTACATCAAGCTGACGATGAGGAGCAGGCCACGGTCGAGTTCATCCAGGAGAACGAGTGCCTTTATAACAAGAAACTCCGCGCCTGGACGAACAAGGCAATGAAGGCCAAGCTGTAGTCTGATCAGTCCGTGCTCATGGGGAAGAGCGAGGTGGAGCTGAAAGAATGGTTCCACAGTGTGTGCACGAGGCTGGGCAAGCTTCGACGGTGGAAGTCGGGTCAAGGTGTTATTGTTATGTCGCAGAGGGACCAGTGGATCTTCGATAGCTTCAACTTCCTGTGCCCACGCATAATAGAGGTACAGCGGGGGAACCTGGTGTCTCTGAAGGCGAAGGTTGCTGCTGCTGCAACTAGCTCCAGCGGCTCTACACCCACCACCACTGGAGGAATTCCACTGCAATCACAACCGGACGGTTCACAGGACAGCGTGAACACAACACCGCTCAGCGCCCTCAACGCAACGCCTGCCACCGCAGCATCGACGCCCGACTCGGGAAGCTTTGAAATTTCAGCGACCAGCCAAGACGACCGAGCGGACCGTATTCTGGCAGTAGCCGAACAGCTGGTGCACCAGAGGAAGGTGACTCACATGGATGACGACTTTGAGAGGGCAGGCTTTACCAGTTGGGCCTCAGCTGTGCTCCAAATTCTCCCGAAGCCGCTGTACAGGCACGCAAAGCTTAAAATCCAGGAACTGCTGAATGACTGCCTGTACACGGCTGAACCCTTGGAGATGCAGCAGCAAATAGAACCGTCACAGCCAACGCAGCAGCGGGCTCCAGCCTCCTCTGCAGCAGCAACAACACTAGCAGTTTCCACCACCACCTGTGCACCACCAGTGGTAGCAGCAGCACCACTGGCCGCCCCAACAGACGCCGTTGACCACACAGCAGCCAGTTCCACCCGTGCCTGTTTGGGGATCTCCAAATGCAAGGTGGGTACCACCACCACCATGCCCATAACTGTCCACATCGTCTGCAGGACAGCAGTCACCACAATCTACTACACCAGTCAGTTGCCCTCCGGCCACATGCACGTCGACGCCTGTAACCACCCCTGTGGCGAGAGAGAGAGACGTGGAAGTGAGTCCAGCATGCTCAACCTCTCCAGTGTGCTCAGGAACTGCTGCGGTGACTTAGAGGACCCCACATGTGACACATGAGGACTTTTTGCTTTGTGTTCTTTTTACCTATTTCAAATATTTTTTGTAAATACGTAGTTATTAAAGTTGACTTATTACTGTTTTCAAATTATCATAGTAGAGTTGTTTTCAAGGGACATGTTTAAAGTTTGATGGTTCCTAAAGTTCAAGTTCAGTCTTTGTTTGTAAAGTTCCTGTAATAAAGTTTTAAAGTTATAATCACTGTTGTTTGACCTTGTGTTATGGCAAGATTTATTGATTTCCAAAAAAAAGGGAGCATATATGCATTATTGATATTAAACATATAAACATAAGTTTAATTTTTAATGTATTGTGCATTACAAGAGTATTGTGATATATATTAACATTTAGTACTTTAATAAATACCTTGTAAATTAGAAATTCTAAATTCTTATAATACATTATATACATCTTGTAAATACTAAACATTTAGTACATTTAAAATATCGGAAATTATTTACATATAGTACGACAAACATATGGTAAATTTCACATTTATTGTATATTATACAGATATTAACAAATTATAAACAGTCGACTTTTGAACATCTTGTAAATTATAAACACACAGTTTGCAATTTAATATAACATGTTTTACATTATAAACAGATTGTAAATTACAAATATATTGACATATTGATGTTAAATTTTTTTTTAAACTTTAATACAGAAAAGATTCAAGAACAACACACAATTACATCAACAACACCAGAATACAGCATATTACAAAAAACTGACCCATTGTCCATTGTCACACCTTCTTCTGTCTGTTGGCATACGGCTGCCAAGAGACTTTTCCAACATCGCTGTTCAAGTAGAGCCTCAGGTACTCTCTCTGTCTCTTGGCCTCTTCAGTGTCTCTGCTGGGACCCACCACATGTTCCAGGTCATGCATATTCGCAGTTACACACCACTGTCTTGGAATAATGTTGTGTTCGTCGTCTTCTAGGTCCAAAGCTGCATCCTGGGTGACAGTGTATCGCATCCTCATGATGTTGTGAAGACAGACAGCAGCTTCAACCATAAGTCTGATTACATCTGGCCCTTGTTGAAGTGTAGACAGCAGGAATTGCCATCGGTTGGCCAAGATGCCAAATGCATTCTCAACCACTCGACGTGCCCTGGATATCCTGTAGTTGTAGGCCAGTTCTTCCTCTGTAAGGGCTCGCCTGGAATATGGCTCATGCGGTACTTCCTGAGCGCAAAAGCATCGTCACCAACAATGAAATATCCCTGTCATCTTGGAGCTGAGGCTCTGGTGTGGGGAAGTTGATGGTTCCATCTTCGATGTGCTCTCTGAGCTCCGAGGCGTTGAATATCTGGGCATCAGACATGTGGCCCATGCCACCGATGTCTATCCACAGGAACCTGTAGTTAGCGTCTACCAGTGCCAGAAGAACAATGGAGAAAAATCCCTTGTAATTGTGATAAAGGCTTCCTTAAGATGGTGGCTTTTGAATGGCGATGTGTTTCCTATCCAAGGCTCCAATGCCATGAGGCAGGTTCTATTTCTCCTTGAATTACCAGCTCAGTGGTTTCCATTCTTGGACAGTATTTGGACACTGTACGACTTCATATCTCTAGTGGTCAGTGATGGCCTGACAGTAGGGATGTCATTGACGATTGGAATATCGACGATATAATTATGTTGATCGATAATCAATCCCTATAAAAGGGATATCGATACTTCTAATGTTATAGCTTCCTGTGTTCATGACAGCATCTGTAGTAAATGCCATTTCAATGACACCCTTAGTAAATGGTACGTCCTGCCTCTCTATGGTAAATGGTACGTCCCTGCTTCTAGTGTGCCGTCAGAGCGTGTGTTCTCAACAGCACGGAACATTTTGAACAAGAAGAGACACTTATCACCGGATAATGCAGATATGTGCATCTTCTGAATCTATACATCTATTTTCGATTCCACGTCACTGTGACACGCAGCGGAGAGCCAATCCTTTCTGTACTCCACTGTGTGGGCGGGTCCGATAGCTTCAAACTCTCCAATTTTATTGGATTATAACACCAGCCACAGACTGCGCTTGTTGTTTGAGTAAAGAGATAAATTTCCCTCGTTTTGATCGGCTCATTTCCACGAAGACAAGCACAGCTGGCAAACAAACACAAATGGATTGACATGGAAAAACTTCAACCCGCAGAGCAGCTGATTGAACAGGGTGCTGGTGAAAATTGGACAACTATTGGTCGAAGAAGGAGAGACAGGAAGCGTGTCCGTAGGCAGAGAGAGAAGACAAAAAGCATGAGTCGGACTGAAAGTAGGGACTTTGAATGTTGGAACTATGGCAGGAAAAGGTAGAGAGCTGGCTGATAGATAAGGTGACTTGGGGGAATGAGGAAGTGCAGGACTGTGTACAAAGGAAGAGGTTAGCTAAGAAGAAGTGGGACATTGAGAGGACCGAAGAGAGTAAACAGGAGTACAGGGAGACACAGTGTAAGGCGAAGGTAGCGGTGTCAAAGGCCAAACAGAGGGCGTATGATGACTTGTATGCTCGGATGCAAAGTAAAGAGGGAGAAAATGATTTATACAGGTTAGCACAGCAGAGAAATAGAGATGGGAAGGACGTGCAGCAAGATAGAGTGATTAAGGACAGAGAGGGAAATGTATTGACTGATGACAGAAGTGTGCTGGGAAGATGGAAAGAGTACTTTGAAGAGCTGATGAATGAGGAAAATGAGAGACAAAAAAGAGTAGAAGAGGTGACCGTCGAGGACCAGGAAGTAGCAACGATTAGTAAGGGTGAAGTGAGGAGGGCATTGAAGAGGATGAAGAATGGAAATGCAGTTGGTCCTGATGACATACTGGTGGAGGTATGGAAGTGTCCAGGAGATGTAGCAGTAGATTTCCTGACAAGAACATTCAGCAAGGTCTTAGAGAGTGAGAGGATGCCAGAGGAATGGAGAAGTGTGATGGTGCCCATTTTTAAGAACAAGGGAGATGTGCAGAATTGTGACAACTACAGAGGGATAAAGTTGATAAGCCATACGATGAAGCTATGGGAAAGGATAATGGAAGCTAGACTAAGGGCAGAGGTCAGCATTTGTGAACAAGAAAGAGCACCACAGATGCAGTGTTTGCCTTGAGGATGTTAATAGAGAAGTACAGAGAAAATCAGATGGAGCTGCATTGTGCCGTTGTGGATCTGGAGAAAGCATATGACAGGGTGCTGAGAGAGGAACTGTAATATTGCATGAGGAAGTCTGGAGTGGCAGAGAAGTATGTTAGAGTGGTGTAGGACATGTATGAGAGATGTAAGACAGTGGTGAGGTGTGCTGTCGGTGTGACAGAAGAGTTCAAGGTGGAGGTGGGACTTGATCATTGTCAGCTCTGATCCCCTTCTTGTTTGCTATGGTGATGGACAGGCTGACAAACAAGGTTAGACAAGATTCCCCATGGACTATGATGTTTGCAGATGACATTGTGATCTGTAGTGAGAGCAGAGAACAAGTGGAGGAAAATCTAGAGAGGTGGAGGTATGCCCTGGAAAGGAGGGGAATGAAGGTTAGCCTCAGTAAAACAGAATACATGTGTGTGAATGACAAGGACCCAAGAGAAACGGTGAGGTTACAGGGAGCAGAGATAACGAAGGTGGAGGATTTTAAGTACTTAGGCGCAACAATCCTGAGCAATGGAGATTGTGGAAAAGAGGTGAAGAAGCGTATGCAGGCAGGCTGGAATGGTTGGAGAAAAGGGTCCGGTCTGATGTGTGATAGGAGGGTATCAGCAAGAATGAAAGGAAAAGTGTACAAGACGGTGGTGAGGCCAGCGATGTTGTATGGTTTAGAAACAGTGGCCCTGGGGAAAAGACAGGAGGCAGGGCTGGAGGTAGCAGAGATGAAAATGTTGAGGTTCTCTTTGGGAGTAACGAGGATAGATAGGATCAGGAATGAGCACATGTGAGATGTTTTAGAGACAAAGTCAGAGAGGCTAGATTGAGATGGTTTGGACATGTACAGAGGAGGGATAGTGAGTATATTGTTAGGAGGATGCTAAGGTTGGAACTACCAGGCAGAAGGCCTAGAGGAAGACCAAAGAGACGATTCATGGATGTGGTGAAGGAGGATATGAAGGTAGTTGGTGTAAGAGAAGAAGATGCAAAGGATAGGGTGAGATGGAGGCAGATGATTCGCTGTGGCGACCCCTGAAGGGAAAAGCCGAAGGCAGAAGACGACGAAGAAGAAGCACTTTGTACCAAATAGTGTAACTGTGGACTTTAAGTCCAATTTTTTTTTTTTTTTCCATTCATTAATTTTTGTTTTCTTTGTCCTGTCAATCACGCCCTCTGTCATTTGTAGCAACACAGCATTTATAGCATCTCATTTATTAATTTCTCCCTTGAGTGGATTTTTATACGTACACATTTTTATTCATTCATTCGTTTTCTAAGCCACTTGATGCTAGTCAGGGTCATGGGAAGGCTGGAGCCCATCTCAGGCGGCTCATACCCCACCACTCTGACATGCAGAGAATAATAAAAAAAACAGTTTACCTCTGGTAGAGGGAAAACTGTTCACAGAGCAACACAACACCAACATAAACAGGAGCACGGAACATCAAGGCACTTTTTCCTTCGTTCTTGTCAGACTGTAGTCAGGAAACATGACATTGATGTGAGGTGTATATACAGGAATCCCTCACTTCTTCGCTCTTCAGTTCATGTAGCTTCAGTGCATCACGGTTTTTTAAAAATAAATAAATAGATAAATATTCATCAAATTAAAAAAATAAGGAAATTAAAGAAGAATAGGGGAAATATTAAGGAGAATGCCACAAAAACAAGGTCTGTTATGCAAAAAAAAAAAAAACAAACAACAACCCAAAACCTCCCATCAAAACTAATTACATTGTTGCATTTGTGTGTGCACATGCGTGTCATCTTCTTCTCATGCAATACCATCTGTATGTGTGTGTATATATATTTTATTCACATCTTATGTTAATTTTGAATGTTTAATTGTTCTTATAAGCATTTATAGCATTGAATATGTCTTTATTGATTTTATATACACATATACATGCATGTATAATGCAGCCATGAGGCGCGGGGGGGGGGGGGGGGGGGCACTAACCAGTATCTCTCCCCCTTATGCCGGTCCCAGTCCCGGAGAAATGCAGAGGGTTGTGTCAAGAAGGGCATCCGACGTAACACCAATGCCAAACTTTTTTGATGCAAATCAGAAGTATGACCCCATACTGGATCGGTCGAGGCCCGGGTTAACAATGACCGCGATCAGTGCTGTCAATCAACAGGGTGCTGATGGAAATTGGACTACTGTTGGTCGAAAACGTCGAAGAAGGCGAGGCGGGAGGTGTGTCCGTAGGCAGAGAGAGAAGAGGAAAGGCATGAGTATAGGACTGAGAGTAGGGACTTTGAATGTTGGAACTATGCAAAGAAAAGATAGAGAGCTGGCTGACATGATGCGGAGGAGGAAGGTGGACATACTGTGTGTTCAGGAGACCAGGTGGAAAGGTAGCAAAGCCAAAAGCTTAGGAGCAGGGTTTAAGCTGTTTTATCATGGTGTGGATGAGAAGAGAAATGAAGTCGGCATCATCTTGAAGGAGGGGTTTGTCAGGAATGTTCTAGAAGTGAAAAGAGTGTCAGATAGAGTGATGAGTCTCAAGTTAGAAATTGAAGGTATGATGCTTAATGTTGTTAGTGCTTATGCCCCACAGGCAGGATGTGAGCTAAAAGAGAAGGAGAGATTCTGGAGTGAGTTAGATGAAGTGATGCAGAGTACCCCCAGAGGTGAAAGAATGGTCATTGGTGCAGACTTCAACAGACATGTTGGTGCAGGCAACAGAGGGGACGAGGAAGTGACGGGCAGGTTTGGTATCCAGGACAGGAACACAGAAGGACAGATGTTGATCGATTTTGCAAAAAGGATGGAAATGGCTGTGGTGAATACTTTCCTCCAGAAGAAACAGGAGCATAGGGTGACTTATAAAAGCGGAGGTAGGAGCACACAGGTAGACTACATCTTGTGTAGGCGATGTAATTTGAAGGAAGTCAGTGACTGCAAAGTAGTAGTGGGTGAGAGTGTTGCCAAACAGCACAGGATGGTGGTATGCAGGATGACGCTGATGGTGAGGAAGGTGAAGAAGGCAAAGGCAGTGCAGAAGACAAAGTGGTGGAAGATGAGAAAGGAAAAGTGTCGTGTCTTCAAGGAGGAGCTGAAACAGGCTTTGGGTGGTCAGGAAGTGCTCCCAGATGACTGGACAACCACAGCAAATGTGATCAGGGACACAGGTAGGAGAGTACTTGGTGTGTCCTCTGGAAGGAAAGTAGATAAGGAGACTTGGTGGTGGAATGAGGAAGTGCAGGAGTGTGTACAAAGGAAAAGGTTAGCCAAGAAGAAGTGGGACATTGAGAGGACCGAAGAGAGTAAACAGGAGTACAGGGAGACACAGCGTAAGGCGAAAGTAGCAGTGGCTAAGGCCAAACAGAGGGCGTATGATGACTTTTATGATAGGTTGGACAGTAAGGAGGGAGAAAATGATCTATGCAGGTTGGCACAGCAGAGAGATTGAGATGGGAAGGACGTGCAGCAAGTTAGATTGATAAAGGACAGAGAGGGAAATGTATTGACTGATGACAGAAGTGTGCTGGGAAGATGGAAAGAGTACTTTGAAGAGCCTATGAATGAGGAAAATGAGAGAGAAAAAAAGAGTATAAGAGGTGACCATTGTGGAGCAGGATGTAGCAAAGATTAGTAAGGGTGAGGTGGGCATTGAAGAGGATGAAGAATGGAAAGGCAGTTGGTCCTGATGATATACCTGTTGAGGTATGGAAGTGTCTAGGAGACGTAGCAATAGATTTTCTGACAAGAACTTTCAACAAGGTCCTAGAGTGTGAGCAGATGCCGGAGGAGTGGAGGAGAAGCGTGCTGGTGCCCATTTTTAAGAACAAAGGAGATGTATATAGTTGTGGCAACTACAGAGGGATAAAGTTGATGAGCCATACGATGAAGTTATGGGAAAGAATAGTGGAAGCTAGACTAAGGGCAGAGGTCAGCATTTGTGAACAACAGTTTGGTTTCATGCCAAGAAAGAGCACCACAGATGCAATGATTGCTTTGAGGATGTTAATAGAGAGGTACAGAGAAGGTCAGACGTAACTGCATTGTGCCTTTGTGGATCTGGAAAAAGCATATGACAGGGTGCCAAGAGAAGAATTGTGGTATTGCATGAGGAAGTCTGGAGTGGCAGAGAAGTATGTTAGAGTGGTGCAGGACATGTATGAGCGATGTAAGACAGTGGTGAGGTGTGCTGTCGGCGTGACCGACGAATTCAAGGTGGAGGTGGGACTGCATCAAGGGTCAGCTCTGAGCCCCTTCTTGTTTGCTATGGTGACGGACAGGCTGACAGATGAGGTTGGGCAAGAATCTCCATGGACTATGATGTTTGCAAATGACATTGTGATCTGTAGTGAGAGCAGAGAACAAGTGCAGGAAAATCTAGAGAGGTGGAGGTATGCCCTGGAAAGGAGCGGAATGAAGGTGAGCCTCCGAAAATTAGAATACATGTGTATGAATGAGAAGGACCCAAGAGGAACGGTGATGTTACAGGGAGCAGAGAAAATGAAGGTGGAGGATTTTAAGTACTTAGGCTCAACAATCCTGAGCAATGGAGATTGTGGAAAAGAGGTGAAGAAGCGTGTGCAGGCAGGCTGGAATGGTTGGAGAAAAGTGTCCGGTGTGATGTGCGATAGGAGAGTGTCAGCAAGAATGAAAGGAAAAGTGTACAAGACGGTGGTGAGGCCAGCGATGTTGTATGGCTTAGAAACAGTGGCACTGAGGAAAAGGCAGGAGGCAGAACTGGAGGTAGCAGAGATGAAAATGCTGAGGTTCTCTCTGGGAGGAATGAGGATGGATAGGATCAGAAATGATTACATCAGAGGGACAGCCCATGTAAGATGTTTTGGAGACAAAGTCAGAGAGGCTAGATTGAGATGGTTTGGACATGTACAGAGGAGGGATAGTGAGTATATTGGCAGTAGGATGCTGAGGTTGGAACTACCAGGCAGAAAGCCTTGAGGAAGACCAAAGAAGAGATTTATAGATGTGGTGAAGGAAGACATGAAGGTCGTTGAAATCAGAGAAGAAGATGCAGAGGTCAGGGTGAGATGGAGGTGGATGATTGCTGTGGCGACCCCTGAAGGGAACAGCCGAAAGGAAAAGAAGAAGAAAATGATATACATGCATGTATACGTCCGTTGTGAGGGGGGGTGTCCCCACTTCGAGGAATTTGGTGATCTCGGTCCCAATTAACCGCAGAAAGTGAGTGTTCTCTTGTTAATGTGATAGATGTTTAATGTCCAGGAGTAATTGATTAGTTTAACTGATTGCTTTTTATTTTTCATTTAAAAATATTTTTCATTTAAAATTCATCTTTGTCAGTAAAACAGAGGTGATGTCATGACTTGCTTTTGGAATTTTCCTTCATTTTTTGGAATGAGCATCTGCGTGAAGAACAGCTGTGCTAATGTCGTAATGATTACCCCATTGTCTGCTAGGAGTACTGCCACAGCTCATGTTGCTCGGCCATGGACTACCACCATCACAACAGATTTCCTCTCAGAGGGAACCTTCACGCTGTGAAGAAGCTCCAGAAGTAACGTCAGACTTTTTAATAGAGCTTTCTATTTTTTAAATAAAGTGTTAAGTGTAGTATAATGGGTTCTAAAGCAGTAGCCCTGTATTCACGTCTGTTTTTACTATTAGTTGTGCTGTAGGAACCAATGCATCCTTGTTATATTATATTATTTGGAGTGTCAAGATCTGAAGGATGTTCTGGAGATAAATTTCTCATGTTAAAACTGAAATCTCTTTTCTCTCAGAAACAAAGGGACACACACCCTTAGATGCAGTGAGCGACTGTTCGGAAACTTTAGAGATGAATGATTTTGAACTATGTGGTCTGTTTTGACCTTCAGTGAGCTTGGAGGGTCCCAGGATTTTGAATACTCATTAAGTTAGAAACAGGTTGCAGGTAGACATTGCAGCTATTATGAAACACTAATAGGAACCCTTATATGGACTTTTTCAATTAGCAATTCACCTTTGACCCTGAGTGACCCTGAAAGGTCAAAATTAAAGTCAGAGGATTTTAATAACATTATTTTGACTGCAGTGCTAATAGATATGCAGTCACTGTTTAACCCAGGTGCAATACAAACCAGAGCCCATATCAAGCCTATTTACTTCATTACCCACAATGCATGGTGGAGGTACTTTACACTTTACGACTGCCCCACTATTCTCTTCTTTAGCCATTCAGCCTAAACTGTACAGGGAGTAAGCCCAGAGTCGGCTGAGATGAGCGCAAGGTTTCTAATTAAGATTAATGTTGAAGATTTCTCATAATACCCTCCAATAAAAGGCATACTGATTCAGTGTTTTCACCCCTCAGGCCAATGAGCATGACGGGTATTGTCAACCTGTCAGTCCATCTGTTTGTCTGCCTCCATGGCCTGTCCATAGTTGTTTTCCATGCATCGACTTAAAAAAAAAAACACCATCACCAATCATCAGCGTTTTGCTGTGGATGTTGGGACTGTGTCAGTACACAAACCTATTGATTTTTATCATGGTCCAATATCCAATATGGCCACCATGGCTGCTATCTTCAATTTGCATTCTGTGCCGTCGCTTAAAAAAAAGCCATCATACCTTTTCATAATGTAGCACATGGCTGAGAGGCTTTTGCCCAATTTGTGGGGTTGTCATGAAAATAAGGGGTTAATGTGCTCTCAGAGTTCTTTAGACTACATGATACACTGCTGAAATGCTTACTTCTGAGAAGGCCAGCTACAATTATCTGAAATGAGTGAAAACAGGGATCCCTCACTACTTCCCGCTTCAAGTCATGTGGCTTCAGTGCATCGCGTTTTTTTTTTTAAATATTCATCGAATTAAAAAGATATGCAAATTAAGGAAGAATAGGTGGAAAAGTTAAGCAAAATGCGACAAAAGAAGGCCAATTATGTAAAAATAAAAAACCCTAAACAAACACAAAACAAAAAACAACCCAAAACCTCCCATCAAAACTGCTTACATTGTTGTGAGGTGCGCATCTGAGTGCATGCATGTGCATCTGCGTGCGTGCGCACGCATCTGTATGTGTGTGTGTGTGTGTGTGTGTCTGTATGTGTGTATTTATATTTTATTTACATCTTATTCATTATTTTTTAATGTTTAATTGTTATTATAAGCATTTATAGAATTGAATATGTATTTATTGATATGATATACACACATACATGTACGTATACTTCAGTCGGGGGGTGAGTGGAGTTGAGCCTACTTCGCAGAATTCGGTGGTCGTGGAGGGATCTCGGCCCCTATTAACCGCGAAAAGTGAGGGATCCCTGTAATCTACTGCAGAGTGGACAATTTCAGAATACGTATTTGGAACTGGCCTTATATGTCTAAATAATGACACATTCGTAAATTGATTAGAAGCTGTGATGTCATGGCTGGTGTTCTTTTTTTATCTGGGCATGATGGAGAGACACACCTGAATTTCCCGGAATACCAAGTAGTTGGAGCTGAACACACTTCTTTATGATTTGATTATCTTGGGAATTGTATTAACTCATGGCTGTTCATTACTGTCTTAAAGTTCCCATTCACTCGTGAATATCTGATGTGATTTATCTTACATTGTTATTATATTATGGATGAATATAAATGTTTCCTGGTGAAACAACCCCAGCTCACATGGATAAGTATCTCTTATCCACCTGCTCGACATCTTGTTTTGGTTCTTTTGTTTACAATATCATTAACATGACAGCGTGACCAGACGAACCATCTCGTGCATGTGTGATAATCTGGTGGCACAACAGCGATTGGTAGAAAGTGGAAAAGTCTGAGATAGAGTGATGATAAACAGAAGAAGGGAGATGATTGTAAGAGAAATAATAAAGATGCTGATGCTATTAATATCATGGTGGCTGCTTCAGGGCTCATTAACACTCACGTACAGGAAGAAACTGATGGTTTCTGAAAGGCACTGTGGATCCGTTTCCATTTTATTTCTAAGAGACACCACTGTGCAAAATCTTTATGTAGTATACCCGGAACCGAGTGGAACCTTAAATGATTATAAAAGTGGGAACGGTGTAGTTGTTTCTTCCTGGTTCCTGAATGTTAGTTTGTTTTGGTGAAAAACAAAATGTTTGAATCTGATGTGTGTTATTGGCATCTGATGTTAGCTGGTACTTTGGTATTGGGTCACACTGTTGTTCAGTCCTGATACATACATAAAGTGGACTGTCCTTTCCCCCACAGTTTTCTTTATGAAGTTCACTATTTAGGGAAGATGTGTTAAACTTCCTCATTGTGCTTAAAATAAATAAATAAATAAAGTGAATACAGTTTATAAATGGTTTCTTTTGATAAGTGCTTATTTTATGGAGGATTTTACTGCTTTGGCTTGTGAGCATTAAATCTCAGTGAGGTGTCACTGGCAAGCTGTGCGTGTGATTAATTTGATGTGTATTACGCTGATTAATAACCAGTTGTGTGAGTCACTTGACAATAGAAGAGTGAAACTCTTCAGACATGATCAGGTACTTGAACAATAATCAATAATAATAATAATAATAATAATAATAATTACAAGACATTTAAAATAAATTTATAAATATATTGAATGAGCTCATCTTGCTGTTGGACTTGAGGTTTGTTGGATTGCTGCATGTGAGATTACACAACACTTTAAGCTCTTTAAATACACTGATGCGTTTAGTGAAAGTTCCACAGAGAACGTTTCATCTCCATGCATGAGGCGAAAGAAGAACACACAATACTCTGTCTCTTCTTTGAGCACACACTCTTGCCCTTGGCTTTCTTATTTCTCATTTTTTTTCACCACCTTGTTCCTTTAACTATTTTTTAATTCACACATGCTTTAAAACTCATTAAAAGTTTATGAAGTCATCCTTTCAAATACTTATTGCTGTGCACATGATAAAAGAGGGGAACGTAGGGTGTATGTTATATATGCAGACTCTGTTTGTGTAAAAAAAAAAAAAAAAAAAAAACATTTCACCCTTTTCTGTATTAGATGAAGTGGAGGAGCAGAGTGAGAGTACGGTGAAAGACGATCGCAGGGAGAGCCGTGTTCCCGAGCAGTTCGCAGGCCTTCTGCACGGCTCATCTCCAGCTTGTGAGTCCCCGGATAATCCTTACCAGTTGTACAGAAAAGTGCATAAAGATCCTCCACAGAAGCACGGCAACCTGCTCGTTGCACCTAATCACCCCCTGCCAGTCACTGCTTCCAAGAACCTAAAACACCCTAAACCTCAGATAGTGTACCGTACCATCTTCCACACAAGAGTCAACCAGAACCCATCTGTACAAGGAAAGAACGAAGGGAGCCAGAGTGGCAAGAGGGGAGATAACGGTGGAGCAAGCTACGAGGAGAGAGCTTGCACGCTTGGAAGGATGCGATCTGTAATGTCGAAAAATGTCCCTGAACTCCAGCTTTCCAGAAGCCTTTCTAAGTCTGACTCCAACCTGGTGGTCGCGTCACCCATTGAGGAGGAGAAGCGGAATTCTCAAGGTCAAAACAGCCCCACCAGAATGGAGCGCACCCCCTCCTTCACAGCAGAGTGGGAGGAGGTAATAACATCTAGATTATTTTTAAATTACGATTGCAATATTATAGTAGTAATAGTAGATTTATTCCTTTCCATGGATTATTTAACCTGATTATTTAAATCCTCCCTGTGGCATCACGTGACATTTTAATAAATTGCTTTTGTTTTTGGCTTGGAAGGTTTCCTTCAAATGAAAATATTTGTATGTGTGACTATATAGTTAAGAACATCATGGCTGCATACCGGATCGGTCGAGGCCCGGGTTAACCACCGTCAGTGCTGTTAACCAACAGGGTGCTGGTGGAAATTGGACTACTGTTGGTCGAAGGAGGAGAGGCAGGAGACGTGTCCGTAGGCAGAGAGAGAAGAGAAAAGGTGTGAGTCTAGGACTGAGAGTAGGGACTTTGAATGTTGGAACTATGAAAGAAAAAGCTAGAAAGCTGGCTGACATGATGCAGAGGAGGAAGGTGGACATACTGTGTGTTCAGGAGACCAGCTGGAAAGGTAGCAAGGCTACAAGCTTAGGAGCAGGGTTTAAGCTGTTTTATAATGGTGTGGATGGGAAGAGAAATGGAGTAGGAGTCATCTTGAAGGAGGGGTTTGTCAGGAATGTTCTGTGGTGCAGACTTCAATGGACATGTTGGTGCAGGCAACAGAGGGGACGAGGAAGTGATGGGCATGTTTGGTATCCAGGACAGGAACACAGAAGGACAGATGAACGATTTTGCAAAAAGGATGGAAATGGCTGTGGTGAATACTTTCTTCCAGAAGAGACAGGAGCATAGGGTGACTTATGAAAGTGGCGGTAGGAGCACACAGGTAGACTACATCTTGTGTAGGCGATGTAATTTGAAGGAAGTCAGTGACTGTAAAGTAGTAGCGGGTGAGAGTGTTGCCAAACGGCATAGGATGTTGATGTGCAGGATGACGCTGATGGTGAGGAAGGTGAAAAAGGCAAAGGCAGAGTAGAAGACAAAGTGGTGGAAGATGAGAAAGGAAGAGTGTCGTGTTGTCTTCAAGGAGAAGTTGAAACAGGCTTTGGGTAGTCAAGAAGTGCTTCCAGATGACTAGACAACCACAGCCAATGTGATCAGGGAGACAGTTAGGAGAGTACTTGGTGTGTCCTCGGGAGGAAACTAGATAAGGAGACTTGGTGGTGGAATGAGGAAGTGCAGGAGGAGTGTGTACAAAGGAAGAGGTTAGCCAAGAAGTGGGACATTGAGAGGACTGAAGAGAGTAAACAGGAGTACAGGGAGACACAGCATAAGGCGAAGGTAGCGGTGTAGTTGCCACAACTCTGCACATCTCCCTTTTTCTTAAAAATGGGCGATGTGCAGAGTTGTGGCAACTACAGAGGGATAAAGTGGATGAGCCATACGATGAAGTTATGGGAAAGAATAGAGGAAGCTAGACTAAGGGCAGAGGTCAGCATTTGTGAATAACAGTTTGGTTTCATGCCAAGAAAGAGCACCACAGATATGTTAATAGAGAAGTACAGAAAAGGTCAGAGGGAGCTGCATTGTACCTTTGTGGATCTGGAAAAAGCATATGACAGGGTGCTGAGAGAAGACGAGGAAGTCTGGAGTGGCACAGAAGTATGTTAGAGTGGTACAGGACATGTATGAGAGATGTAAGACAGTGGTGAGGTGTGCTGTCGGTGTGACAGAAGAATTCAAGGTGGAGGTTGGACTGCATCAAGGGTCAGCTTGTTTGCTATGGTGATGGACAGGCTGTAAGAACTCTCCGTGGAGGAAGCTCTTAGATAAACCTGCACGATCTGGATTCCTACATCTCAACGTCTAGGAGTACTCCGGGAGCAACAGACAACGAACCACACGAGTGAAATCAGTCTGGTTTATTCATCGGAAGCTGATCGAACACATGCAGTGTCAGCTTATTTATACAGAGGGATGTGCGTGCAAAGCAGTAATTGCGTGTTCACAAAGTATTAACATATATATGTTTGTGTACTACGGCACTTAACACTTGGGGATGTGCGTGCAAAGCAGTAATTGCGTGTTCACAAAGCATTTCCATATATATATGTTTGTGCCCTGCGGCACTTAACACTTGGCTAATTCCATTTCAAAGCAATTCCTCATTGTTACATTGTTACTTTCCGAATCCCACACCCTAACCGAAACACGAAACAGGAACACCCACCCAACAGTTTCATGTGCCTTGCGCACATGTCACAATTACAAGAAGAACAGGAAGCTTTAGATACACAGAAGTTACAATACACACATAGTTGCATCTCATTTAGCCTATCAATTTATTCTATCAATCCCCTCTTTTTTTACTATGAAATATGTATAAATTCTGTAGCGGCACGCCGGAGCCCTCTCTTGCTTGTGGCATTCCAGAGATGTTTTTTTCTTCGTGTGGAATGTTGGACACCGTAGGATAGAAACCAGGCCGTGGTTGCGCCGAGGCTGGTGCTTGAAGGGCAGGCAGAGCCCCATCGCCCTTCGCTCATGTACCTCGGGGCTCTGGTAGCCTTCCCGTCCAGATGTATCCAAGCACTACACACACGACGTATTCTTGGGTCCATAGTCATCGACAGAGGCGGAGAGCAGGCGGGTATATCGGGGTTCTCTGAAGGAACTGACCAGGGCCCAGATTCGATTCATCAAACACCTAAAAATACAGGGTCCAAACACGCAAACCAACAACAAACATATACATACAGGAACAAGCATGGTTAAATACGAGGTAATCATGCTGAAAAGAGAGTGGAGGAATCCCTAGCCATAGTTTGGACTTTCGTCGCATCGCAGTTGGTCCGCTACATCACGCATTTTTTATAAGTGGTGTAATTGTCCCGTGCTGGGGTATATACATACGGGGTTCCACCATCATGGGGAAAGAGAGAGCAAACAATACATTCTTCCTGGGTCACATCTCATTTTACCGTGAAATTTAAATACTGCCAGAACATGTTATTTTCCGATGACGGTAAGGTGTGCACCAACCCGGGACCACGCATAGTAGCTTGATTAAGAGCAGGGCATAAGAGGTATACATAACTTGGATTTTAAGTGGGCGTTATCCGACCCGTGTGCGAGAGGATGTGGTGGTGATACTTAGGTATCTGGATCAGGTCTAGACGAATAAGTCATTCACCCCAGAAGGGCTGGTATCTCGAGACCTGAAAGAGAGGTAATGAGGGCAAAAATTTCACAAATACAAAGTGCACTTAATACATCATTGCGGACTTTTCTTCGGTCTGGTAGCATGGATCCACTGCGGAAAGAGGTCGGTTAGTACGGCGGTATGAGTAACAGCGAGTATCTCCGTGGGCTCACTGTAAGGGGTGTCTCTCAAAGGGGAATTTAGTTTCGCAAATTTTTTGACCAGCACCTTGTCTCCTACCTTAAAGTCGTGAGTGCTTGTGTCTGCCGGGACCGAAGTATTCTGATTAGTGCGTTTCCAATAGTCGTTTAGGACCTTAACAAGGCCCACGGCATACTCGCTCATGTGTATATCTAAGTCTTCCGTCCCCAAAGCCTGCTTTCCCTTCCTCCAAGGAGTGGGAAAGGGTCTCCCCATTACCACTTCGTAAGGAGATAGATTCCCTAAGGCCACCTGCGAGGTCATTCGCAGATCCGCCAAAACCACGGGTAGTACTGAAACCCAATTCCTTGATCCAGTGGCATACATTGCCTTCTGTAATTTCCCTTTAATTGTTCTGTTTGTTCGTTCCACGATTCCGGAGGACTGAGGGTGATATGGGACATGGAAATGCCAATTGATCTTTAGCTCTTGGGCCAACAGTTGAGTGACTTTTGAGGTGAATGGTGTGCCTTTGTCTGAATCAATTCCCAACGGGAGGCCATATCTGGGAATAATTTCCTGTGATAACTTTTGAACCACTACTCGGGCGTTTTCGTTCCCACATGGGAAAGCTTCGACCCACGAGGAAAATTTATCCATGATAACCAATAGATATTTAAAGGGGCCCTGCCGGGGCATGTGAGTAAAATCTATCTGCCACTCCTGGAAGGGAGTATGTGGTTTCGGCAGATGCTGATGTGATGCGTGTGGTTTGGACACATTGTTCTGTGCACAAATCAGGCATTTGTACAGAATGCTGTGTACCGTAGAGACTAGTTGGTATATACAAAAATCTTTTTCCATATCTGTCACCACCCCTCTTCGATCGCGATGTGTAGGTCCGTGAAACTCGCGGACGAGGAAAGGAAGACAGTGCAGAAGACGGGCAGACATAAGCGACCGGTCGAATCGAGTAGAATGCCGTCCCCCGAGGGCTGAGAGCCATGCAAAGACCAAATATCAGTGTCTTCTGTGGACGCCGAGGACTGAAGGGATTTCAGATCCAAGTCAGGGAGGAGGGCGCTAAGCATGTGTGATGTTGACACCAGCGCGGGCTGCAGGAACGGCGGCATGGAGCCGAGCAAGGCAGCCTGTTGAGCCACGCAGTCAGCCAAAGAGTTACCCCGTGCCTCATCAGTGTGGTCAGAGGAATGACCGCGGGTCTTTACGATCGCTAAACGGAGCGGGAGATTGCAGGACACAATAAGGTCCTGGACTAAGGTGGAATGTGAAATGGGCTTACCGTCAGCAGCAGTGAAACAACGAGATTGTCAGATACAGCCGAAATCGTACGCCACCCCGAAAGCGTAACGAGAGTCAGTGTATATAGTAACGTCCCGGTCGGAGGCGAGAGTGCATGCACGAGTGAGCGCGTATAACTCCGCTGCTTGAGCGGAATTAAAGGGGAGCGAGTACGCTTCCAAAACTTGGTCCGGTAAGGAACATACCGCGTAGCCGCAGAGGAACACTCTGTCGGAGGGTTTCGAGCATGACCCATCTACAAACAGGGAGAGACCTGTGGAGAGAGGCGTGGATAATAAGTTGGACCTAATACTGGTGTCATGGACAATGGTGTCCATGCAGTCATGTCCCAATGGTTCGCAGTCATCTTGAGCATTAAGCAGGCGCTGTAGGCCTTGGGCCACGTTATCTAAGGAAGAGGAACAAGAGATGGTTAGATTATCAGTAGCACAAAGGATGGCCTCGTAACCTGAGCGACGTTGAGAAGACATGTGTTGTGTGGACAGAGTATTAAGGATATGCTTACCTTGATGGCTGGTGTGTAAAACGAGTGGATGGAAGAGCACTATTTTTTCTGCTTCGAGAACTAACACCGCACTGGCAGCGACAGCGCGAAGGCAAGCAGGTAAACCCTGAGCTACAGTATCTAAAGTTTTGGAGAGGAAAGCACAGGGTCTCAGTCACCCCCCCCCCCTTCCCCCGTGGTCCTGAGCCAAAACCCCAGAAGCCGTGCCGGCCTGGTGCGCGACATAGAGGTGAAAGGGTTTGGTGTCGTCCGGGAGTCCGAGAGCTGGCGCGGAACATAGGGCCGACTTCAGGGCTTTGAACGCGTCCAGCATGTCCTCAGTCCAGACCAAGGGTTGTTGGAGAGGGTCAGTGTGAGCCACGGCAGAGTGTAAACGTTTGTCATAAAAGGAACAGTCCGGGATCCATTGGCGGCAGTAATTAATGAGTCCCAGGAAAGCAAGGAGCGCCTGTTTCGTGGCAGGCTTCTGAGTGTCCACTATGATCTTGACGCGATCCTGAGTAAGGCGTTTTGTCCCGTGAGAGAGTTCGTAGCCCAGGTATATGACAGTCGGTAGGCAAAACTGTAGCTTGGTCCTTGAGACCTTGAAACCCTTCTTTTCCAGTAAGAGGAGCAGTTGGACGGTTGCATCAAGACATAGTTCATAAATTAGGCCAGACACCAGGAGGTCTCCGGCGTAGGAGTGGACAAAGGAACCCACGGGAACGTCGAGAGACCCCAGTGCATCCCTAACCACAGCCGAGAAAACAGCAGGAGAGTCTACGAACCCTTGGGGTAATCTAGTCCACGTGTACTGTCGCTGCTGGTGTGTGAAAGCAAAGAAGGGCTGTGTGTTGGGCTCAACCGGGATACTAAAAAACGCCGAGCACAGGTCAATCACGGAGAAATGGGTATGGTCGCAAGGAATGGAAGCCATAATAGAGGGCACGTCCGAGACGACCGGCGAGACTGGGATGATGAACTCATTAATTTTTCTGAGATCCTGGGTTAGGCGCCAAGAACCGTCCGGCTTGGGAACCGGGTTCACAGGAGTGTTATAAGGGCTTGTGCACGGCACGATGATACCCTGTTCCAGAAGAGAGGCCAAAATGGTGTCGATACCCAACATTTTTTGAGGCGATAAGGGGTATTGTCGGATGTACACGGGCAAAATGTGCTTAACGGTAGCTTCATACGGAACGCAGTCCACGCAACCCACGTCATTCTTATGTTCTGCCCAAAGATTGGTGGGCAGCGTGTCGAGTCCAGGGGGCGAGATGGAACTCGCCACGCACGCCGAATTAATGTTAAAAGGCAAAGGCTGCGCCTGCAATGACAACAGAGAAACAGAGGAGGTGTCGCACGTTTGAATGGTCATGCTCGAGCCCTGGAAAGAGATTTGAAACCCTAGAATGCTCATGAGGTCGTGGCCCAGCAAATTAAAAGGGCATTCGGACATATGTACAAAGGAGTAGGATATTTGCAATTTATCAAGCGTAGGGTCATCAGGAAAACATAAAAGAAGGGGCGGTGTATATGGGGAGGAGAAGGGGATCCCATCTATACCCACAGAGCTGGTAGACCTGGAGGAGACAGCACCCTGGTAGTCCCTGCCTAGGGAGGATAGGGTGGCACCGCTATCAATAACAGAAAGATATTCTACCCCTTCTAGAACAATAGGAAGGAGTGGCAGATTCTCATTGCGGGGCGAGTTAAACACTAGGTGCATTAAACTACAGGTCACGGGGTCCCTACTCCGCGGGCATCCCTATTCATGCTCCCGCGGGTATGGCCGTGTTGGCGGTGCGCTCGCGGAATCTGAGTGGGGGCGAGACGGGTTGTCTCCCTGGTGGGTCCGAGAGGCAGAATTACATTCGTCTCTGTCTCTTTCTACACTCTTTTTTCCAATGCCCTTCCTTCCCGCAGTAATGACATTTTCCTGTCTTCCGATTCGGCCCCCTTCCCCGATTTTTATCGTGAGAGCCCCCTTGAGGGGCAACGGATAAGCAGGCTCTGTTCTTAACATTTAACAAGCCGTCTGACTCTAACATCCTCACTCGTTCCCCAGCGGTTCTTACTGTGAGGCGCTGACGGTTAGTCCAATGTGGCTTTAGAGCGCTTTGGACCTCCGGGAGGCAGTTGCTCAGGAAGGTGGACAAGAACATTGAATTTGGGCCATCTATTGCGAGGTCAAACCCTCCGACATGTCGCCAGGTTTTGGTGAAGTGGTTCCAGAAAACTGATGTGAGTTCACCACGTTTCTGTTTACAGTTAGTGACATGGGAGAGCTCACAAGCTCCTTCCCATCGGGAGACTAGATAAGCCGTAAGTTGCGCGTGCAAGGTTTTTAACGCGTTGGGATTATCCCTCCAATAGAGCGAGGAATGATAACGAGTCTGACGACGCCCCTCTTCCCCCGTCCTCTTCTATTTTTTTTTTCTTTTCCTTACTCACTAATTTAGGTTTGGGGACACTCTGAATCACCCTCTTTGGTTCGAAGAATTTCTTAAGTTGTAACCAGTATGAGCGCATTTCATACCATTTTACATAAGCCTCCTTCATGTATTCATAATTCCAGGAGGGGTTGCCCAATCCATCATAAATCATGCGATGCACGGATGTCAGGGATCCTGCATCAAAAGTCCCCATTCGAGGGAAGTTTGGCACATGGTCGAGTCCCTCCGTCCATCCGGCTAGATTACTAAGCCATGGTTCAGTATAATAAGCAAGACCACATCTATCCATCCATTCCTTGAGGGTTTCCCCGGGATTAGGCTTTGGGTAGGAATTTCCCATTATTTACCCACCACCAGAAATACGTTGGCATGCAGGAATACACGTGCACCTTTTGTATAGCGCTCTTCCCAGTTATAGCAACTGAGGATAACCATCCCTTATGAAAAGGGGTTAAGCCATCCCTTATAAAAAGGGGATAACCATCCCTTCTAAAGAAGGGGATAACAGACGCTCAGATACTGCTAACCAGGTAGTCAAACAAATCTTGTCTTACCTAATCAGGAGTATCACGTCGGGGTCACCAGATTGTAAGAACTCTCCGTGGAGGAAGCTCTTAGATAAACCTGCACGATCTGGATTCCTGCATCTCAACGTCTAGGAGTACTCCAGGAGCAACAGACAACGAACCACACGAGTGAAATCAGTCTGGTTTATTCATCGGAAGCTGATCGAACACATGCAGTGTCAGCTTATTTATACAGAGGGATGTGCGTGCAAAGCAGTAATTGCGTGTTCACAAAGCATTAACATATATGTTTGTGCCCTGCGGCACTTAACACTTGGCTAATTCCATTTCAAAGCAATTCCTCATTGTTACATTGTTACTTTCCGAATCCCACACCCTAACCGAAACACGAAACAGGAACACCCACCCAACAGTTTCATGTGCCTTGCGCACATGTCACAATTATAAGAAGAACAGGAAGCTTTAGATACACAGAAGTTACAATACACACATAGTTGCATCTCATTTATCCTATCAATTTATTCCATCACAGGCTGACAGACGAGGTTAGACAAGAATATTCATGGACAATGATGTTTGCAGATTACATTGTGATCTGTAGTGAGAGCAGAGAACAAGTGTAGGAAAAATCTAGAGAGGTGGAGGTATGCCCAGGAAGGAGAGGAATGAAGGTTAGCCTCAGTAAGACAGAATACAGGTGTGTGAACGAGAAGGACCCAAGAGGAACGGTGAGGTTATAGGGGGCAGAGATCAAGAAGGTGGAGCATTTTAAGAACTTAGGCTGAACAATCCAGAGCAATGGAAAGTGTGGAAAAGAGGTAAAGAAGCGTGTCCAGGCAGGTTGGACTGGATGGAGAAAAGTATCCGGTGTGATGTGTGATCAGAAAGAATGAAGGGAAAAGTGTACAAGACGGTGATGAGGCCAGTGATGTTGTATGGTTTAGAAATCGCACGTCACACCGGACACTTTTCTCCAAGCATTCCAGCCTGCCTGCACACGCTTCTTCACCTCTTTTCCACACTCTCCATTGCTCTGGATTGTTGAGCCTAAGTACTTAAAATCCCTGTTCCCTGTAACATCACCGTTCCTCCTGGGTCCTTCTCATTCATACACATGTATTCTGATTTTCTGCGGCTAACCTTCATTCCTCTCCTTTCCAGGGCATACCTCCACCTCTCTAGATTTTCCTGAACTTGTTCTCTGCTCTCACTACAGATCACAATGTCATCTGCAAACATCATAGTCCATGGAGATTCTTGCCTAACCTCGTCTGTCAGCCTGTCCATCACCATAGCAAACAAGAAGGGGCTCAGCTGACCCTTGATGCAGTCCCACCTCCACCTTGAATTCGTCGGTCACGCCGACAGCACACCTCACCACTGTCTTACATCGCTCATACATGTCCTGCACCACTCTAACATACTTCTCTGCCACTCCAGACTTCCTCATGCAATACCACAGTTCTTCTCTTGGCACCCTGTCATATGCTTTTTCCAGATCCACAAAGGCACAATGCAGTTCCCTCTGACCTTCTCTCTATTTCCTCACATGTAACTTCATTCTGTCAATCTTTTAGTCATTGTGATTTAAAGATGGTAGCTGTTGTTTTTGCTACACTCTCTGAGGTGATTTCTGAAGGCTGTCATGGCTCTCCGAGTCGAGTCGGGTGGAACAGTGTTGATCTCCTCGTGAAGGTTATTACCTTAAAGGCTTCAAGAGTTTTGAGTGGATGAGTCTACACTCGTGATTTTTAGATAGCTCCACAGAATAAAATCACAAGGAGCGGAGTCAGGGGAATGGGACACTACCTGCCATCAACATATGACAAGATCACCCGATCCGGAAATATCGCCCTCAGTACTTCCAATGATATTCCAGTCGTGTGTGCGCTGTCTTACTGATACTACCACACGTCAACTTCTTCAACATCAAGGGGTTCAATATGGGGTTGGGCCACCAACAGACCTCAGCATCGCCTCATCACAAAGTTTCATGTGTGATGACCTCAGCATCGCCTCATCACAAAGTTTCATGTGTGATAATAATCATTTTATTATCTTTAATCTCTTTTATAGGTGGTGCGGTCGGTGGTGTAGTTTTTAGGGTGCTGTGCTTTTGATCAGGAGGTTGTGTGTTCAAATCCCAGTTAGACCCCCACTCTGCTAAGACCCCTCGGCAAGATCTCAACCACAAGTATGCCTCTGTTCACCCAGCAGTATAAATGGGTACCAGTAAAAATATACTGGGAAGGTAACCTGCGATGGACTAGCGTCCCATCCAGGAGGAGTTGAACTTCTGGTAGCTTCACGCTATGGAAACCGGGGATAAGCATCGACCTGATGAGCCACTAGGCTTGTGTGTAAAAAGCCCAAAGGACTAAAGTCCTTTACCTTTTATTTATTTATTATTATTTTTTTATGGGTGGCACCACGTTGTAGTGGTTAGAATGTTTGCCTTATAGCGAGAAGGTCCCGGTTTTGATTCCTACGCTCAGGGCGTTTCTGTGTTGAATTTACATGTTCTCCCTTTGCTTGTATGGGTTTCCTGCAGGTACTCTGTCTCCCTCTCACGGTCCAAAAACATGTACAGTAGGCAAAATGGGAGTTTCAGATTCCCCCTGGCTCTGAGAGTGATTGTGAATAGTAGTATGCATGTTGGCATGGCAATGGCCTAGCGAGCTGTCCAGGGTGTACCCCGCCTTTGTCTGGAATCATCTGAGCTGGGTGCCAGCCTCCCTGCGACCATAATTAGGATAAAGCAGTGAGGTTTGTTTTGTGTGTGTGTCTCTCCCTGTCCTGTATTAAAGTGCGGGACGGGTTTTCAGAGACGTGTACATTGGTTTGTATGAAACCGAATGAATCTAAAATAAAATGAGCTGAAAATAATGAATGAAATCATATTTAAATGCCTCTTAACTAAAGCAATGCAGCATGTGAGGCCAACATCCCATCAGTGAAGGGGCTAAGTGATGAATTTTTAATGACACAAGGAGTAATGCATTTTATGAACTAATATTAAAACAATCAGGGAGGCTGAGATGAAATGAAGTGAACCTTGTGTAATCATTTCTGTGTCGGTGGACCTGCAGGGTGCTGCACATGTTTATATGGAACAGGATCTGGAACAGACAGCATAGCACTCTGTCTATAAAGTGAGGGATATTCATGAGCTTCAGTACATCTTGGCTGATGTTCAAACATATCGATCTTTATGAAATTAATCACTCGAAAGCTGTGGGTCAGAGTCATCTCAGAACAATATGACTCATTATCAGCAGATTAACACTGACATCTGGACTCAGTCAGGGAGTGAATGTAGAACATTGAAAAACAGCAAACAAAATATTTGTTGTATCTGCTAGCAGTCTCAGGAGATGGAACACAGGTTGCTTTGATTTCTGCCTTGTCGTGTACAGTACAGTAAGAATTACTCTGATGCTGTAAGTTTTTTCTCTTGTTTCATTATGTGAACACTGCTTATAAAAAAAAAAGAGAGACCCGATTGAATACAGTCATAGAAGAGATGAACCTTTACTTCACCAGGTGAGAAAATTCTTGAGGCATACATGAACTTATCCATCATTTCTCTTGTAACGTAGGGAAATTTAGAATATGAAAAGTGCCCCGTGAAACCATACAACCATACAATTTAATAATATGAACAAAATAAGACAAAATAATAACTTGCAGTTTAGACCTGAACAAAATACAGATAGAAGGGTCACAAAATAAAGATCGTCACCAAGCAGCTGCTGTATGGTAAATTTAAAGACGGCGCGAGCGCTGATGGTAAAAAGCTTGGAATCCCGCATATCAAAAGAAACTAATGATGATAACCCTCGCGTTGGTTGTGGATGAACGCGGATGATGGACTTGGGTGATGAAGTCTTGAATGACAAAACTTGGATGAAGCGTGTTGGATGATTCGCCTAGATGATTCTCCATAGATGGTCTGTCCGAGCCAGTCGGCAACGGGTCCTTATATAGGTTCTCTAAAGTTTGGGAAAGTTCTCTTTCCCGAATGTTCTAATCACCTGACCCATCACAGGGCGCATGTGCAACTAGGTCCATCTCAAAGTTTCCCTAGTATGCTGGAAAGTTTCAGACCCAATTAGACTATGAAGGCAAAACAACTGTGACCCGAAACAGCTGAGTAATACCATGTGCCACCTTTTACAACACACCAACTGAATATAATTACATCCAATATTTATACATTCATTATATTCATATTTACATTTATACATTTATTTACATTCCCATAACACTCTAGTTTTATTCACAGACAGTCCTGGTGGAAAGGTAGCCTAGGACTGGTCAGTTTAACAAGATAGGTCAGTGGCAAAGTGTTCATCTTCACAGGGTCTTTCTGACTAGTACATGTCAGCCTTTGTTTGAAAACAACATTGAAAAAAGAGCACGCGGCGGTAGTGACGTGGCAGTTTCTGTCTGCTTTTTACACATTTTCCCCAGAGTACTGTACTTGGTTTTCTTCCCACAAGTCCAAAGACATGCATTGCAGGCTAATTGGCTGTTCCAAATTGCCCTTTGGTGTGTGAGTGAGAATAGTTGTGTGTATTAGCCCTGCAATGGTCTGTTGAGCTGTTCGGGTTTCTACCCTGGCCTTTGCCAAGTAGAATTTCGTGGCTTGGCTAGTGAGAGAATGAAAGGTAATAAAAAGATAAGTAGAATGCGCACAGTTTTACCTGAATACATAACATTAGGCAAGGCTGTTTTGAAGGAAGTTTGGAGATGGCATCCAGTTCACCTTTCAACAGCCAAAGTAGCAGCAGTAGGCAGGAAACGGCTTTGAGAGCTTCACCAAAACTTTTCTGGTCTGGAACCAAGAATGGTTATGTTAGCATCTGGGGGCCGAAATACCAAGATCACCATCACCATTTAAAGAATGTCTGGGTAATGTACAGTAGAAAACGAAAGAATGTAGACAGTGAAGCTGTGACGTTTTCTCAAAGATCAAAAACAAGCAAACAAATTTCTATTGGTATTTTGGAACAGGAAGCAAACTGAGGTTCTAAAAAAGATGTGATCACGTGTGTCGAGAGCTGGATCTTACAGTTCGATCCTGAAACATTTAAAGTTTAATACGCTGGAAAACATCTGGAGTCTGCACTCAAAACTCTATTTAGGTTTGTTCCAGAAGTGAAGAAGAAAACAAAGAAGCTTCTGAGACATCTTAAAGTGGTAAATAAATACCTAAAAGACCAAGGCTTTGATTGGTGGAAGACCGAGGTGCAGTGGTGTGGAGATATGGAATGGGAAAATACTAATGGGGAACATGATCTTGCTCAAGGAAAAAACAACCAGAGAAACTTGTGAGTGCTGGGATTTGAACACACCCCATCTGCTCTGCACTGCAAAGTTGTATCCACGGAATCTCATTAAAGGAAATCAGTTGTTTTAACCTTTCCTGAGGGATTAATACATTAAACCACGCCTTAGTTGACTGCAGCCTACACTTACAAAAGCAAAGTACCTACACAGACTTCTTTTGGCCCTGCAGAAATCATATATTGCACATTTATGGTGCTCCCATACAACTCCACCCACCCAACTGAGGCCAGTTAATTTCAAGGATTTAAATCAAGAGCTGGGCGGAATTATTTTCAACCGGAGTTGGGTTTGCAGGTTCCGGAAAAAAAAAAATAATTGAAGAAAATGAGGGGTTGAAATCACTGGTTGCCATATCAAGGCTGGTACTGGGTTAGTCACAAAAATAACAAATGAACACAAGAAAACCATCAAATTAATGCACAGATAAATCAAGTAATGTACACTCATGCCTCTGTTTTATGGACTTCGCTTTAACGGATTTCGGATGCAACGGACAAATTCTGTAGCTTCTGACTAGTCCGGATTGTCCAGACGCTGGCCGTTGTTTCCGAAAGTGACCGCCAGATGACCAGACTGGCTTGAAGAAATCTCGCGTATTTAAATCTATTCATCTATTTTCAATGCCACAGTGAAATGCCACACCAATCCTTTCTGTATGTGGGCTGGTCCGATACCTTGAAACTCTAAATTTATTGGACTCGCACGCTGCAGTGTTTATGTGACAGGAAGTGCGTCCCAAGTTTTAGCAATTAGCTGGTCTGTGGGTTGAAGTTTTTCCATGTCTGTCCATTTGTGTTTGCTTGCCAGCTGTGCTTGGCTTCGTGGAGATGAGCTGATCAAAACGATGGAAATTTATCTCTTTACTCAAAAACAACACGTGTAGTCTGTGGCTGTTGTTATAATCCAATAAAATTAGAGTTTAAAGGTATCAGACCCGCCCACACACTGGAGTACAGAAAGGATTGGTTCTCCGCTGTGCTCCACAGTGACATGGCATTGAAAATTGAAAACAAAAAGATGTATAGATTTAAATGTGTGAGATTTATTCATCTATTTTTGTTTTACTTGATGGCTTTTTTGAATTTTTATTTAAATGACAGTGAAATTATGTATTCATTATTCTGTTAAGAAAGACCACCTGATTTATCTGAGAGCAAGATACAGTCATCAAAGAGCCACATCTGGCTCGCGAGCATAGGTTCCCAACCCCTGATAATCCTCTCAGAGGATTAGATTTTAAAACATGTCTTTATTTTTTGGCTCTCTTAGTCAAAAAGGTTCCCGACCCCTGATCTTATGGTATACATTTACAGAGTATAGGTACAGTATTTACATTTGCAGATTACATAGTGTGCTTAGTAAAGGTTTTTCGTAACGTAATTGTTGAATATGGAATCGGAAACTTCGGACAATCGGGTACTTCGGACCAGTGTTCCCCCCCTATTAGTTCGTTAAAACGAGGCATGAGTGTATATCAGAATTCTGCTCGCATACCTTTTAAGAAATGTTCATTGAATGGTTGACTGTGTGTGGGAAGTTCACAATTTTGTGATGACATCAATCGAAGTTCCTACAGTAAAGAAAGGATTCATTTATTTAATTAAAGCATTTCCAGCATGGGTCAGCACATCCACCTTACTGCAGGAATGTTCTGGGTTCGGGTCCTGGGATCAATGAGGGTGTGTGAATTTTGTATATTTTTTTGGGGTACTCTGGTTTCTTCCCATAGTTCAAAGACATGCACATTAGGCTTACCGACTGTTTCAAGTTTCCACTAAGTGTGAGTGTGAATGGTTGTGTGTGTTGGCCCTGCAATGGACGAGATGCTCAGAGTCTACCTTGCTTTCACTCATGGTTGGTTTGGATGGGCCCCAGCTGAGATGAATTTGGTATCTGTCTGTTTTCCGTGTGTCTGTGTACGGTTTCAGGTTTCCACCCAGAACAGACTGGGTGGTGAATTGGCACTGCTCACTTGCCCCTAGGTGTGAATGAGTGTGTACATGGTGCAATATCCATCCACACAGTGATTCACACTCTTTAATAACAGCATCAATGACAGGGGATCCACCAATTCTAATACAATAGATGGGGGTGGGGTGTGTGTGTGTGTGTGTGTGTGTGTGTGTGTGTGTGTGTGTGTGTGTGTGAGGGTTGGCTCGAGGATAATTACCTGGTCCAACTGTCTTCTCCAGGGAGAAAAGGGAAGTCTTTGTACAGTCTCTTTCTGATGTCTCCAGCGTGTCATGACAGTGTTCATGGTGGGAGGAGGAAGGAACAGAAGCGTAAATAAAAGAATTAATGGGTGAAAAAAGGATGAGAGGATGCAGGGCAAGACTTTTCTAGGAAGGAGGGATGCTCACAGTGATTAGAAGAAATGAAGTGGTGTATTATATTAAAATGGTCTGAAATTTTTCTCATTGATTTGTTTTCTTCATTCTTTAGATTGATAAAATCATGAGTTCCATTGGTGCTGGGATCGGAACGGAGATCAAGGAGAATAGAGAAGACCACACAGGTGTGTGTGTGTGTGTGTGTGTGTGTGTGTGTGTGTGGGTGGGTGGGTGGGTGTGTTCTCCTCGGCTCTAGCACAGTAAGAAGTATCTTTTTGTGATGTTACTATGGTAACAACATCATTGGTGGTTCAGTGGTAGAATTCTCACCTGCCACTATGGTAACGTTGAGCTCCAGTTCAGAGTGAAGGAATGCAGAAACAGGAAGTTTATTGTTAGAAAAGAAAGAAATTCTCAGAACAGAATTAAAGTGAAATTCTGCAGGAAGATCTCACACATCTACAGGGGAGCATCTTCTTCGCTTCTTTCTCACTCCTCTCTTCCATTCACTCCTCTCCTCCCTTCTCTCTTCCACTCACTCCACTCTTCCACTCTCTCCTCTAATCCCTCCTCTCTTCCACTCATTCCTCTCCTCCCTCCTCTCTTCCACTCACTCCTCTCCTGCCCCCTCTCTTCCACTCACTCCTCTCCTCACTCCTTTCTTCCACTTACTCCTCTCTTCCACTGCCTCCTCTACTCTCTCCTCTCTTCCACTCACTCCTCTCTTCCACTTACTCCTCTCTTCCACTGCCTCCTCTACTGACTCCTCTCTTCCACTCACTCCTCTACTCTCTCCTCTCTTCCACTCTCTCCTCTCTTCTGCTCACTCCTCTCTTCCACTCACTCCTCTCTTCCTCTCTCTCCTTTACTCTCTCCTCTCTTCCACTCACTCCTCTCTTCTACTCACTCCTTTCTTCCACTCTCTCCTGTCTTCCACTCTGTCCTTTTTTCCACTCTCTCCTCTACTCACTCCTCTCTTCCACTCATTCCTCTCCTCATTTCTCTCTTCCACTCACTCCACTCTTCCACTCTCTCCTCTAATCCCTCCTCTCTTCCACTCATTCCTCTCCTCCCCTCTCTTCTACTCACCCCTTTCTTCCACTCACTCCTCTCTTCCACTCTCTCCTCTCTTCTGCTCACTCCTCTCATCCACTCATTCCTCTCTTCTACTCTCTCCTCTCTTCCACTCACTCCTCTCTTCTACTCACTCCTGTCTTCCGCTCTGTCCTTTTTTCCACTCTCTCCTCTACTCACTCCTCTCGTCCACTCTCTCCTCTACTCTGTCCTGTCTTCCACTCACTCCTCTCTTCCGCTCTCTCCTCTCTTCCACTCTCTCCTCCACACTCTCCTCTCTTCCACTCACTCCTTTCTTCCACTCCTCCTCTCTTCTGCTCTCTCCGCTCTTCCACTCTCTCCTCTACTCACTCCTCTCTTCCGCTCTATCCTCTACTCACTTCTCTCTTCCACTCTGTTCTCTGCTCCCTCCTCTCTTCCACTCACTCCTGTCTTCCACTCTCTCCTCTACTCACTCCTCTCTTCCGCTCTATCCTCTACTCACTCCTCTCTTCCACTCTCCCCTCTTTCATTCACTTCTCTACTCACTCCTCTCTTCCACTCTCCCCTCTTCTCACTCCTCTCTTCCACTCACTCCTCTATTCCATTCTCTTCTCTACTCACTCGTCTCTTCCACTCTCTGCTCTACCCTCTCTTCTCTTCCACTCACTCCTCTCTTCCACTCTCTCCTTTCCTCTACTCTCTCCTTTCCCTTCATGTATCCCCTTTTCTCCACTTTCTTTTTCTCTCTTGACTTTTTTGTATTCCCTTCTTTAATCTCTTCTCCTTCCTTATTTCCTTTTATTCTCTTTTTCATGTCTTCTCCATCTTGCTCTGTCCTTTCACTTCTCTTCTTGTCCCTTCTATTCTCTCTCCTATCCTCTATTCCTTCCTTCCTCTTCTCCTCTCCTCTTTTGTCTTCTGCCTCTGTTCTTCTTTCTACCACTTGTTTTCCTTACCTTTACCCTATGTCTGATCTTCTTTTCTTCCCTGTAATGGTTTATCATTACACTTTCCTTACTTCCAAATTTATATTCATGCGACTGTTTCACTCAACGCTTACCAAGACACCCCCTGTGTGTGTGTGTGTGTGTATGTCTGTGTGTGTGTGTGTGTGTGTGTGTGTGTGTGTGTGCGTGCGTGTGTGTGTGTGTGTGCGCGTGTGTGCGCGCGTGGGAGGAAGTCGCAGCGGCTTTGCATTCAGACAAAGACTCTATGGCTGATCTGATGGCTATTATCAGCAATGTGAGGTAGAGCTAGAGAGAAGCGCAGAGCAAGCTAGATAAAAGCAGAGGGGAGGGAGGGAAGAAGAGAGAGACTGAGAGGAGAGAAGGAGAGAGAGATAGAGCGGGGGAGCACAGAGGAGCAGGCTGCAGAAGCATACAGATGAGTGTGGGTGTAGTTGATGAAGAGCATTCTACCAGGCAAGCTGCATTCTCTCTCTCTCTCCCTCTCTCTCTCTCTCTCTTTCTCTGTAACACACACACACACACACACACATACACACACACACCACACAGCACGGCTCAGCGAGAAGGAGCAACAGCTGAACAGAACCTGAGCTCAGAGCGCCGCAGTGCTCTCCGCGTGGATGGGATTTCCATCCTTCAGCATGCTTCTATTTATCTCTGGACCCTGACCCTCACTTCTTCACAGAGGACATCTCTTCTCTTCCTCTCCCCTTCCATCCCTCTGTCTTTCCTCTCCTTATTTTCTTCCTTCTTCCTCTTTTCTCTTTTCAATTACCACAGTCACCTTTTTTGTCCAACCTCATCCTACCTCCTGCTTTCCCACTGCGTTTTCCTTTTCCTCTCTTTACGGCTTTACCCCTCATCGTTTATTTCTTCCTGTTTTTTAACCGCTCCTTCTTCATTCGGTTTCTTCTCCACCACCATCACATGCTTTACTCTTTCCTCTCTGCTGCATTTTCTTTGCACCACTACACTTTTTCTCTTTGTGATATTTACCTCCATACTCCCTTTAGTATCCACCTTCTCTCTCTCTCTCTCTCTCTCTCTCTCTCTCTCTCTGTCTCTCTATCACTCGTCACTTGTTTTCGGGAGCATGGCAGGATCATTTGACAGCCACTTTGCGCGGAACATGATGTGGCAGTGCCAGCTGTCGCAGCCGGACTGCCGTTGCTACCGCGTGGATGGCTACTCACTGCTCAAACGACTCCCTCTGCACCCACTCATAGGGCCGCGCTGCCCTGTCCAGTCCGTGGGTCAGTGGCTCGACAACATCGGCCTCGTCCAGTACGAGAACCACTTGCTGGCGAACGGCTTCGACAATGTACAGTTCATGGTGAGTGCCAACACTTTCCTGTGGGGTCATCTGGGGACATGACATTCTTTTGATGTCATTGTTGGGATGTATTTGTGGTTTGTTTTATCTGAAGTTTTCTGGGCTTGTATTTTGTTGAACTCAGCAGTTGTGTTTTTTGCCCTCATCATTCCTTGGCATGTTTTATGTTTACCACCCATGTGTTAAAAAAGAAAAAAAGAAAGAAAGGAAGGATATTCCAGTACATCAGAAAACCTATATTGGATCTTATATCCCAGTCCTAAAATGAGAAACTCAAAGCTGCTGTGAACTTTCTGTATCTCAGTAGAGATCATTTTGATCAATTCTTCTTTGTGATGTTAGATACACACTTGTGCACTCCTTACTACATTTAATCTCCATGACATTGATTCAGCAAATTTAAGCCACATGACATCAGAATAAGTGTATTTATTTCCTTATTCCACACTCTGCTCTAGGAAAGAAAGTCTTTCTTTGCAGTGTTACTGAGGTTCAAAGTGTTTTTTTCTATCCAGAACATCAGTCCGATGAATTTGTTTATGCACTTAAAATCGGATCAGAATGTAACATAAGTTGAGTGGTAAGAAGACTGCCAGTCCTGATGGACAAAACTCATCGCTGCAGTGCTGACTGTATCAGAAAATTATGCAATTTATAGCACAGTGGTGAGGAAGCAGAATTTTGATTAGTACAGACCTTCTCCCTCAACTCGCTTAAAAAAAAAAACTTCTCATGAGATTGAAAGGAGGTGAAGTGCGGATTGAAAAACTCTGCTGTAGTTGTTCAGCGAGAGAGAGAGAGAGAGAGAATACATGGAAACTGTATAATAGAAGAGCCGTTGTTAACTGTGAACTCTATCTTGGTATTGCATTCTTCATCTCAGGGATTCATCTAACTATTACAAGAATGAACCTGAGTTTTACATTCTTAGCATGCAAGTAAGTGATGCGTCTAATTTATATTCCATGAATTGGTCAGTGTGGTATTGTGAAATTAAATTAATGACACTATGAAGAATGGATAATCAAAAGTTTTGAATCAACAGAAGTGAAGCCAGATTGAAGCTACTTCCTTTTGATTATTTCACTGATGTATCCAAACTTTGCAGTTGTGCGATTGATAGGATTATGTTGTTATGTTTAGCATAATAAAGCATAGCGAACGGAACAAGCCATAACATGGGTAAGTTTATCAAGTCAGTCATACAATCTTGTGTCTTTTAAGAAAATATAAATCATAATATAAAGGGATGGCCCCACGATGGTCAGGGTGTACCCTGTGAGATAGGCTGTAAACTCACTGCGACTCTAGTAAGATGAAACAATTTAGGAAATTAGTGAGGCGGAACGATTGATAACTTATCTGATGCTATTGAATGAAGGTGAATAAAGAAGATTAAAGTGAGTCGAGCCTCTCATGCACACATTTTAAGCACATGATAATTAAAGAGCTCATCACACCATTGTTCATGCTTAATTCAGCATGTTTTATCAAATCAAAGCAAGACAACATTACATAGCAAAGCACACTTGTATAAAAGCTTTGAATTGTGCGCCATTGTAAAATCGTCATTGGCAGAAATCCGATTTCATGAAGCCACACTTGCAGTTGTGGTTTTATTGTTTCCTGTGGTGGTGTTTAGACGACACGCCAGATTGTTATGCAGGAGGATTTTGCTCAAACACCAGAGGGGTGGTTGTAGTTAATTTAGATTTTCTAAAAACCTAATTCATCATAAACAGCAGACAAAACAGGTTCATTGGTCAAGACACAACCGGAGCCCGACCGAATCGTCAAGCCTGTGTTCAGCCCACTTTATGGAACACTGTTTTTTAAACATATACAAAGGCATTGAAAACATAGAACATGCGGAAAGTCCAGTGTTTTGTGTGTGTATGGGGGGTGGGGGGTGGGGGGTGTAAGTAAGTTGCCCAAAACCCAAATATATCTCTTCCTCACATAGCGCGCAGTAGTGTGACACTTATAGTTTTCCTGCTGGTTGTGAACAATCACCAAACAAACTTAATCCTGGCCAAATGCTGGTTATGGGATATGGTTGTGGTACAGTGGTTCTTAACCTTGTTGGCGGTGCTGAATCCCACCAGTTTCATATGCTTATTCACTGAACCCTTCTTTATTAAAAAATAAAATATGATTTTTTTTTTTTTTTCAAGACACAGGTTTTTACTGGGGCACCAAACTGAACTGTGCATTACCATCACTGTGTTCAAAGAACAAAACCAATGCAATGCATGAACTCCGCCCATCAAAACTACTTACATTTTTATGTGAGGTGTGCATCCGAGTGCGTGCACGCGCATCTGTATTTGTGTGTATTTATATTTTATTTACATCTTATGCATTATTTTGAATGTTTAATTGTTCTTATAAGCATTTATAGCATTGAATATGTATTTATTGATATTGTATACACATAGACATGTATGCATATCTCAGTTTTTTTGATGCTACTCCGCAAATTATGCAGCTAGGAAGCTGACTAGCATCACATTCCGTTATATATGTGAATCCATGTTTTATATGTTTGTCCGACCACTTTCTTTTTTGCTCAACATAGAAAGGATTAAAATGTTCAGTTCATTTTCTGTAACCGCTTCATCCTAATTAGGGTCACGGGGGGGCTGGTGCCCATCCCAGCCAACTCAGGGCGAGGGCAGAGTACACCCTGGACAGCTCGCCAGGCCATCGCAGGGCGGAAACACGCTGACGGCTTTGCAGCCTACTCTTGTCGAAAGTCAGCAATGGTTCTTTTACATGCCTCGCACCATAGACAGTGAGAGACATGGCCGGCCTTTGATAACCCAGTTAGCTGCACTGGGGGGGACAGTGACAACCTTGTTGAGAGTGGGACTCGAACCCCCAACCTTTGGATCAGCGATCCGGCACCTTATACCACTAGACCATCACTGCCCCTGCAGGATTAAAATGTTCAGAAATAAATCACACGACGTACCATAACGACAATCACAAGTCGAGTACAGAGCGCACCAAATTTCCTGCAGCACAGATTGGCCAAGCAATGTAGCGTGATCACCTGCAGCCAGTGATGGCCAAGCAGGGCGTTTCATCATGAATTTGAGTCGGGTTTAGCAGTTGATTGATTTTAAAAACACTCGATGGTTGTGCCTAAGCATTTTAAATACTAGTATGTGCCACATGGCTATCTTTGACGTTAGAGGACATGTTCGACTGTAAGAGCACAGCTAGTGTGGGTATTGTTCCAGTATTTTATTTGTCTTTTTCATCTTTATTAATCTGCCAGTAGGCTACAATATAAAATCAAAATAAATCTATATATTTTTTAAATTTCTGTTGCATTTTTCCATCATTCTGCTCTGACCAACCCATCCACTGGTGTGCATGCCATTGCACCACATGGTACAATAAATTACTTCGACACAATCTGCGACACGCACTTCACTGCATGACATTTAAATAGGATGTGTGTTTGCTTCGTATACCAGCGAAAGAGCTGTCAGAAAATTCTGAAAATCGGTCGGTTTCTTTGCTGCATTCTGTCGCCTTCGTAAGGTCTGATAGGCTGCCAAGCAGAAATCATTGCTCCAGTGACGTCACAACAAAATGATATTTTGATTTCCCCTCAGCAGGTGAAGACAAACACCAATTGTGACACAATGCTGTTATGTTTATATCACATTTGGAATGCGATTGAAACATTTTATGCATACTTTCAATTTTTGTTTTGAGCTCTTTAATCCTCTAAATTAAAATATTTCAACTTACACATGAGCCCTTCATTACATCTGCCTACCGTACAGTAATCAGTAATCATCAAAAACCAAAATCGATAAACAAGTCTCAGCAGCACATGTTCTTACTGAGGACTCGCCTGTAAAAGATTCATTTATTATAATGATTAAAAACATGTTTACAAGAGTTTCCATGAGAACATGTCAATCAATCAACCAATTAATTTAACTTTATTTGTTTAGCACTTAGGCAGTGGTGGCCTGGTGGTCAAGTGCTGGATTTCTGATCCCAAGCTTGGGGGTTTAAGCCCCACTGTCAATGTGTTGTCACTGTTCCCCAGTGGCGCTAAGTGGGTTATGAAGGGCCGGCCATGTCTTTCACTGCCAATGTTGGGAAGTTAATTAAGATAAAATGGTTCAGAAAATGAATGAATGACTGTTTAGCACTTTTCATACGACCACTTGTAGTAAAAAGTTCTTTATATATAAGACATCATTTAAGATTTAAAAGATCCCAAATGGTCGTATGAAAAGTCTATGGTTATCTATGGTTACTCCAAGATGTTGTGCAGTGCCTGAAGGAGAGATCACAGCATTGTCCACGGAGATTGAAGATCTTAATGTGGGGAAGTAGTCAGCTGGGATGAACAGCAATTTAGTCTTGGTGGGATTAAGCATCAGCTGGTGAGCTGCCACCCATGAGGAGATACAGGCACGCAGAACTCTGGGCAGAAACATCAGTATCTGAGGAAGGAAAATAGAGAACAAGTTGACTCTCATTTGCATACCACGTATGTTCTCTCTTTATACAAAGTCCCTTGATGATGTCATACCCTTGTGAGGATATGACATCATCAATAGACTTTTTGTATAAAGAGAGAACAGAACTGGACCAAGAACTGAACCCTGGGGAATGCCAGTGGAAAGTCAGCATGGAGAGAATGTGGATCCCCACCATGTGAGTGACCTTCCAGGTAGGAAGCAAACTGACATGCTACACCACAAATTCCTAGACTCCTAAGGGTGGACAAGAGAGTCTTGTGGTTGACCGTGTCAAATGCTGCTGAAAGGTCAAGCAGAATGAGGACCGATGACATCTTGGCAGATCTTGCAGCATGTAGTTTCTCTATAACGGCCAAGAGTGCAGTCTTTGTGGAAAGTGCCTGCTTTGAAAGCCACATTGATTAGGGTCAAGGAGGTTATTCTGCAACAGATAGAAAGACATTTGGTTATAAATAGTGTGTGCAAGAATTGTAGAAAGTAAAGAAAGAAATGATACCAGTCTGTAGTTGCTGATGTCTAATGGATCCAGAGAGGGTTTCTTTAAGACAGGGGTCACCAACATGGTGCCCGCAGGCACCAGGTCGCCCACAAGGACAACATGAGTTGCCCGCGAGCCTGTTCAGGGGTCGGGAACCTGTGGCTCGCGAGCCAGACATGGCTCTTTTGATGATTGCATCTGGCTCTCAGATAAATCAAGTGACCTTTCTTAACAGAATAACTAATACATAATTTCGCTGTCGTTTAAAAAAATACAGAATATGCCATCAAATAAAACAAAAACTAATAAATCCCACGCAGTTCAATCTATACATCTATTTTCAATTCCACTTGTCGCTGTGGCGTGCAGCGGAGAGCCAATCCTTTCTGTAATTGGTGTGTGGGCGGAGCCGATACTTTGAAGCCCTAATTTTATTGGATTATATGCAACAGCCTGCGCGAGTTGTTTTTGGGTAAAGAGGTAAATTTCCCTCGTTTTGATCAGCTCATGTGCAAGAAGCCAAGCAGAGCTGGCAAGCAAAACACAAATGGGCAGAATGAAAAAACTTCAACCCGCAGACCAGCTGATTGCCTTGGGAAAATACTCAACTCTCACGCAAGGTGTCTAAAATCTCACGCATTAATACAATTATTTCCCAATTTTATTATTATTTTTATTTTTTAAGGATGTAATTTCCGTGAGTAAATGCCATTGGCTATGTCTTTTACATAAAATTACAGCTTATCTTTCTGTTTCCGGCTGTGGGATACTTTACCATAAAATCAGTTACATACGCGCACTTAAAAACTAAAGGTTGTGAAACTTGCTCAGATGATGTTTTCATTTACTAATGTAGTTAATTGTAAACATTGTTAATAAGTTTCAGTTTGTAATCTCATGTGTTGTTGCAGTGTTGCTGCACAGGATACTTGCCATTTATATGAGTAGATTTGTTAACATGGTTAATTAGTTTCAGTTTGTAAACTAATTGTGTAGTTGCAAAGTTGCTGCATATGATACATGCCATCTATCAGCAAAGTCAGCAAAGATTATGAAGAATTATTTGGATAAAACTTCAAAAAAGAGAAATGTTACAGTTAATACTTTATTTTAGCCAACCTTATTTTTGATATATATTATTAGTTTACATTTTATATTTCATTAATTCTTTCATTGAAGTTTTCATCTACATTACATTATTAAATCTTAAAGACACGGGTGTAATTTTATATTTTTCCCCCCGATGTCTGTGTTTAATCATTGCATATAAAACTTGATTGAAATGGCTTAAAAATCACTCTTAAAAATCCTTAAAACCAAAATCTTCTGGGGGGAGGGCTCCCCCCCACCACAGCGTCGCCCTGGACCTGACCAGCGGCTGTGCCCCCTGGGACCCCTCCTTCTCACTCTTTATTAATCTTAGGGGTTGACAGCTATGTGGGATGCGTTTCCTGTCATATAAACACTGCAGCATGTGAGTCGTATTGACCATGTTTGGCTCCACATGTGCATGTGAGCGGTCCTTCTCACACCTGAAAAGCATCAAGACCAACCTGTGGTCACGTCATAGATGGAAGCCTAAACATCTGCATGAAGCTGAACCTCACCCCGTATCAACCAGACTACAAAGCTATCAGAAAAACCATGCAGCACCAGAAGTTGCATTAATAGTAAGAAGTACTTTTCATATTAATAAATAACTTCATTATAACAATGTTGTTTAAAATAAATTCAGATTCGTATTATACTCTAAAATTGTTGGTATGAGTATCAAAAATATATTTGGCTCGCAGAGGATTAGAATTAATTTTTAATTTTTTTTGGCTCTTAGTCAAAAAGGTTCCCGACCCCTGACATAGATGAATATCATTAATTATTAATAATAACATATAATTAAAGGTAAATTGAGCAAATTTGTTATGTCACAAGTGTGTATCGACCTGGTAGCCCTTCGCATTAATTGGTACCCAAGAAGTAGCCCTCAGTTTTAAAAAGGTTGGTGACCCCTGCTTTAAGATCTGTAAAACCCTGGGTCTTTTGAACACTGATGGTACCTGACCAGATGATATGGAGTTATTGATGATAGTGGATGTAAATGGAAGAAGGTATTAAGAGATAGTCTAGAGTATTTTGGAAGGAATTGGAATGAGTGAGCAGGTGGTAGGATTGCATGATGAGATGACTTGCTGGATGTCTTCATTTGTGAGATTGGGAAGCTGTGCAAGGGAAGGGGAAGTAGAATCTACAGCGTGGTATACGAGTTGGGGTGGGAGTGAATTTCTCACAGATTTGTTTAATCTTCCTATCAAAGAAGTCAGCAAAGTCTTCAGCGGTCAGTGAGGATGGGTCAGGTGGAGTAGATGGGTTGAGTAATGATGAAAAGATGTCATGGAGTTTTTGTGAGTCTTGTGCAGCAGTGTCCATTTTTTCTTGTAGAAGACTGTCTTAAGGATCGGTCACACAGCGTTTTACGGCTTAATCACGGCCAAAACCCGTCCAAAAATGGTTTCCCATGAAGCAGACGGTGTTGTACGTGTTGATGTCGAGTTTAAGACGTGCTACAGTCGACTTTTAGACGTGGCAGGATGTGGGGAAAAATTTGAACGGCGCTGGACATGGAAAAAAGTTTTGAACTGCTCAAAATTTTAGACCGCGGACAACCACGTGATAAAGATGTGCTAAAGACGTGCAACACACGTGAAACACACGTAATAATCCGTGTTCTGGCAGTGATAAAAACTTGGGGAGACGTGATAAGATGCAAGGATTTAGGGGTCCTTCACGGTCTGTCACGGCTAGAGCACGGGTGGGTGTTACACGTTGGTATCACGAGAAATAGCGGCTTATCACTGACAAATGGATTTTTCCATGTACATAGCACGTACATAGTACTACCTAAACCCATTATACAACATCTTGATCACGTTCTAAATACGACTGATCACTGCCTAATCATTTCTGTATCACTTCTGATTCACGGCATATAAAATACCATAATTTTCTGAGACCTCGGCACTTGCAGTCTAAATGTCAAGGGGTGAACATGAACCCTCAGTGCCGTGATGTCCTCATCTTCATGCTCCAACACCAACAGAACCAACTGATACAGGCCCAACATATCCTTGAGAGAAGAAGAAGAAGGAGGGAGGTGGTACAGAATATCTGGGTGCGTGACTATATTGGGAGGAGACCTAACTTAGGGTTCGACGAAGATCCAAGAGCCTTTCAGAACTTTATGAGGATGCCTCCTGCGATGTACGATGAAATTCTGGAGAGACTGACACCAGCCCTTACCAAGGAAACAACCAACTGGAGAGCACCCCTTGAACAAGGCCTGAAGATTGCTATCACCCTGAGACACCTTTCTTCTGGCTCCAAGTACCGTGACATGGCATATGCCTGGAGAGTCCCCCACAACACCATAAGTCTAGTGGTGCGTGAAGTCTGTGAGGCCATCATCAAAGAGTATGCTCATGACATGCTCTCCCCACCAGACACTGATGTCCAGTGGCGCCAGGTAGCTGATGATTGGTACCACAGATGGAATTTTCCACATGTCATTGGGGCTATAGATGGGAAGCATATTGCGTGTAAAGCTCCTGCCAACACTGGTTTCGACTACTTCAATTATAAAGGCAGTGCTATCTTTCTAGCAGTCGTGACTTTAGACTACAAGTTCATGTGGATAGACGTAAGCGGCAAGGGGTCCTCTTGTGATGCCCACATCTACAATGAAAGTGAGTTCAAGGAGGGTCTGGAGAACAATGACATCGCCGGCTTCCCACAGCCAGATCCTCTGCCAGGTGACACACAAGATATACCCTATTTCTTGGTAGGTGACGATGCCTTCGGACTCCGGACGTACATGATGAAGCCCTATGCTAACAGGGACATGACCAGGGAGCAGAGAATATTTAACTATAGGCTGTCGCAGGCCAGGCGAGTAGTTGAGAATTCATTTGGGATCTTTGCCAACAGATTTCAAGTCCTCTTGACTACAATGATGCACGAAGTTGACACTGTGAGATTGCTGGTCAAGGCGTGCATACTCCTTCACAATTTGATGAGAACACGTTACCCGGTGATGCAGACCCAGATGGTGGACTGGGAGCGTTCACATGGAGCCCTGGTGCGTGGTGCTTGGGGTGAAGGCAGGATCCTTGACGACACAAGGCCTGATAAAGTCCCAGGACCCAACAGAGATGCCAGGCTAGTCAAAGCCCAGAGGAACCTGATCATGCAGTGGTGCAACTCCCCCGCTGGAAGGGTTCCATGGCAGGATGACATGCTTCTCTCCTGTTAGCTATGTTTACTGATCATGTTAGTTAGGGTAGCTGGAGCACTGATATGTAAATGTTGATGTGATAATGATGTTTGCTATAGGTACTGATGACATTACATATTGTTTTATTGTAATAAATTGAAATGTAACGTGTTTGGCATTTTTGACTTTACTGGATTAATACTACAGTACATTAAAACTATAGGAGTAATTAATTGTGAATTGGAATAAATAAACTTTTCAGACATAAACTAAACTAAAATAAAAGAATTTAAGATAGCACACATAACAAGTATCTGCCACTGACGTGTCCACATCCCCGCCACACGAGATATTCTGAAAAACACCTTCATGATGAACGGATGGCCAGACGAACCCCCCAACACATTCTGTGGCCCTGTATGCAAAAACGTGCAGGAATACACAACATATTTGTTAATTCATGGTTCTTAAATCACATGCTATTTCCCATAAGCAGATTTGTCAGTTTGATGACCTCAAGTTACCTTTATCTTGACAGTTTCACGTCAATTTCAATAGGTGCCCAAAGGACCATGGTAAGACCTAAATGCAAAAATTTGGAGGAATACACAACATATTTTTTTATGAAACCATCTGCGTGACGGGCAGACAGACAGACAGACGGACGAGCAGCATTTCTATATCTCCCTAACAGGTTGTGTGGCAGGGGATAAAGAGTATAAATACATATGACATGAAAGAAAAATATAAATTGCATTAAGATAATTATCTTCTAATAAATGTTAATTAGAAAATAAGTGTCTTAATCCAATTTTTATTTTAATTTCATATGTACTTTGTCATTTATGTACTTTCTCATTTAATTTTTTGTTTTTAGGATTGTTCCTTGGGTAAATACGCCGTGTTGAAAGGAAGATGGTGAAGAGACAACACCAACACATTTCACAATTTATACCAATTTTATTGCCATATCTTCAGTAAATAAAATAAGTTTACAGCAAGGCATGCATAGAAACTCAACGTAACTAACAAACAACAGTATACACTCTAATAATAAAGTAACTAGCTAACTAATCCTCACATGAAGTGGAGTCCTAAATCTACTGTTTCTGAGTCTGCTGTTCCTGAGGCTGCTCATGAGGCTGATCCTCATTCCTGGTTTGTAGTACAGGAGAGGTGGCTGACACATTGGGAGTGTTCATGGATGTCTGAGAGTCAAGGCTGGATCTGCCTGGGAACCTGGTACTGTCTAAGCAAAGGTTAACGTTCCATTCGTCACTCTGCATCGTGTCCTGGGCCAACAGACTTCTCCATGACTCACCCAACTCTCTAGGCTGGGCACGACTTGGTGGAGTCTGCTCCTGCTGTTGATTTTGCTGCTGGGGGTAGGTGGGCTGCTGATCACAAAACTGCTTGCCTGTAGAAGAGGGTGTATTAGTCGTCTGCCGCATGGGGGGAGGGGGGAATGAGGTCTGCTGCATGAAGCCGCTTCTATACTTCCAGTTCTGCTCGTATTCAGGGTTGTGCTGCTGGAAGTACTGCTGGCTGTAGGGCTGGCTGAACTGCTGGCTGAAGGGTTGGGGGGGAAAGGCTGGGGAGCCGTGCAGGCTGGGGGTGCTGACACGGACTGAGCTGGTCTGGCCTGTAACGTGGATGGCTGTTCACTGTCACCAGGCTGGCGGTGCCGGCCCTGGCGTACTATGTCAAAAATCAGCTCCTTCATCTCGTCAAACTGATCCTGGGGAGCAGTACGCAGGGTGTCAGCAACAAACCGTACAAAGGGCTCACGGTCAGACTGGGGCCTCTCCTCCACAAGCTTCTCCAGGAGAGCTTGGTTGGCCTTCATGGTGGCGCTGAGGTCCCGCAACCAGGCGTCTTCCTCCTCCTGGCACTCTTCCTCCCTCCTCTTCTTGTCACGCTTGCGACTGTGGCTAGTTGTGGGTGTGGGCTGAGATGTAGCAGCCTGCTCAACAGCTGCGGACTCCATGTCCTCGAGGACATGAGCCTGCCTGTCACCATCAGAGTCCACTGAGGGGGTGGGGGCATGTGAGACGATGGACGTGGCAATGACAGAGGGGGTCCAGGCCAGAGTGATGAGAGGGTGTCCCGTGTCTTGGGGGATGGAAGCTGAAAAGGTTAAAAAATTTATTTAGTTATGGCATTGACTGTTGTTACTGTGTTTTAGTGTTAGTTTAATACTTACATGATTCTTTTACCTGTAACTGTTAGCAATATCTGTATTTTAGTGTTAAAATTTAGTGTCATTTTTATACATGATAGCTAATTCAGTGTCAATAAATCCGTACATTAATATGGATAGTTAATAATTGTCATACATTAATTTTGTATAATGTAGAAGAAAGTAAAACAAAACTGTCAGAAATATTGGACAATATTGTGACCTCCAATTTTTTTATTATTATTATTGTCATACATCTAACACACCCCAATATTGAAGTAAAACTTTTTTTTTTTGGCTTGGTAGTGCCCCCCCACCCCACAATGTTTTTTTAATTTTGTTTTTTTGAGGGGAGGGGGGCAGGTAAGTGCCCCCTAATTTTTTTTTTTTTTTTAATTAATTTTTTTTTTTTTTTTTTTTTTTTTGCAACTTTTTTAAAAAATTGTACAAAATGCAAATATTGCCAGCAATGAAATTCAAAACACAATGGCAATCAATGTAATTAAATGTACTGACCTCTGTAGAAGCCACAATTCTGCAGGACCCGGGTCTCCCTTTCAGTGAGCATCTTAGTCGCCTGGCCACTGGTCTTCTTGGAGAGCTTTACATACCAGTCCTTTATTCCTTTCCACCACTGCTCTAGGTGCTCCACACAGTTGCCTTACACGATACTGGACGTGGTTAGCCGTGCTTAGACAGTGTTTTAGCAGTGGAACAGCCGCTGACGGCCTTACCACGTAAAAAGCACGGACAAAGCACGGCCAAGCCAAAATTGACCAAAAGTTATCACTTACGACCACGTCCACCAGATTTTCAGAACTTTTTGTACGTGATTTAGATGTGGAATGCTGTGTGACCGGGGCTTTGGCAGAAGTCACATCAGATGAAAATGTGGATGAAGAGAATGGTAGGAAGACATCTGATTCAAACTGAGATTTCGTCCACTTATTCTTAGCTGCTCTGAGTTGTCTATGATTGCTTTGGAGTACCTCTGAGAGCCAAGGAGCAGAACAAGAAGTTGTCTTGGCTTTTGTAGATAAAAGCTAGAGGGGTTCCATAGAAGCAGAGAGTGAAGAGAGGAAATTGTCATTGGCAGATTCGAGTGTAAGGAAAAAATGAGACTGGATTAGTAAGTTAAGATAAAATACAAGAAGCAACAGGTGAAGGAGGTACAATGTTTTGTCGAATGGTGGAAGAAAATTGAGAGCTCGTGCCAGATAGAATAGCTAAGTTTATAGTAAAGGAAACCAAATGCTGGTCAGATTAGTGGAGTGGAATTAATGTCTGTGAATGAAGAGTGATGGCTGAAAACAAGATCCATGATATTCCCTCCTTTGTGTGGGAGAGCACTTATTAAAAGTTAAAGAACAGAAGTAAAAAAGAGGGAGTAAAGAAAAGAGGCAAGAGTACTGGAGCTTATCAGAGGGGAGGTTAAAGTCTCCAGAATAGTGAGAGGGATTTTTTCAGTGGGAAAAGTGCTGAGGAGTGTGTCCATTTGTTCTACAAAGTATCCTAGGGGTCCATGGGGGCAGTAGATAACAATTATGAGGAAGTTGATTGGAGAACAGACTTACTGCATGATGCTCAAATGAGGAGATGGCTAGATAAAATCGGGAATGTGGTGTGAAGCACCAAGCAGTAGACCTGTTCCACCACTTCTCCCAGTTATTCATGGAGTGTGAGAGAAAGCATAAGCAGTGGAAAAAGCTGCTGGTATAACGGTGTCATGTGATGAAATCCAGGTTTCAGTTAGTGCAAGAAAGTCAAGAAAGTAGTGAGAAGCAACGGCAGTGATGAATCAGCCTTTTTCACAGCAGATTGGCAGTTCCAGAGTCCTCCAGTCACCCTCTTCTGAGACTATGACAGCAATGGAGGGTAGTTAAGGTTGCTGAGACTACGTCATCTAGTTTGTTGCTAAGATCTTCTGGGTCTAAGGGAAGTAAGAACGGTAATGGGTTTAAGGCACATGACTGAAATCTGGTTCGTATTCGAGACCTTAGCCTTGATAGTTCTACTTCAACAAAGCCAAAAAATTATTGAATTACCATTTGTTATCACTTGTTTTAAAAAATGGTCTGTATTCCTATCTTCAATATATACTTTCTGGGTCCTGCCCACAATGCACATCACAGGGAAGCCCTACACTTCTGCTGATTAAGCATTACAGAACAAGCTAAGAATCCTATACTCAATAATATTAGTGACAACAACCAAATCCAACTGAGGCACGTAGAAAGTTATACACTCTCCCACTATCTCATTCCCTTACTACCTCACTCTCGTTATCTCTCCCTCTCAGTATCTCATTATCTAACACTCTTACTATTTCACTTTCCTGATTTATCACTCTCCTTGTATCTCACTCCCTTGCCTTCTCATTATCTTACACTCTCACTATCTCATTTTCTCACGATTGGTGGTGTAGTGGTTAAGGGTGCTGGGCTCATGATTGAGAGGTTTAGATTTCAAATCCCAGTAAGACGGCGTCACGCAGACTGCGGTGTGACAGATGTGTTTAAGTGGGACCTGGTACGGTTTTGAATTACGAAAATGTGATGTGGAGGAACTTGGGTAAATTCTTCTCAGGATTGGTTTCTCATGATGAAACAGTTCTCATAGTCTGATAGGAAGATGGAGATGAGATGCGTTGGTCCAGTCTAGAAATAACAAGATACACAGTATGGAGCTAAGTGGAGAATCTGTGGAGAAGCATGTTATTCTCCTAACATATGACATGAAGTCATGTGATGGAGTCATAAGAGCACATCTTCTATACTCTACATCTTCTATATTCTACATCTACTGTCCACATCTTCTATGTTCCAGGTCTGTACTCCACATCTACTGTTGACAACATCAATACTCTCAACACCTCCAATACTCTACAGCTTCTATATTCTCCATCTACTCTCCAGATCTATACTCATCTTCTATATTTTACATTTACTTTCCACATCTTCTATACTCCAAATTTACTCGCCACATTTTCTATACTCCACATCTACTTTTCTTCTATAGTCAACATCAATTGCACATCAGAAGTAGGCAAACTTTTTGACTTGGTTGCCACAATGGGTTCTAAAATTTGACAAAGAGGGCTGGGGCGTTGCTTGTAGTGTGAAACCCTCAAAGCACAGAAATTACACGCAAATAAATGTACAACCTGATTTATATGAAAATATCCCTAATTCAGTTAGGGGCAGTGGTGGTCTAGTGGGATAGGGCGCTGGATCACTGATCCAAAGGTTGGGGGTTCGAGTCCCACTCTCCACAAGGTTGTCACTGCCCCCCCCCCCCCCCCCCCCCCCCCCCCCGTGTGGCTGGGTTATCAAAGGCGGGCCATGTCTCTCACTGTCTATGGTGATAGGCATGTAAAAGAACCATTGCTGACTTTCGTAAAGAGTAGGCTGCAAAGTCGTCAGCGTGTTCCTGTCCCTTGCTAAAAAGGGTTGTGACAGGAAGGGCATCCGACATAAAAATCTCTGCCAAATCAAACGTGCGAATCAGATGATTCGCTGTGGTGACTCCCGAGTAAAAGGGAAAAAGCTGAAAGGAAGACAGACATCCCTGATTCAGGTAGTATGTTTGTGTCAATGAATATGCAGGTGTGGTGTTTACACACTGAGATTTCCTTTCGTTTTTCCCCCTTTATCAGTGGTCGGGAGAAAAATGTAATCAGAATGAAATTGCACAAACACTGTGATCTATCAAACCTGGAGATTGCATCTGTTTTTATTGCATCTGATTCTTCACATCTTCCATACTCTACATCTTCTATTGTCTACATTTCCTATACTCTATATCAACTCGCCACATCTTCTATGCTGTCAATCTTCTATACTCTGCATATACTCTTTACAGCTTCTATACTCTCCATCTACGCTCTACATCTTCTGTAATCTACACCTTTTTCTATACTCTTCATTGATTCTTTACATATTTTATTGTCTACATCTATTCTCCACATTTTCAATTCTCTGCATCTTCTCTACATTTTCTATACTCTATATCTTCTATTGTCTATTATTCTTGACATATTTTATTTTCTATATCTTCTGTACTCTACATTGCCTCTTCTCCACATCTTCTGTACTCGGCATATACACCTTACATCATCTTCTTCTTCTTCTTCTTTTCCTTACGGCTGTTCCCTTTTTTCTCAGGGGTCGCCACAGTGTATCATCGCATGTTTGATTTGGCATAGGTTTTTACATCGGATGCCCTTCCTGACACAACCCTTTATCAAGGGACAGAAACACGCCGACAGCTATGCAGCTTCTCTTGTCGAAGGTCAGCAATGGTTCTTTACATGAATCTCTTACCATAGACAGTGAGAGACATGGCCGGCCTTTGATAACCCAGTTAGCTGCACTGAGACTACAGTTACACAACCCTGTGGAGAGGGACTTGAACCCCCAACCTTAGGCTCAGCGATCAGCGATCAGGCTCAGCACCTTTTACCACTAGACCATCAATATTCTATGCTCTACATCAGGGGTCACCAACCTTGACTAACCTGCTCTACATCTTCTACACTGCCTTTTCCCTCCATATCTTCTATACTTTACACACACTCTTTACATCTTGTATAATTTACATCTTCTATTGTCCACATCTTTTATACTCTTCGTCTACTCTCAACATTTTTTATTCTCTATATCTTCTATTCAATACATCTTCAATTCTCTACATCTTATATATTTGGCAGCTTTTTTGCTGTACATTTTTAATCGCTATATCTTTTGTACATTGCATCTATTCACTACATTATATAGAGATTTGAGATTTCCTTTCGGCTTTTTCCCTTTGTCAGGAGTCGCCACAGCGAATGATTCGCACATTTGATTTGGTAGAGGTTTTTTTTACGTCGGATGCCCTTTCTGACACAACCCTTTTCGCAAGGGACAGAAGCACACTGACGGCTTTGCAGCCTACGCTTTTACGAAAGTCAGCAATGGTTCTTTTACATGCCTCTCACCATAGACAGTGAGAGACATGGCCCGCCTTTGATAACCCAGTTACCTGCATTACATTATATAATACCATATAATACTTTGACTGCAATATTAACCCTCTTCATAAATTAATCAGAACAGAACTATTACATTACTGATTTGAACACAAACATTTCACATTTAATGAGTGAAATGCTGCATTTTGATTTAGTAGGAGCAGTGAAGTGACGAGCAATATACATTGTCAGAGCAATAAACAGACAGTGGTGCGCATGCACAGAGTGAGAGATGTGCAATTATGAGTTTTAATGTGTGAACGAGTCCGTTTTGAGATGACACTACTAGTATGTGCTCAGTAACACACACACACACACACACACACACACACACACACACACACACACACACACACACAAATATATACAACAACAATTTGGTTTCATGCCAAGAAAGAGCACCACAGATGCAGTGTTTGCTTTAAGGATGTTAATAGAGAAGTACATAGAAGGCCAGAGGGAGCTGCATTGTGCCTTTGTGGATCTGGAGAAAGCATATGACAGGGTGCTGAGAGAGGAACTGTGGTATTGCATGAGGAAATCTGGAGTAGTAGAGAAGTATGTTAGAGTGGTGCAGGACATGTATGAGAGATGTAAGACAGTGGTGAAGTGTGCTGTCAGAGTGACAGAAGAGTTCAAGGTGGAGGTGGGACTGCATCAAGGGTCAGCTCTGAGCCCCTTCTTGTTTGCTATGGTGATGGACAGGCTGACAGACGTGTTTAGACAAGAATCTCCATGGACTATGATGTTTGACATTGTGATCTGTAGTGAGAGCAGAGAACAAGTGCAGGAATATCTAGAGAAGTGGAGGTATTCTCTGGAAAGGAGAGGAATGAAGGTTAGCCTCAGTAAGACAAAATACATGTGTATGAACAACAAGGACCCAAGAGGAACGGTGAGGTTACAGGGGGAAGAGATAAAGAAGGTGGAGGAATTCAAGTATTTAGGCTCAACAATCCAGAGCAATGGAGAGTGTGGAAAAGAGGTGAAGAAGCGTGTGCAGGCAGGTTGGAATGGTTGAAGAAAAGTATCCGGTGTGATGTGTGATAGGAGGGTATCAGCAAGAATGAAAGGAAAAGTGTACAAGACGGTGTTGAGGCCAGCGATGCTGTATGGTTTAGAAACAGTGGCACTGAGGAAAAGACAGGAGGCAGAGCTGGAGGTAGCAGAGATGAAAATGTTGAGGTTCTCTTTGGGAGTAACGAGGATGGATAGGATCAGGAATGAGTACATCGGAGGGACAGCACATGTTAGAGGTTTTGGAGACAAAGTCAGAGAGGCTAGATTGAGATGGTTTGGATATGTACAGAGGAGGGATAGTGAGTGTATTGGTATTAGGATGCTGAGGTTGGAACTACCAGGCAGAAGGCCCAGAGGAAGACCAAAGAGAAGATTTATGGATGTGGTGAAGGAGGACATGAAGGTAGTTGGAGTAAGAGTAGAAGATGCAGAGGATAGGGTGAGATGGAGGCAGATGATTCACTGTGGTGAACCCTGAAAAGAAAAGCTGAAAAGAAAAAAAGAAGAAGAAGAAGACGATATATATCACCCCCTACAGGATCCTGGGAGTTTTGCCCAACTTTTCCACGTCTGGATTTGGAGAAGACCATGTCCCTTCGGTTATCTTATGGAGTGTGCTCCGGAAGTACAGCATACCATATAAGCTATTCGGTCTCTGTATCACCGCAGTCAGAGTTTGGTCCGCATTGGTAACAACAGGTCAAATTTGTTTCCAGTGAGGGTTGGAGTCCACCAAGGCTGTCCTTTGTCACCAATTCTGGTATTTTTTATGGACAGAATTTCTAGGCGCAGCTGAGGCTTTGAGGGGTTTTGGTTTGGTAGCCATCATCTCGTATCTGCTTTTCGTGGATAACATTGTCCTTTTGGCTTCATCAATTCGGGACCTCCAGCTCTCATTGGAGTGAGTCGCAGCTGAGTGCGAAGCGGCCTGGATGAAAATCAGCACTTCCAATTCCAAGGCCATGGTTCTCAGCCAGAAAAGGGTGAAATTGCCCCTCTAGGTCAGGAATGACATCCTGTTCCAAGTGGAGGAGATTCAGTATCTCGGGTCTTGTTCACAAGTGAGGGACAGATGGAGTGGGAGATCGACAGGCAGTCTCTGCTGCAAAGCGGATTCTGTACTGGTCCATCGTGGTGAAGAGGGAGCTGAGCCACAAGGCACAAAGACTGGGACGGATTTACCAGTCAATCTACTTTCCAACCCTCACCTATGGTCACGAGGATACAAGCAGCTGAAATGAGCTTCCTTCACATGGTGGCGGAGCTCTACCTTAGAGACAAGGTAAGAAACTCAGCCCTCTGGAGCAGCTCAGAGTAGAACTGCTGCTGCTCTGCATTGAAAGGAGCAAGTTCAGTTGGCTGGTTGGCATCTGGTTAGAATTCCTCCCGACCACCTTCCTGGTGTGTTGTTTTAGGCATGTCCAACTGGGGGAGAGGCCCCGGGGTTGACCTAGAACATGCTGGAGGAATCATGTCTCTCAGCCGGTCTGGGAACTCCCCAGAAGAGCTGGAGGAACTGACTGGTGAGAGGGCTTCTGCCCCACGACCCAACCTCTGATTAAGAGTAGGAAGATGATGAAGAAGATGATATGTGAACCAAACAACGTGCACCACCACCATGTTCTGTAACCATCAGAACCCAGAGGGATAGTTCTATCAGCATTAATATGTGGTTTCTTAAAATACTCTTAAATTTCTATTATGTACATACCAATAGTGGGGATGGTGGCGTAGTGGCTAGGGTGTTGTGCTCATAATTGGGAGGTTGTGAGTTCAAATCCGAATTAGACCCTCACTGTGCTAAGACCCCTGGGCAAGGTCTCAACCACAAGTGTGCCTCTGTTCACTCAGCAGTATAAATGGGTACCAGTATAAATATACTGGGAAGGTAACCTGGGATGGACTAGCATCTCATCCAGGAGGAGTTCAACTCCTAATTGCTTCACGCTACCGTAACTGGAAATAAGCCTGATAAGCCGCTATGGCTCGGGTGTGAAAAGCCCAACAGACTTTACCTTACTGCCTACACACCGATATATTCACTCTCAGCACACACGCTTCAAGCAGCCAGATAAAAACACTGCGCTGTCTGTTCCCTGATAATCTGTCTGTTCCTCCAATCAACATCTCATTTTTTATAGTGTAAAAGAGATATTTTGTCCAAGTTACCACATTCCTAGACAAACAATATGTACAGTATTGGCCGAAAAGTGTGTGGCGGGCGGAGACCTCAAACAGTGATTGGTTCATAATAGCAGGACACAGAATCATCCCACAATATATTGACTTCTTTTTTTAATTAGTTATAAATACAAAACTATAATCAGTGAGTGAGTTAGTACATGAGAAAGTGCATGAGAGTGTGAATGAGGGAGGAAGTGTGATTGTGATTGACCCGATAAGTGAGACAGTAAGAGAGTGAGATAGTGAGTGAGTGATTGAGCGAGAGAATGAGATTGAGTGAGCAAGTGTGAGAGTGAGTGAGTGAGGGATTGATTGTGTGCATTAAGAGAGAGAGGAAGTGAATGGGTAAGTAAATGAATGACAGAATGAGTGAGTGAGCAAGTGAAAGTGAATGACCCAGTAAGAGGAGAATGAGAGAGAGAGTGAGTGTGTTAGAGACTGAGTGAGAGAAAATGAGTGCGTGAATGAGAGCGTCAGTGACAGGTGAGTGAGTCAGTGCATGATAGATGAGTCAGAGAGAATGAGTGTCAGTAGGAGAGTAAGTGTGTGAGGGAGACTGAGTGAAGGAGAAAAAGTGAGAGAGTGAGAGTAAGTCAGTGTGTGACTAAGTGTGAGAGAGTGAGTGTTAGTGAATGAGAGAGCATGAGTGAGAATGTTTGAGTGTAAATGAGTGATTGTGTATGAGTTAGAGAGTGACCGAAAGAGAAATTGAGTTAGTCCATGAGACAATGAATGATTGATTGAATGAGCGATGAGTCAGTGGGTGAGAGATGAGTGGTTGAGTGAGTAAGAGTGTGTGTGTGTGTGTGTGTGTGTGTGTGTGTGTGTGTGTGTGTGTGTGTGTGTGTGCATGTGTGTGTGTGTGTGTGTGTGTGTGTGTGTGTGTGTGTTCGAGAGAGAGAGAGAGAGAGAGAGAGAGCATAGGAAATGAGTGAGTAGGTGAGTTAGTGAGTGAGAGAGAGTACATAAGAGGTGAGTGAGAGAGAAGAGTGAATGAGAGAGATGAGTGAGTGAGAGGGTAGGGGACGAGTGAGTGAGTGACTGAGAGCGGGAGTGAGTGAGTGAGAAAGTGAGTGAGTAATAAATGAGTCAGATGAGTGAATGAGTATGATGAGTGAGTGAGGGAGATAAGCGTGAGTAAGAGTTGAGTGAGAGAGTAAGAGGGTGAGTGAAAGAGTGAGAGAGACAGACAGAGAGAGAGCGAGAGAGAGGGAGAGAGAGAGAGTGAGTGAGAGAGAGTCAGTGAGAGAGCTGAGTGAGAGTCAGTAAAACATGATCACTCATTGAGAGAGTCAGAGATGAGTGAGTGAGAGAGTATTATATGGATTAATGAGTGAAATGAGTGAGGGAGTAAGATATAGGTGAGTGAGAGTTAAATAGTAAGTGACAAGTGGGTAAGAGGGTGAGAAAGGGTGAGAGAGAGTGCATTAGAAATAGATGAGTGAGTGAGAGGGTGAGAGAGTGAGTAACTGAGTGAGACTATAGTCCATTTTTGTGAGTAACGTTTGTGGTATGAAATTAAATTTCCTTCATGAAGGTTTACGAAACTTTTTTCTTTGCGTACGATGCAAGTGTTCTTATAACCTAATGATTCTCAGGTGACTTGTTATTGTGAATTTAGGGGCTTGAACTGTTTCTAAAATACCCGTATTCATGTAGCACCCTTTCCATGTGAGCTGCAAGTCTGACTGAGAAGTTTCATAAACTCTTTATAAATTGTTTGTGTTTAGAGAGTATAGTGTTGGAGCTGGGATTGGGTGAGTGTAGTGGTGGAGCTGGGATTGGGCGAGAGTAGTGGTGGAGCTGGGATTAGGTGAGTGTACTGTTGGAGCTGGGATTGGTCGAGGGTCGTGGTGGAGCTGGGAGTAGGTGTGTGTAGTGGTGAAGTTGTGATTGGTCGAGTATAGTGGTGGATCTGGGATTGGGCGAGTGTAGTGGCGGAGCTGTGATTGGGCGAGTGTATTGTTGGCGCTGTGTTTGGGTGAGTGTAGTGGTGGAGCTGGAATTGGGCGAGAGTAGTGGTGGAGCTGTGATTGGGCGAGAGTAGTGGTGGAGCTGGGATTAGGTGAGTGTAGTGGTGGAACTGTGATTAGGTGAGTGTAGTGGTGGAGCTGGGATTGAGTGAGAGTAGTGGTGGAGCTGGGAGTAGGCGAGTGTAGTGGTGAAGTTGTGATTGGTCGAGTGTAGTGGAGCTGGGATTGGTTGAGTGTAGTGGTGGAGCTGGGATTGGGCGAGTGTAGTGGTGCAGCTGGGATTGGTCGAGTGTAGTGGTGGAGCTGGGATTGGGCGAGTGTAGTGTTGGAGCTGGGATAGGGAGCGTGTAGTGGTTGAGCTGGGCTTAGGAGAAAGATTGGTGCAGAACATTGCAGACTGTATATTAAGGAATAGATTACCGTCCAGAATTACTCCAAAGATATGTTTACACTTAATGATATTCACTTGCAAATTCTTAATTACAGGAATTTCTCCACAGGAGCAGGCATTACTCTGAACAGTAAATTTGCTGTATGTAATTAAATATAATTATACCGTATTCTCTCTCTACACACGCCCACAAAACCAAATATAATGTTCATAGTACAAACATTTTAAAATCTGCAGTAATTGTTTATCCATTCATTTTCTGAACCACTTAATCCTAATTAGGGTCACAGGGAGGTTGGCGCCCATCTCAGCCAACTTTGGGCAAGGGCAGAGTACACCCTGGACAGCTTGTAATTGTTTATATTAAGTACATTTCCCTGTTTTCAATATTAAATTTACTGGATTCTAAATGACAGCGAGAGAAAGAGGGGGAGACTAATATCTCCACTCCACATCCAGCTTATGCACCTAAACTGGAGCGCTCATTTTTCCTTTAAGTGGAATGTTACCTATACATCTATTTGCTGGTCTGAGTTATCTTTTTCTTTTCCTTTTGGCCATTCCCTTTTTCTCAGGGGTCGCCACAGCAAATCATCGCATGTTTGATTTGGCATACGTTTTTACGTCGGATGCCCTTCCTGACACAACCCTTTAGCAACGGGCAGAAATACGCTGACGGCTATGCAGCTCCTCTTAATGAAAGTCAGAAATGGTTCTTTTACATGAACCTCTCACCATAGACAGTGAGAGACATGGTCGGCCTTTGATATTATTATTATTATTATTATTATTATTATTATTATATAATGCATTCTTTCTTCTTTCTAACTAGGTGTGCTTGTGTGCTGGCAAGGTAAACACACAAAATAAATAATTTATTTTTAACTGTTATATTTCTAATATGGTGATATTTTACGTGGTTATATTTGTAGAACTAGCTCAAGTAGAACAGTTGCAGTGAGTGATACGGTAGTTTTATTATAATCCAGCATAATAATTCCATATGAAACAGTTCTGATGACAAATTTTGCATGAGCCTATGCTTCCCATAGAAGTACCATGTGTATTGTACGAATGACCGCTACACACTATTTAATGCACTATTGAATTACAGAGACGGGGAAACACCATACAGTGGGCCCAATAAGTATTGGGAAATGTAAAAATGTGCAAGTTCACCCATTTAAAAAGATAAGAGAGGTTTGTAATTTTCATCATAGGTACACATCAAGCTTGAGAGACAGAAGGTAAAAAAAACCCAGGAAATCACATTGTATGATTTTTAAACAATTTATTTGTGAAAATGGGAGGTCAATAAGTATTGGACAAATGGTTCCTGTAGTTCTTGACCAGGTCTACACACACTTTAGTTGGTATTTTGGCCCACTTCTCTGCACAGATCTTCTCTAGAGTTGTGATGTTTGAGGGCTGTCGCTTGGCAACTCGAAGCTTTAACTCCCTCCTCAGGTTTTCAATTGGGTTGAGGTCTGGAGACTGGCTAGGCCACTCCAGAACCTTGATATGCTTTTTACAGAGCCACTCCTTGGTTTTCTTGGCTGTGTGCTTTGGATCATTATCATGCTGGAAGACCCAGCCATGTTTCATCTAAAATGCTCTGACCAAGGGAAGGAGGTTTTTACCCAAAATGTCACAATACATGGCCCCATTCATGTTGCCATTGATACGGTGCAGTCTTCCTGTCCCTTTTGCAGAAAAGCATCCCCAAAGCATGATGTGTCCACCCCCATGCTTAACAGTAGGTATGGTGTTCTTGGGATGCAACTTAGCATTCTTCTTCCTCCAAACACAGCGAGTGCTGTTTAAACCAAAAAGTTCAATTTTGGTCTCATCTGACCAAATCACATTCTCCCAATCCTCCTCTGGATCGTCCAGATGGTCTTTAGCATATTTCAGACGGGCCTTTACATGTTTTTTGTTTAGTTGGGGAACCTTTCGGGCAATGCAGGATTTCATCTCATGACGATGTAGTGTGTTAGTTATTGTCATCTTTGTGACGGTGGTTCCTGCCGTCTTCAAATCATTGGCCAGTTCCTGCCGTGTAGTTCTGGGCTGATTACTGACTGTTCTCAGGATCCTTTGAACCCCACGAGGTGAGATCTTTCATGGAGCGCCACTCCTAGGGAGGTTGTCAGTGATGTTATACTTCTTCCATTTTCTAATAATGTTTCCAACTGTTGATCTTTTCTCACAAAGTTGTTTACCAATTGCAGTTTCACTCATCCCAGCTTTGTGCAGTTGTACAATTTTATCTCTGGTGTCTTTGGGAAGCTCTCTCATCTTGGTCATAGTGAAGACTGCAATCTGACAGTTTGAAGGTGTTTCTTATGCATCCAATCAGTTCAAATAGGCGTCATTCATACTGTTAATAAGTGGGGTCCGAAATAATGTTTGTTTTCTAGCTGCCCAATTCTTATTGGCCACCCATTTTCACAAATAAATTGTTTAAAAATCATACAATGTGATTTCCTGGATTTTTTTTACATTCTGTCTCTCAAGCTTGATGTGTACCTATGATGAAAATTACAAGCCTCTCTGATCTTTTTAAATGGGTGAACTTGCACATTTTTACATTGCCCAATACTTATTGGCCCCACTGTATACAAACTCAACTTGCTGGTTGTTGGTTGATTGTTGGTTGTCCTGGAGGCAATATTATTGATATTATTATCGATATAATTAGGAATATCTGTTGTCCCTCATGGAAAGGAATTCTTATTTTGAACACTGAAGTAATAGATAAGGTGAAAAATTTCATTAAATGTTCATTAGTTTAAATTATTCACTGTCCATTAAAATCAACACTGACAATGGCAGCCTTGTAACCAATCACCTGCCTGCCAAATCTCATTTGTTGCTCTCATTTGGTTTTTATTAAGACTCCAATCTGTTTAGACTCTGTTCTGATGAGTCCTGATTTTGAAATCGTGTTGAACTTGATGGAGATCGTCTCCAGCTCTGCCATTACTATTGCAGGTGTCTAGTACAGAATTTCCAAACAGAAATCAACTGACATGAAACTCAGTCATGAAATATCATGAATTTCCTGAAACACATCCGACGTGAACGTTTCAGCTGCAGTACTGGTCATTTTCAGAGAAGTTCAAAGAAAGAGTTAATTTGCCTACATGTAATAATTTAAGGAACAGTTGCTCGGTTTTTTTATGCGTTCTATGCGTTGTATCTGAGCATGATCGTTCTTGTCATATAATTTAAGTATGACTATATTTCACTTTTTACTGCGACAATAGTCTCCAAGGTTGCTTTATATAACGAGCAGTGGTGGCTCAGTGGTTAAGGATTACTGATCCAAAGGTCAGGGACTCAAGCCCCAGTACTACCAAGTTGCCACTGTTGTACACTTGTGCAAAGCCCTTAACCCTCAATTATTCAGTTATATAAAAATAATTAATATGAGCTGCTCTCGATCAGAACATCTGTCAAATACCGCAAATGTGAAATTACTGGCTCTCAGTGCACTGACTGGGTTACCAAAGGCAAGCCAGGTCTCTCACTGTCTATGGTGGGCGGTTCATGTAGAAGAACCATCGCTGACCTTCATAAAGAGGAGCTGCATAGCCATCATCGTGTTTCTGCCCTGCGATGGCCTGGCGAGCTGTCCAGGGTGTACGCAGAGTCGGCTGAGATGGGCGCCAGTCTCCCCGCGACTCTACTTAGTATTAAACGTTTCAAAAATGAATGAATGACAAAAGTACTTGTTGGGAACACATAAGTTTACTTAATAAGCAGTAATTATCAACTGGGGGTGCATTAGTGCGAAGTGTATGTTGTGGAACTTGTAGTGTACTTTTATTTCTGAGCGTGCTTGTTAAGGTAGAGCAGTTCACAGATTGTCTGGATGATAGATATGTATAGATTTTTGAGAGTCAAGCACTTTTCTCTAGCAGTCGTTACCTTGAGTTGATATCTGAACTTTCAAAAAGTGTAGTGTTTACATAAAATAAAACAAAAGGCTAAAGATATTTTTAACTAAAAATAAATTGAGGATGAGAATTAGGCGTGGGTTTAGTGTAAGTAAATAATTACATTGATAATCAGGATAAACGATGTACAGTATGTGATGGGAGGGAGGACTGGGGGGCATGTAATGTATTTATATTTCTCAGTGAGAATAATAAATCATTTTAATGGTGTTTGGTGACATATTTCTACCACCTTCTTCTCGACCTGCATCTTTTCCTTTGGTTTCCAAGGCAACCACTGCGTTTAAGACAATCACGCAGTGAGAGCTGCGCAAAAGGAGTCAGTGTATGTTTCGCGTCAATTTGCTTCAGTTCAGTTTCGGGGCTTCCACAACTGTTCGTTGTCTATTAATCTGAGTGCATACGTGTGTGTGTGTGTGTGTGTGTGTGTGTGTGTGTGTGTGTGTGTGTGTGAGAGAGAGCGAGAGAGAGAGAGAAAGAGAGAGCGAGAGAGACAGAGAGAGGTAATACAGCATTATACTGTATCTGTGTTAGATGAATGCACATTCCACAGAAGAATTTCTCTCTGTCTCACTCACTCCTCCCCCCGCCCTCTCTCTCCCTCCCACTCTCTCTCTCTCTCTCTCTCTCTCTCTTTCTCTCTCTCTCTCTCACTCTCTCTCTGTTTCTATATATATATATATATATATATATATATATATATATATATATATATATATATATATATGTATGCTCCCTGACTAACGATCACATCTGTTTTACATTTTTTCGATTTTACGTTTTTTTTTTTTTCAAAAAAAGTCAAATTTTGAGTTTAGACGTACGTACGTACGTACGTAGTATGCTGACGTAATCACGCAATGACACTGCATTCATTGTTTACAAACTACATACTGAGTGTATACTCACATATATATATATATATATATATATATATATATATATATATATATATGTATATATATATTGTCGCACTATTTTGCGGACTTTTGTAACCCTAAGCAGACATGGTTGGTCAGAAGAATACGCCTACTAGCATGGGTGCAAGTCTCATACACAAAGATGAATTAACTATCCGCTCAGACGCTACAATCTACCATTAATACTCAGTTAAGCAAAGAGAGTTGTAATATGAATGAAAACCCGAATGCCCAAATTACAGAACAATTACAGATATTTATTATCTTTTAGCCGAATCCTAAGAGTGTATACTTATGTTTATATTAACATTCATTAGGATTTGTACTTGTTCTTTGTATGCATCTCTTGAATAAAGTTTACTTACTTACACAAAAGAAAGAACTCTCCACTTTGCTGGGATTCACATCAGTGCAGGCTGTGTTCTAAATAAGTTCAACGGCACCCTTGTGCACTTGAAAGACCGGAAGTCTGTATAACCCACAGCAAGTACACTACTTTCACAAGTACACTACTTTCGGTATTGAGTGCTTCACATATTGTAAGTGTTGATTGGCTGTTTTAAGCTTCATGTAAAGTAACTTGGTATGAATAAGTGACTTATTTGAAATTAATGTTGATATTATTTGTTATATTTGATATTATTTTACAATGTTATGTTTATAATAATTGATTTAGGGGTGTTTTTCAAGATGGCGCCGGGTGACCTGCAGCCAGTTACAGGAGCTCTTCAGTTTATTTTTCTTTTTTTTCTCTTTTCTATTGTATATAGGCGTGTTTCTTTATCTTTTTTCAAATTTTCTTTTTCTTTCTTCAATCCTGCATCTGGAAAACATACTTTCATGATGCTTTTGTTCTTCTGTGCACTTTTATTTTCACTTTTTGGATCGGCGTCAGGAAACTCATTCACCGACGGCTCTGAGCAACGCAGGTCTTACACACGTGAGACCCTCCTCGGCCTGCGCGCCCCCGCCCTCCTTCACGCGGAAAAGCCCGTTGTTCCTTTGGAAATACGGAGGAAAAGGAGAGGCTGCAGAGGGGGACGAAAGACGCGGAGGACATGTGTTCCCTCTGTCATCATGGGAAATGTCCGCGATCGCCAACAAGACGGAGGAGCTGGCGGCGCTGACCCGGCAGCAGAGGCAGTACCGGGACTGCAGCCTCATGTGTTTCTCAGAGACGTGGCTGAATGAACTCACACCGGACTCTGTGGTTTCTCTTAACGGATTTAGAGTCTCGCGTGCAGATCGGAGTGTTACGTAGAGCGGTAAGAAGAAAGGAGGGGCGTGGCGGTCTATGTGAATGAGCGATGGTGCCACCCGGCAAACGTGCACGTGAAGGAGCAGCTGTGCACGCTGCGGGACCTAGAGCTGCTCGCGTTAAGCGCGCGCCATATTATCTACCGAGGAGTTTTCACACGTGATTGTGTTTTGCGTGTACATTCCGCCCTCGGCTGATGCGGCGACGCGTGTGAGCGTCTACACAGCGCCGTTAATCAGACACAGACTCGTCACCCCGCGCCATGATTCTGATCAGCGGGGACTTTAACCACGCCCCTCTCTCCGCCTCTCTCCCGACGTTCACGCAATACGTGAAGTGCGCCACAAGAGACAATAAAACACTGGACTTACTGTATGCAAATGTGAAGGACGCTTACAGCTCCTCCCCCCACTGGGACGATCAGACCACAACCTGGTCTACCTGCTCCCCCAATACACACCCAGGGTGCGAAAGGAACCTGCACAGAAGAGGTCTGTGAAAGTGTGGACCGAGGAGACCAACGAGAGGCTTAGGGACTGTTTCCAGACCACAGACTGGAGCATGCTCTGTAACTCCTTTGGTGATGACATCGACGGCCTCACACACTGTATCACCGACTACATGAACTTCTGCGTGGACAGCACCGTGCCAACACGGAGAGTACGGTGCTTCTCCAACAACCACCCATGGGTCACCCCTGAGCTCAAAGTCCTCCTGAACCAGAAAAAGAGGGCTTTCATCTGCTGGTACAGAGAGGAGCAGATGAAGGTCCAGCGTGAGCTCCAGTGGAGGATCAGGAGGGCAAAGAAGGACTATGGGAAGAAGATGGAGGAGAAGCTGGCTCAGAACAACGTGCGGGACGTCTGGAGAGGACTAAAGACCATGTCTGGATTTGGGCAGAGTGTCAGAGGGACAGCTGATGGTGACCAGCGCTGGGCGGATGAACTAAACTGCTACTTCAACAGGTTTGATTCTCCCCTCCCCTCTGCACCCCTCCCCATTCCCTCCCCTCTTCACACGTCTCCAGACCAGC
>CM045742.1:7437500-7492500 GCA_024760905.1 Plotosus lineatus | reverse complement strand
ATTCACAACTTTGTCATTAGAACTCTTGCACAACTGTCGTAGCACATAATGCTGGAATCTTGACAAGATGAAACCAAAACGTGCAAATCCTTTAAAGAATTGCTTTGATAGATCGAGATGTTTTTACACACCCATAACATGAAGTGTAACATAGTCAGTGCCGGAGTATTAAGTTTATAATTTTGGCATGAAAATCCAATGACCACAAGAACGTTTACATTTACTTTGACACCTTTTAACCTTTACATTCATTTTTATATTAAATGATCTTCAATTAAGTTTATTTGTTTAGCACTTTTCACAATTAACATTGTCGCAAAGCAGCTTTACCCAGTGAAACTCCAGGAAAAACTCCCTCAGTAGATGTGAGGAAAAACAATTAAAAGGAACCAGATCCAAAAGAAAAACCCATCCTCATTTGGGTGGAACCATAGAGATGCAAACATATGAGAAACTTCATTCCAGTCCAAAATGTTGTCTGGTTGGTTATACAACTGGAACTCCTAAATAATTGTGGGGAAGAGTTAATATCACCAGCAGTGAAAAGCTATGTTCACAGTCTGTTACTGCACATCTGGGTCCATTTAGATCTTCATGAGGAGGAGGGAGGTGTTTCCAAGATGAGAACTCCAACCAGCATCAGCACACCAGGACAGACCACAGAACTCATAAAGCAGAAGGATCATGATCACCAGCATCCTAGAAGGAGAATGTGTACCTCAACAAAAACAGAGAGGGAGAGAGAGAGCGAGAGAGACTTATAGTAATGTAATGGAAATAGAAGATTTTATTATTACTAAGTGCAGCAGGGACTTCGGCATGACTGGCTATGGCAGCAGAACTAAAAGAGAGAGAACCAGAAGGGAAACAGACAAGAGAGACCCTGTGACATTGGGGCAGTCAGCCACCCCACAGTCAATGGAACTGGGTGAGCATGTAGGAGCGACAGCATCCCATCATCACAGTTTACCAGATATACGCAGCTGATATGATAAGTAGCCAGTTGCACGGTGGTGCAGTGGTTTACACAGCTGACTCACAACAAGAAGGTCCTGGGATCATGTCATGGGCTCAGCGAGAAAGTTTCTGTGTGGAGTTTGCATCTTCCACCCTGTGCCTGTGTGGGTTTCCTACAGGTACTCCGGTTTCCTCCCACAGTCAAAAGACATGCACAGTAGGCTAATTGCCTGTTCCAAATTGCCCCTAGGTTTGAGTGTGAGAGTGAATGGTTGTGTGTGTTGGCATTGTGATGGTGTGGCGAGCTGTCAGAGTGTACCCTGCTTTCACCCAGAGTCGGCTGGAATAGGCTCCAGTCTCCCTGTGACCATCGTATGATTAAGTGGTTCGGGATATAAATGAAGTATAATATGTGCAGTATTGTAGTATAGTAGAGTTGTAATAACACATTTTGGATGGTTTCTCTGATATGATTTTATGTTGCTTTGGTTATAAACTATTTTTCTCAGTGACAGATGAATTTATCATTAGCACGGTTATTATCTCTGCGCCACTATCAGGAGCTTAAAAACATTATTCTGAGTTGATAATGCTTGAATTAAAAATGATGAACACTCACAGTTTGCTCAGGTCACTTGGAGCAGGTGCTCATGTTGCGGTGCCGCTTGCTGACGTTTACATGTGCTGTGTACCCTGAATGATTCGGCTTCACAGCTGCCAGTAGCTTCATGGTGCTTCACTTGGCTTGAAGCTCTGTACTCACCTGACCTGAATGGCTCATGGTTAAAAAAAAATTTAATGTATAAAATCTTGGATATAAAAAAAATATAAAATAATATCAATACTAAAATTAAAAAAAAACTTAATATAAAAACATAGTTTTTCTTTGTTTTAGTGTCATCAATATTAAAGCTCAAAGTTAAATTAAAGAAATGTTGTTACACAGGGCTCTGCGAATGCCTGGCGAGCTGCCTAGGGTAACCCCCCCACCACCACCACCACCACCACCACCACCCATAGTCATCAGAGATGGGCGCTAGCTTCTCCATGACCCTCATTAGGATTAAGTGGCTTAGAAAATGAATACATGGATGAATTTAATGTTACACAGCACATGTTCTGTTCGACTGTTGGCTCAGAGCTCATCTTGGTCTGTCATTATTTAAAAAAAAAAACATGACCATAAAATCTCATTTTTATTTACTTTATGTTTATATACTAAAACTATAGAGTTGGGGGAGTGGTGGCTTGGTGGTAAAGTGCTGGATTACTGATCCCAAGCTCGGGGTTCAAGCCACACTGTCATTGGGCTGTCACTGTCCCCCTAGTGCAGCTAACTGGGTTATCAAAGGCTGGCCATGTCTCTCACTGGTGAGAGGTTCATGTAAAAGAACCATTGCTGACTTTCGTAAAAAGGAGCTTCATAGTTGTCAGCGTGTTTCTGCCCTGCGATGGCTCTGTCCTTGCTCAGAGTGGGCTGAGATGGGCACCAACCAGGAAATGAATGAATGAGCTGAAGAATTGATGCAATGCTGTGACACATTGCAGCTTTGTGATGATTTTATTATTTTTTAAAAACTTGAATCTTTTTACCTGAACTACTAACAGTGCGTCACCTTCAGCATATAACTCTTAAGTATTTATATTGAATTACGTTTATTTCTGCCGAACACTGTACATCACATAGAAATTTAATTTTATAGCTCAAATCACTTCTGATCATTTATTTTCCTCGACTTTATAAGCATGACCTAATCCCTGTTGTTTATTTTCGTTCATTCATTCATTCATTCATTCATTTTCGAAGCCACTTAGTCCTAACTAGGGTCACGAGGAGGCTGGAGCCCATCTCAGGGTGGGGTACAGCCTTTGCAGCTCACCAGGCTATTATAGGGTCAGCACTCACACAACCACTCACTCTCACACCTTGGTGTGACTTGTAACAGCCATTTAGCACACTATGCATGCTTTTGGAGTGTGGGAGGAAACCGGAGTACCAGGAGGGAATCCACAGAAACACTGGGAGAACATGCAAATTCCTCACAGAAACACCCAAGCTGGGAATCGAACCCAGGACCTTCTTGCTGTGAGGTGGATGTGTGAACCATGCTGCGCTGTTGTTTATTTATTTAATTAAAAACTGTTCTTGAGTCCATCTGTCCACTTCATAATGATCCCTTACTCTGAACAATAATGAAGACTTGGACTAAATGAGAGTCCTACATTTACCCACACACACACACACACACACACACACTTGCATGCACGCACACACACACACACAGCTTTGCCAGGAGCTCATTATTATGTAAGACAGCACTATCTGCTAACTCTAGATCACTGGAGTATCTGAAATAAACTTACAAAAGACTCTCACTCTTTCTGTGCCTCTCTCTCTCAATTTTGTTTGCTTTCTTTTTCTCTTTTTCCTCTCTCTTTCTATCTCACCCCCCCCCTCTCTCTTCTCTTTCTTTCTATCATTCTGTTGCTTTCGCTCTCTCGTTCTCTCTCTCTCTCTCTCTCTCTCTCTCCCCCCCCCCCCTCTCTTCCTTGTCTCACCAGTCATCTCATTTATGCCTCAATGTAGGCGTTATTTGGTGTAGATATCTGTTAAACTCCGCCCCTGTTAAATAGCATCGCTTGATGTGGTGCTGCTGTGCTACTGCATGGTCCTGATGGGAGATGTGCAGTGAAGCTGTCGAGGTTCTCTTTCTCTCTAATGCAGCTGTTAGAATAGTTCAGTTAACAATAAGTGCTGGAAACATGTTACATCAAGAAGAGGTGCAGCATCAGGAATTTAATTCCTCATTGTTTTCATGTTGTCTCACTGGATGAACCTTCACATGGCACAACAAGTACATCCCATAGAAATGTACTTTTTTAAATTTAATTATTATTTTTTGAATAAACCAAACATTTCACGCTAATACAACATTTAATAAAATACATAATGTAAAACAATGGTTCTTTTACATGCCTCACACCATAGACAGTGAGAGACATGGCCCGCCTTTGATAACCCAGTTAGCTGCACTGGGGGGGGGACAGTGACAACCTTGTGGAGAGTGGGACTCGAACCCCCAACCTTTGGATCAGCGATCCAGCACCCTATACCACTAGACCATCACTGCCCACTGCAAAGCCGTCAGGGTGTTTCTGTCCCTTGCTAAAAAGGGTTGTGACAGGAAGGGCATCCGACATAAAAACCTCTGCCAAATCAAACGTGCGAATCAGATGATTCGCTGTGGTGACTCCCGAGTAAAAGGGAAAAAGCTGAAAGGAAGACAGACACACATAATGTAAGACAACATTTAATAAGTGACTTCAAACTGTGGCATCCCTGAGGCAGTGAGGCAGCTCCAATCCAGAATGGCTTCAGCCCATGTTGCACAGGTTATATGAGGCTCCTTCTCTGGGTCATGTGTGTTTCTGATCATGACCAAACAACTCTGCGTATGTATCTCAGTGGGTTCTTGATATTTTAGGTGTGTATGTGTACATTAAACAAATATGGCAGCTTGGAGTGCATAAGGTCCCAACTCAAAACAATTTAAATACTAAGTGTTCACTGTGAGACCCTGCTACCCCATTAACATTTATACACTAAAAAGGTAAAAGGTGTTTGCAGTGTACCACAGTGAAGTAAACACACAGACATACGCTAACACAGATGCAACATGTGCAGTATGTTCATTAGCTCACCACAGACTTTCTCCAAGGTTCATATGGGCAGAAAAGACATTTTTCTGAACCGCCTGCCATGCAGGTCACATGATTCTGATTGTTGACGTGCGTAAGTGCTGCCGTAGGACCTACTTCCAGATTCTGTGATGAAACGTTGGGATTGATGAATCAATTTTTCACATCAAACAACCAGCTCTCGTGCTACATTTGCAGAACTGCCCATTTTACACCAGCTGGAGATGATATTCCTAAGAGTGCAATAACTTGTCTTCATTCATTGATTTCATAAACCATTTAATCCTAATTAGGGCCGCGGGGAGGCCGAGACCCTTCTCGGCCAACTCTGGGCGAAGACAGGGTACACCCTGGACAGCTATCAAGGCCATTGCAGGGTGAACACTCACACAACCATCTACACTTCCTCTCACACCTAGTGGCAATACTGAACGAGCCAATCAGGCTTCTGTGCATGTTTTTGGACTTCAGGAGGAAACCTGAGTACCCAGAGGAACCCACACAAGCAGGCGGAGAACATGCTAACTCCACATAGTCTGAGCCCACGAATTTAACCCAGGACCCTCTTGCTGTGAGGTGAACGTGCAAATCACTATGCCACCCTGCACATTTAATTGAAATTATTTGGAGATCTTTTTTAAACCCTTTGCCATTATCCACCTTTATTTTTTTTTTACTGAAGGTCTGAGAGAACTTTTTAGATCTTGACATGATGATACCACACAATTTCATAACAAAGAGAAAGGTTTAAGTTTGGTTCCAACTGCGGGAGGCTATTTGGAATGAGTGGCACCTAACCCAGGACGCCAGATTCCAATTTAATGGACTTGAAGGCTGTATTAAAGAAAGTGGGCCAAAGTTTTTGTTTATGTTGGAAAAAAATCAGGTAATTTTGTGGTTTATAGTGAATTTTTTCATGTGAAGGTATATTACTCACTCTGAATGCATCTTACATTAGATTATGTAATGAATTGATAATAAACATAAAGATTTTTTACAAAGAAAAATGTGATGTAGTTTGATTCCCAAATCCTCTGACCATTGAGTCTGCATATTTATATGTATTGAGAGAGGGTCTGATTGTCCTGTGCTGATAATGCTATTTTCATCAGATCTATTTTTGCATAGAACATTCGTTCATGTGGTGCATCACGGTACTTATTGCCATGGTTACTCGCTAGCCTGCGTGTCGGGGTTAACTAACATAATGCGGGTGAATAAAAGTGTGTGGTATGTACCAATGTTGTTGTTCTCCTCTGTATGCGATGATGCTGTTGAATGACTGACTGTATGAAAGCTTAGCGGCTGAGCACAGATACAGTATATTCAGGACATCAGCAGGATTTATAGCTTATGGAATATATATGGTACAATGGTCACTTTTATTTCTAACCAATAATGTAAATTATATTTCAGACTGGAGATGGGGGGGGTGGGGGTGGTAAAGGGGTAAAGTGTTGTGGAGAGGCATGAAAACAATGATGGTTATAATCAGTTGAAGAAGTGAAAATATTATTCAGAACACAGTATAGTTATGGGCCGTACAGTATCTTCCCCTCCACACACCCCCTCCACTCTGGTGTGTCATCATGGCGACTGGAGCAGTGATCAGAGCTTTAATCAACATGATTTAGTCACCCATAATGCACCATGTTCAATATCTCGTCTCATTTTAACTTAATCTGGGGTCGGTTCGCAGGGACAGCAGCCTAAGCAATGAGATCCAGATGTCCCTCTCCTCAGCCACTTCCTCCAGCACTTCCGAGGGGGCACCGAGGCGTTCCTAGACCAGTCGAGAGACATAATCCCTCCGGCGTGTTCTGGGTTAACCCCAGGGTCACTTGTCGGTCGGACATGCCTGAAACACCCGGGAGGCGTTCGGGAGGCATTCTAACCAGATGCCTGAGCCACCTCTACTGGCTCCTCTCAATGTGGAGGAGCACCGGTTCTACTCCGAGCTCCTCTCGGATGGCTGAGCCCTCACCCTTTCTCTAAGGGAGAGCCCCGCCCCCTGAAAAGGAAGCTCATTTCCGGTGTTTGTATTTGCAATCTTGTTCTTTCGGTCACTACCCAAAGTTCGTGACTATAGGTGAGGGTTGGAATGTAGATAAACTGGTAAATTGAGAGCTTTGCCTTGCAGCTCTGCTCCCTCTTCACCACGATAGACCGGTACAAGCTCCGCTCCGCCTGTTGACCCCCCACTCCTTCCCTCAATCATGCTGAATGTGTCCACTGAATGTAAGTGCATTTATGTTAAATTCACTCAGATATTTACTGGACATCCGGCTGATTGGTCTGAAAAGACTGAAGCAAAGGTTTTTAAAAGAGAAACTGCAGGAGGCAGCTGACCGTTACTAGTGTGTCTGTGTGTGTGTGTGTGTGTGTGTGTGTGTGTGTGTGTGTGTGTGTGTGAGAGAGAGAGAGAGAGAGAGAGAGAGAGAGAGAGAGAGAATGAAAGGGGGGGGGGAGAGGGGTAAGGGAGCGAGAGAGAGAGAGAGAAAGAGAGTTTATTCTGTGTAAAGTACACTGTCCAGTAGGCTGGATCTGCTGCTCCTTTTTCTCTGATACTACATTAGTGATGCTGCTGGCTCTTATGGATTAGACTAGCATGTAAACATCGTGATACAATAAATACTTCATGGTGTGTGTATATATATATATATATATATATATATATATATATATATATATATATATATATATATATATATATATCCTTTTGGTGGCGCCGAGAGAAGGAATTTGCTGCTTTGGTAACAGCCTGTCCTCCAAACTTCCTACCCAGGTTGTACGCTCTGGAGAGTATTAACAGCCGGGGTACCAGCCAGAATGCAGCTCCACAGTTCTTCGAGACTGACAGAGGCCTACTACTGATATAATCAGAGCTGTTCAGGGTGTACCCTGCTTTACCCAATGTTGGCTGAGATAGGCTCCAGCCTCCCCTAGTAGATCTAAGTGGTTCACCATTGAGTGAGAATAATATAGTCACAGAATTCATTCACTCAATCGTTCCTTTATTTATTTTTGTATTTGACGATGCACTTATTTCACTTAAATTTTACTGGGAGGCCAAAACACCCTGTACACCGTACCAAGTCCAATTCCAGACCAATATAACCATTCAGACTCACACTTATGGACAATTTCGAACAGCCAATGAACCTGTGATTGTGTTTGGACGGTGGGAGAAAAGCGAAGTACCCAGAGGAAACCAAAGCAGCATGCAAACTCCAAACATAAATGCACTTACTGAGTCTGGGACTCGAACCCAGGACCTTCTTGTTGTGAGGCAGATGTGCTAACTGATAAGAATTCAGTATTTATTTGTCTATTGTATGTGTCAGATTTTCTCTCTGTGTGTAAAGGAAAGTCATTTTGGGGCATTTAGTACTTAAACTAGTACCATTATTATCATTATTATTATCATTTACTTGATGAGTTGTTTATGATCAGAGGTGATTAATGTCCTCCTTCATTTTTCTGTCTTCCAGGGCAGCAACGTGGTGGAGGACCAGGACCTGCTGGAGATCGGAATTCTAAACTCAGCACACAGACAGCGCCTTCTTCAGGCCATCCGCCTTCTTCCCAGGGTACATACATCAGGCAGAGATTGCACAGAGGACACAATTCCTCTCAACGTTAAACAAATAGCACTGACATTTAAACATGCACTCACCGTGCAGCTGGAATTATGAAGATCTGTGTGCTCAGAATATTTATTCCCCAACATGATAGAAATATCCAGACTGTCAAGGATTCACTGAACTTTTCCCCCGAACATCAAGCCACTTCAGCTTTATTCACTTTCGTTACTTGGAATTTCTGGATATATATTTTCTAAATCAATTTATAGAAGCAAGTCTGATTGTTTTATGCATATAAACACATTTCTTCAGGCTAAAACTTGTATAAGAAAAATAAGAGACTTACTTGAATTTTATAAATCAAATTTAAAAAATTACAAACGCAGGATTCATAACATCTGAAACAAATTTGAACATCAGGCGTCTATTTTGACAAATTCATTACATCTTAAATAATCTATGCCCAGGATCTGAAATATAAATTTCAAAAAGTAAAATAAAATAACAATCTTTATTTTTCTGGCAAAAGACAGGTGGCAAGTGTTGATACACTGCACTGAGAGGAAGCACATCACTCATTACCATAATCTATAACCCTTTCTTGCTTTCTATGAATAATCAGTTCTTCATGTGCTTAGTTCATAATCCTGTGTTTTCTGAAAGCTCCTGGTCGAGAGACCTTTTCTCATCATTGGCTCCTTCTAAATAGCAAATTCATAACAGATAAAAAAAAATTTTAATGTCAAATTTAAATTCCAGGTGTTCTAACTCCAAACACTAATTAGCTTGCTAGCATTCATTAGCCCAGGGGTTCACATACTTTTCCCAGTGTACATGCTGAGTGATTGAATGGTGTATCCAGTATGGATAATAACACTCAAATAATCTATAGATGATTATTAAATGTTTTTGTTTGTTATTGTAAGTCAGATGAAGGTCAGATCAGGTGAATGCAAGCAAATTTAAAGGGTTCATTGCTGGCTGAGGACATTACTACACCAAACACCTGCCCAGCATTAAACGTTGACAATGGCATGTTTGACAAAATGAGCACAAATTCTATTCTACAAATTACAATTGGCCACCTACTTATGAAAATAATCTGTTCCAGAGCCTTTTTCGTAGCCTGGAGTTTTCGTAAGTACGTAGAGGCACATTTTACATGTAAAACGCGTGATTCATTCCAAGGCTCCCAAGACTACCTCATAAACCCTTTAAAAAAGTACACCATTTTAAAACCATTATTTATTTAACTGTTTAAATGTTTTATTAACATACATATTAAACCATTTTATTAACATATTTATTAATTAAACCATTATTAAACATAATTCTCACATTCTCAGTCGGACAATGGTGGAATGCACCCTCCGGGTCGGGAATGAGGTCCTGCCCCAAGTGGAGGAGTTTAAGTATCTTGGGGTCTTGTTTACGAGTGAGGGAAGGATGGAGCGAGAGATCGACAGACGGATCGATGCAGCCTCTGCTGTTAAGCGGTGCCTGTACCGGTCCGTTGTGGTGAAAAAGGAGCTGAGCCGCAAGGCGAAGCTCTCAATTTACCAGTCGATCTACGTTCCAACCCTCACCTATGGTCACGAGCTTTGGGTAATGACCAAAAGAACAAGATCACGGATACAAGCGGCTGAAATGAGCTTTCTTCGCCGGGTGGCGGGGTTCTCCCTTAGAGATAGGGTGAGAAGCTCCGCCATCCAGGGAGAGCTCGGAGTAGATCCGCTGCTCCTCCGCATTGAGAGGGGCCAGTTGAGGTGGCTCGGGCATCTGGTCAGAATGCCCCCCGGATGCCTCCCTGGTGTGGTGTTTCGGGCATGTCCAACCGGGAAGAGACCCCGGGGTCGACCTAGAACACGCTGGAGGGACTATGTCTCTCGGCTTGTCTGGGACCGCCTCGGTGTCCCCCCGGGAGAGTTGGAGGAAGTGGCTTGGGAGAGGGATGTCTGGACCTCTTTGCTAAGGTTGCTGCCCCCGCGACCCGACCCTGGACTAAGCGGAAGATGATGATGATGATGATGATGATGATGATTATTAAACATTTTTATTAACACACATACACACACACACACAAAACACTGTCTCTCTCTATCTCTCTCTATCTCTCTCTCTGTCTTCCTCTCCCTCTCTCTCTCTCTCTCTCTCTCTCACACACACACACACACACACACACACACACACACAACTCTGTCTCTCCGGTGTGTTTTGCCGAATGCAGGCTCCGTCCACACACAACAGGCAGCCGACAGACCAATTCTATTTAAATTTTTAAATGGACTGGATGCTGTAGTTAAAGTGGAATTACAGTACCTGTTTGAAAGATCACCGGTCTTGATTCAGTATTAACTTGCTTCCTTGTGAGATCGGAGGTCTTGTCCCACAGAGCGCTCTGTTTTCATGCTCCTTCTGCTTCAATATCGTGCCGCAATAATCGCCTCCGTCACTGGATTTCCACTTCAATATCATCCCGATTGTAGAGGGATTTCAGCGATACCGAAATATAACCCTGCATGATCAATCTCAAAACAAATGCAGCCATGAGGTGGGGGGGGCACTAACCACTGTCTCTCCCCCTTATGCCGGTCCCAAGCCTGGAGAAATGCAGAGGGTTATGTCAGGAAGGGCATCCGACGTAAAACCAATGCCAAACTTTTATCATGCAAATCAGAAGCATTACCTCATACCGGATCGGTCGAGGCCCGGGTTAACAATGACCGCCATCAGTGCTGTCAACCAACAGGGTGCTGATGGAAATTGGACTACTGTTGGTCGAAGACATCGAAGACGGAGAGGCGGGGGGCGTGTCCGTAGGCAGAGAGAGAAGAGGAAAGGCATGAGTCTAGGACTGAGAGTAGGGACTTTGAATGTTGGAACTATGCAAGGAAAAGATAGAGAGCTGGCTGACACGATGCAGAGGAGGAAGGTGGACATAGTTTGTTCAGAAAACCAGGTGGAAAGGTAGCAAAGCTAAAAGCTTAGGAGCAGGGTTTAAGCTGTTTTATCATGGCGTGGATCAGAAGAGAAATGGAGTCGGAGTCATCCTGAAGGAGGGGTTTGTCAGGAATGTTCTAGAAGTGAAAAGAGTGTCAGACAGAGTGATGAGTCTCAAGTTAGAAATTGAAAGTGTGATGTTCAATGTTGTTAGTGCTTATGCCCCACAGGCAGGATGTGAGCTAAAAGAGAAGGAGAGATTCTGGAGTGAGTTAGATGAAGTGATGCAGAGTACCCTCAGAGGTGAAAGAGTGGTCATTGGGGCAGACTTCAATGGACATGTTGGTGCAGGCAACAGAGGGGACGAGGAAGTGATAGGCAGGTTTGGTATCCAGGACAGGAACACAGAAGGACAGATGCTGATCGATTTTGCAAAAAGGATGGAAATGGCTGTGGTGAATACTTTCTTCAAGAAGAAACAGGAGCATAGGGTGACTTATGAAAGCAGAGGTAAGAGCACACAGGTAGACTACATCTTGTGTTGGCGATGTAATTTGAAGGAAGTCAGTGACTGCAAAGTAGTAGTGGGTGAGAGTGTTGCCAAACAGCATAGGATGGTGGTATGCAGGATGACGCTGATGGTGAGGAAGGTGAAACAGGCAAAGGCAAAGCAGAAGACAAAGTGGTGGAAGCTGAAAAAGGAAGTGTCGTGTTGTCTTCAAGGAGGAGTTGAAACAGGCTTTGGGTGGTCAGGAAGTGCTTCCAGATGACTGAACAACCACAGCAAATGTGATCAGGGACACAGGTAGGAGAGTACTTGGTGTGTCCTCTGGAAGGAAAGTAGATAAGGAGACTTGGTGGTGGAATGAGGAAGTGCAGGAGTGTGTACAAAAGAAGAGGTTAGCTAAGAAGAAGTGGAACATTGAGAGGACCGAAAAGAGTAAACAGGAGTACAGGGAGACACAGCGTAAGGCAAAAGTAGCAGTGGCTAAGGCCAAACAGAGGGCGTATGATGACTTGCACGATAGGTCGGACAGTAAGGAGGGAGAAAATGATCTATACAGGTTGGCACAGCAGAGAGATAGAGATGGGAAGGACGTGCAGCAAGTTAAGATAAAGGACAGAGATAAAGGACAGAGAGGGAAATGTATTGACTGATGACAGAAGTGTGCTGGGAAGATGGAAAGAGTACTTTGAAGAGCTGATGAATGAGGAAAATTAGAGAGAAAAAAAGAGTAGAAGAGGTGACCATTGAGGAGCAGGATGTAGCAAAGATTAGTAAGGTGACATGAGGAGGGTACTGAAGAGGATGAAGAATGGAAAAGCAGTTGGTCCTGATGATATACCTGTGGAGGTCTGGAAGTGTCTAGAAGAGGTAGCAGTAGATTTTCTGACAAGAACATTCAACAAGGTCTTAGAGAGTGAGCAGACGCCGGAGGAATGGAGGAGAAGTGTGCTGGTGCCCATTTTTAAAAACAAGGGAGACGTGCAGAGTTGCGGCAACTATAGAGGGATAAAGTTGATGAGCCATATGATGAAGTTATGGGAAAGAATAGTGGAAGCTAGACTAAGGGCAGAGGTCAGCATTTATGAACAACAGTTTGGTTTCATGCCAAGAAAGAGCACCACAGATGCAGTGTTTGCCTTAAGGATGTTAATAGAGAAGTACAGAGAAGGTCAGACGGAGCAGCATTGTGCCTTTGTGGATCTGGAGAAAGCATATGACAGGGTGCCGAGAGAGGAACTGTGGTATTGTATGAGGAAGTCTGGAGTGGCAGAGAAGTATGTTAGAGTGGTGCAGGACATGTATAGGAGATGTAAGACAGTGGTGAGGTGTGCTGTCGGTGTGAGAGAAGAGTTCAAGGTGAAGGTGGGACTGCATCAAAGGTCAGTTCTGAGCCCCTTCTTGTTTGCTATGGTGATGGACAGGCTGACAGACGAGGTTAGGCAAGAATCTCCATGGACTATGATGTTTGCAGATGACATTGTGACCTGTAATGAGAGCAGAGAACAAGTGCAGGAAAATCTAGAGAGGTGGAGGTATGCCCTGGAAAGGAGGGGAATGAAGGGTAGCCTCAGTAAAACAGAATACATGTGTGTGAATGACAAGGACCCAAGAGGAACGGTGATGTTACAGAGAGAAGAGATAAGGAAGGTGGAGGGTCAACAATCCAGAGAAGTGGAGAGTGTGGAAAAGAGGTGAAGAAGCGTGTGCAGGCAGGTTGGAATGGTTGGAGAAAAGTGTCTGGAGTGATGTGTGATAGGAGGGTGTCAGCAAGAATGAAAGGAAAAGTGTACAAGACGGTGGTGAGGCCAACGATGCTGTATGGTTTAGAAACAGTGGCCCTGAGGAAAAGACAGGAGGCAGAGCTGGAGGTAGCAGAGATGAAAATGGTGAGGTTCTGTTTGGGAGTAACGAGGATGGATAAGATCAGGAATGAGCACATCAGAGGGACAGCACATGTAAGAGGTTTTGGATACAAAGTCAGAGAGGCTAGATTGAGATAGTTTGTACATGTACAGAGGGGGGATAGTGAGTATATTGGGCGTAGGATGCTGAGGTTGGAACTACCAGGCAGAAGGCCTAGAGCAAGACCAAAGAGACAATTCATGGATGTAGTGAAGCAGGACATGAAGGTAGCTGGTATAAGAGAAGAAGATGCAAAGGATAGGGTGAGATGGAGGCAGATGATTCGTTGTGGCAACCCCTGAAGGGAAAAGCCGAAAGGAAAAGAAGAGGAGTCATACGATGAAGTTATGGAAAAGAATAGTGGAAGCTAGACTAAGGGCAGAGGTCAGCATTTGTGAACAACAGTTTGGTTTCATGCCAAGAAAGAGCACCACAGATGCAATGCTTTGAGGATGTTAATAGAGAAGTACAGAGAAAGTCAGCCAAAGCTGCATTGTGTCTTTATGGATCTGGAAAAAGCATATGACAGGGTGCCAAGAGAAGAACTGTGGTATTGCATGAGGGAGTCTGGAGTGGCAGAGAAGTATGTTAGAGTGGTGCAGGACATGTGCAGGACAAAAATTGAAAAAATGTGTTCGTGTCCGGGATGACAAGAGGAGTAAGTTTAACAGTGATAACAAATTGGTGAAAATATCTTCAAAACTGATGAAGTTGTGAACATTTGAAATTTGCTGAATTTTGTAAATCATTTAAAAAATAAATAAACACCAGGAAAATGCATTTAAAGTTTTTGGATTGTTCTGTTTAAGTATCCTTCAAATGCTCTTTGCAACCAATGGGATCTCTTTCTTCTCTTGATATAAAACTTATAAGGTCATTTCATGACATAATTTACCATAATTAGAAGGGAAAAGGAAGTAAAGGAAATGTCAGAATTCAAACATAAATTAAATTTATTAAACTTCAATTACTGTATTCGATGTAATAAGCGCCCTGATCCAATAAGCGCCCCCCCAATGTTTTTTGCTCTTACGTCTAATAACCGCCCTTGTGTACTGGGAGTAAAATCGTAGATCAAACTTACCAATTTTATTCGATCAGTCTCTGTAAAAGTAAAATGAGGCGCTCACTGCCTGTAAAAGTGAGTTTACACGGTATTTCAAGACCCCCCCCCGCCACTGGGGAATGTCTATAATGTTCATCAGTAACAACAAATCTGATTGTTCCTCTGTGCTTTAAAAAACAAGAAAATATTTTGCTGTGTTCTCTTGGTAAATGTCCAACAAGATGAACCATTAGAAACTGCTACAGCAAAACTATGGGATGCTCTGAATGAATGGAGTAATGAGCCAGATATGGACTATCAGAAAGTGATGACGAGTATTTTTCACCCGATTCTCCTGCTCACTAACTTCATAAATTTAAAGACATTCCTGGACATGTGCTTTTCTTTATATCTGTGTTGATTGGTTCAGTGTACCATGTGATAAAGTTGACATTCGTGTTGATTGGTTTGATTTTACTTCTTGGAAAATATTTAAAGGAAAAGCACTGGGAGGGAAAAGTAAGGGGACTTTCAAAAATTTTACTGTTTTTTTGTTTATTTTCAGCTTTCATGTAAGTAGTTTGATTGATATCATGAAATGAATAACACAAATGCCAGTAAAACTCTTTTATTGTTTGGTTATTATTCATGTTTTCCACCTCGATGGTAAAAAGCACTTACCATTCCACTCCGCTGGTAAACTTTTTAATAAGCGCCCACCCACTCCAATTTTTAAGGCGCCCTGGGCGCTTATCACGTCTAATACGATATATGTACCAACTCACAGGGACATAAAGCACAATATGAGGTGATAGTACTTTAGACAGCAATTACCTGAGATGGACACAAATTTGAAAATGTATCTTCATAAAAGGAAAATAGATTTGACTCAATATAGCATTAAGACCTGGATTACAGAAGCCATGAAATTCAGCAGGTTTTTTTTTTATGGGAACAGAATTCAACAACATCTAAGAACAGGAGAGCACAAGCGCTATCAGTACAGACTTGGATTTATCTCACTACCAACTTCAAGCTCAAGACTAAACACTGCATCAAAATACACATGTTGATTTTAAACTAGGTACAATTCCACATTGAAATGCAATTGTACATGTGTCTGAACTCATCGTTGTTCTGAATCCAAAAAGCAACATGGATAGCACCATTCACAGCATGCAGAGGTGCCCAACTTACACATGGAAGGGTATCAATTGACGATGACTCTGTCAGTGTTCGCTTAATTATAGCTTGTTCGGTTTGTTACACTGAGAGATTTCCTTTCTGCTTTTCCCTTTTTTTTTCAGGGGCTCGCACAGCGAATGATTCGCATATTTGATTTGGTTCATAGGTTTTTACGTCGGATGCCTTTCCTGACACAACCCTTTCGCAAGGGACATAAACACGCTGACGGCTTTGCAGCTCCTCTTTACGAAAGTCAGAAATGGTTCTTTTACATGAACCTCTCACCATAGACAGTGAGAGACATGGCCTGCCTTTGATAGTTCAGTTTGCTGCACTGATTAAACATAAAAGATTTTTCAAAAGGACCCATTAAGTGGTTGATGTGGGTTTTTTCCTCAGCGATGAGTGACAAACCTTTTTTCATACATGGCCAAAATCACATGCGGGTGGTGACAAGAAAATAAACATTTAATTTCACTGGCCTTCTGGCTATTTCCTGACCTTTTCTGTCAAGTATATAGGTAGAAACATCCACTAAATGAACAGTTATATAAGTTTTTCTCAGCTATAAAACTTTCAGGAAATTATATATTAATTGTTCATCTATTAAGTCAGAGAAAAAAAATGAAAAATCAATATTTCAATGCATTGCCATTTATTTTGGCCTGTATCACCGAAGTGCTACTTAAGACTTCTGACTCCTTTTGTCAAACTGGGTCACATTTGGGCTCAATGCCAAATGGTATATCTGGTAGAAAGCCAATAGAGCTTGTATTGAAGTGTGTTGTTCTTTTCTATACCCAATGTGTCTCGCTGTTGAAACTCACTGGAAATGTATAATGAATAGAAAATACTGATAAAAACCTCAGGACATTCAGCAAATGACACAAATCTAGCATTTGTATTCTCATGGCTTAGTGTTAGATGCATCGACAATATAAAGCCTGTTATACTGAAGAAAAAAAAAATTCACAGCTTTGAAAAGCACAGTATTACATTTCATCTCCAATCACATATTACTCACTCCAACAAACATCATAAAATTGTTTCACCCAGAGTAAATACAGTTCCAATTCCAGAAATATTGTGTAAAATATAAATAAAACAAAATGTTATGTGCAAATCTCATAAACCCAAATTTAATTCACTACAACATAAAAACTTTGGAAGTGAGAAAAATATTATCTCATTTTGAATTTGATGGAAGAGACACGTCTAAAAAGTTGGGATGGGGCAACCAAAGCCTGACAAAATAATGGTACTAATAAGAAACAGCTGAAGAAACATTTTTGTAAATAGTTTGTATAATCGGAAACAATTCATTAACATGATGTGTATAAAAGCATCATCTGGGCAGAAGTTCATCAATCTGATAAAAACACACACACACACACATACACACACACACAAAAACTGATCAAATCTACACTATAGAGAATCATTTCAGAATGGTGTTCCTGTGCATAAAATTGAAAAGATGTTTTAATATCTCATCATTTACAGAACATAACATTATCAAAGGATTCCGAGGATCTGGAGAAGGGATAAGGACAAAAATGAAGCTTAGAAGACCATTATCTCTGGGCCTCAGATGGCACTGCATTAAAAACAGGCCTGGTTCTCTCATGGGGATCACTACTTGGGCTCAGGAACACTTTCAGAAATCAGTCAAGACAGTTTGGTCTGATTTTCACAAGTACATGTTAAAATTGTATGAAATAAAAAGGTGTACGTGAATATGATTCAAACACACCGTGATCTTCTCTGGACCAAAACTTGTTTGAAACACATTGACAGGGGAACTGTACTGTGGTCAAACAATTGGAATTTTAAAACACGAACGCCGTGTCCCCAGACTTAAGGAGACCTGAAGCTCATGAAAGAAAGGAGATGAAACAAAGATTTTTAAAGTATTTGCATTTGAGTAGGATGAGTAAACAAGGTCAGATAAAGACGAACAAGGCAAACGGAATCTCGACAGAGCTGCTGTGAATGACGATGGTGAATTTAAACACAGAGTGCAGCACAAACCAAGTCTCTACAAATGAGAAGATGATCTGGACTTTATTCCTCTATTCTTTAATAATACACGAGCTCCTGTGCTTCCTGTATTTAAACTTTATAAAACTTACTTTAACTTTTTTCTTGTACTTATTATTTAACTGTTTAAAAGTAGCTGCCCTCTCAATATGTAGGTTCAGAGAGTTTTTTTTGTTTTTTTTTTACTTTTTATTCCTTTTTTTAACACAAGTTTCTCTGGGATCAATAAAGTATTCTGATTCTGATTCTGATACAACTCCATGTGTGTGTTTGGGCCTTAGGTGCGGCCCATAGGCTATGATGGCAATAACCCCACCTCAGTGGCGGAATGGCTGGAGTCGTTAGAGCTCGGAGACTACACCAAGTCATTCCTCATCAACGGCTACACATCCATGGAACTGGTTAAGAAGATTTGGGAGATTGAGCTCATCAATGTAAGTCCAGAAATGTTTTCTTTCACTTTGGCTTACTCTGTTTGAGTACTTGATAGAATCATGACCAAGAATTCATCCAAGTTTTACAATTTCAAACCTTTTTAAAACCAGTGTGATGTGTTTCTGTCTGTCTGAGAGCACTACAGCCCAAAAACTAATGGGCAGATTTTCAGAAAATTTTTACTGAATACGGGTTCTGGGCCAACAAAGAACTGATTAACTTTTGAGTATGGTCTGGATCCAGAAAGGTTTTGAAGGATTTTTAAAATTTTGAATTAGGGAAAAGATACAGAAATCACTCACAATGCACCTTGAGAAAAAAAAAAAAAAAAAAAACTCAAAAATGATTTCAGAACAGGGCACAAGGGGTCAGTGCAAGTCTACATTATCTGCCAGTGTAACCATTGTAAAGATGAGATTGCACTAACTTGGTGGAGGTCTACACTCTCTGACACAGTTGTTACAATACCTAATACTACTACTACTACTACTACTACTACTACTACTACTAATAATAATAATAATAATAATGTCACACAATCGTGACCCGCTTCCAGTCTGTGTTACAGAGACAAAATATTAGCTGCCGCAACGCTGACTGAAATGTCTCTGGAAATAAAGAAATCAGTGGTTTGTTGTTAACAAACACATAAGGTTTATTCTTAGAACAATTCTAATGTTATAATACACTAAATCAATAGAATTACATAACATTCAAGAGATAACCCTCAATGTGATCTGACCTGAGTCCTGGATACCGCAACTGTCACAGAGTCCTTTATCAGATATAATCCGTGTGAAGTTCCAGTGATTTTATCTGAGGCATCGGTTAAATTGCAGTTCTCGGAGTAGGTCTTAGATCCTTTGCAATACTGCTGTTTCCAAATATGAAAAATGTTATTGGCTCTAGATACCTGAGTGCTGCAGTATACATCTGGGTGTAACTACAACAACTGTCCATGCTGGGTACAAATAGCTTTTTATTGGATACTAAAAGCCCGGGTACAGACAGCATGTTCCATATGTAAGGGAATATATACTATATTTATACATAGTGTTAGCACTGTCACCTTATACCAAGAAAATTCTAGGTTAAATGCCATCTGCAGTTTAACGAGGTATTTATAACGAGTCAGAATTGATGCATAAATTTAGATATAATGTGTAAATTTAGAACTGATGTTTTTTACCTCTCACAAGCTACTCACACCACTTTACCTATATCAGGTACCCTTGGGATCAGTAAACTAAGCACCTGACTATGAGGCCACCACTGCCCTCTGGAAGGGAAACATAATTTATATAATACAACCACGAGAGGGCGGCAAAAATCATTTATATAATGCAACCATGAGAGGGCAGTAAAAAATCATTTATATAATGCAACTGCGAGAGGGCAGTAAACAATCATTTACATATATCATTTAGGGTGGCAAAAAAATAATTTATAGCAACCGCTCGAGGGCAGAAAAAATTTTTATATAATTCAAACCCCCTCCCCCCCTCCCCACGTGCAGCTAACTGGGTCAACCAAGGCCAAAGGCCGACCAAGTCTCTCACTGTCTATGGTGAGAGGTTCATGTAAAAGAATCATTTCTGACTTTAGACAAGAAAGCTGTCTTTCAACATAGCAGTCAGTGTGTTTCTGCACCAGGATGGCCTCACGGCCTGTCCACGGTGGACAATGCTCTCACCCGGAGTTGGCTGGGATGGGCGCCAGTCTCCCTGCTACCCTAATTCGGATTAAGCGGTTCAGATAATGAATGATTGAATGAATTAATGAATAATACAACTAGATGGCAGCAAGAAAAATTATATGCATATAATCGCTAGAGGGCAGCAAAAATGTATTTGTATATAATTCAAACTCTCGAGAGAAGTAAAAAAAATTACTAGTATATAGTACAACCACCAGAGAGGAGCCAAAAAACAGTTATATAATGCAACCGCTAGAGGGAAGCAAAAAAAAAAAAAAAAAAAAAAAAATATATATATATATATATATATATATATATATATATATATATATATATATATATATATATATATATAAGACAACCGCTAGAGGGCGGCAAAAATAAACAAATCATTTTGTAGTGCAACCGCTAGAGGGCAGCAAAGTCATTTATATAACAGCTAGAGGGCTGATTTTTTTTTTTTAAATAAGACAACCGCTAGAGGGCGGAAAAGAGATACAAGGCAACCGCTAGGGGGAGAGAAAAAAATCATTTATACAGTATGTAATACAAATGTTCCTGAGGTTGGAACTAGAAGGCATAGAGGAAGACCAAAGAGAACATTTAAGGATTTAAGATTTAAGGAGGACATGAAGGTAGTTGGTGTAAGAGAAGAAGATACAGAGGATAAGGTGAGATGGAGGCAGATGATTCGCTGTGGCGAACCCTGAAAGGAACAGCCGAAAGGAAAAGAAGAAGATAATACAACGTACAACTGCTTGAGAGCGGGAAAAAAAATCCTCAGTCATAAATCTGTCTACTAGATGAACATAAAAAAACCTTCATTTACAATTCAGACTTTTTTAGCCTTTTCAGAAAAAAAAATAAAATTAATGATTGGCGAGATGAAAGTGTAAGGATAAGGGAATAAACTAACCACAAATACAAAATATGCCTCTCTCTCTCTCTCTCTCTCTCTCCCTGTCTCTCCCCCCACACACACACACCAACGCATGTGATTTTTCTCTTTCTCCCTCTCCCTCTCTCTCTCTCACACACACAATCACACCAGAGCATGTGATGTGCTCTTGCTGGTCTGGTGTAAATTATCTGACGTGTTTTTTTTTTGTTGTTTTTTTGTTTTTTTACTTCCTGTCATGTGGTTCACACCAGGCAGGAAAGGATCCTTCGATGTGATGTCAATCACAATAAGGCCAAAAGTTTGTGGACACGACCACCACATTCATTAAGCTTCATTGCTCTTAGAAAGCTTTTAACTAGATTCAGGATTTTGGGGGGTGGGGGTGTTTGCAGCGTGGCGGGGAATTTGGGGGTGTGGCTGTGGGAATTTTGCAGTATGTTGAGGAATTTGGGGGTGTGGCTGTGAGAATTTTGCAGCAAGGCAGGGAAAATTTGGGGGGGGGGGGGCCTCTGGAAATTTTGCAACATGGTGAGGAATTTGGGGGTGTGGCTGTAACAATTTTGCAGCATGGCTGGGAATTTGGGGATCTGGCTGTGAGAATTTTGCAACATTGCTGGGAATTTAAGGGTGTGACTGAGAATTTTACAACATGGTGGGAAATTTGGGGTTGTGGCTATGAGTTTTGTGGCATGGTTTGCAAATTGGGGGTGTGGCTGTGGGAATTTTACAGCAGTGTGAAATTTGGGGGTGTGGCTTTGAGAGTTTTGTGGCATGGCTTGGAATTTGGGGGTGTGGCTGTGAGAATTTTGCAGTAAGGCAGGGAATTTGGGTGATGTATCTGTGGGAATCTTGCACAGCATGGCTGGAAATTTGGGGGTGTGGCTGTGAGAATTTTGCAGCGGCTGGGAGTTTGATGTGGCTATGAGAATTTTGCAGCATGGTTGGGAATTTGTGGGGTGTGGTTGTGAGAAATTTGCAACATTACTGGAAATTTGTGGGTGTGGCTGTGAGAATTTTGCAGCATGGTTGGGAATTTGGGGGGTGTGGCTGTGAGAATTTAGCCTTTATCCACACTGGTGACATAGGGATCGCAGGTAGTACCAGTAATTTACGGTATGTGCAAACGTAGCTGGATATTCTTCCAGATCTCCATCTCTGAAGGCTGTCAGGGTCAGTTCTGTCACACAAAGTTATTTGGTCACCGTGTTTCTGTATCTGTAGTATGAAGTATAGGCATGTGAAATTTCTTTTCTATTTCACATGCCTATACTTCTTCTGCAATATGCATCACTACCTGTAAGTCAATGAGAAGTCACTGTGTCAGCATCATACTATGGAGGCTGTGAAAGTATAACGTAGAGTAAATACAGATCTAGATCCACATTTTCAGTCACCATTTTATTATAAGTGTGAATGCACATGTGCGGAAGGTACTCATTAGAAAGAATTATACTGAAAGCAAAGCACCGGCTGAGGGAGGCCGTGTGTTGTTAATATGTTTGACTGGATAGAAGCAACGAGTCGAGACCATGCTGAGTGAAACCCAACTGTTAGTGTGTGCTTCTCTTCTACAGGTGGACAAAGTGCAGCGGTTTTATGTACTAATATTTTTTCAAGAATATTTCAGACCACCCTGTGTTCAGTCTGCACTCGTTTGTGATGCGTGATGGTAGGTCACTTCTGAAAGTGTCTCTGCTGTGCAGAGAGGGGAAGATTATGAAAGTAATCAGAGGGAGCTGTTTCGTCACACTGCATCCTTTGGCGTGGTAATCTGTTGTGTGTGGCCTTCAGTATGGGAATGCCTGGTCACGTGACCATACTGACCATATTGCAATCCATTTATCAGGTTTTCAGGGAGGCTGGAGCTCATCTCAGCTGACTCTGGATGAAGGCGTGATACAGCCAGAACAGTTTGCCGGGGTTAACACTTTCTAACTCACACCCAGGGGCAATTCAGATCCAATTAGCTATAACATAACTATTCTGTACAGACGCTCCCCAACTTCCATTTTTAATTGGTTCCGGACGGCCGAATGTAAGTTGAAAGTGAACGTAAGTTGTTACAGTGACGTATGACGTGTGACATATGATGCTCATACTGTACTATACATCCATAAATACCATTACCGTATCTCATAAAACACCCCTAAATCAATAAACATAACATTGTAAAATAATATCAAATATATCAAATAATATCAACATTCATTTAAAAAAAATTATATTCAAGCAAAATAATTTCAAATTGATAAATTTTAATCAAATCTCTATGATGCGATTTTTCTGCTTGTAAATGGTTCCGATGGTCGACAGATGGTCACATGACATGAAGCTGAGCCGACTCACTTTACATTAAGCTTAAAACAGCCAATCAATGCTTACAATATGTGAGGTGCTCAATACCGAAAAAAAAGTAGTTTACTTGCTTGAAACAAAGTGCGGGTTATACAGACTTCTGGTCTTTTAAGTGCGCAAGGGCGTTGTTGAACTCATTTAGTACTCAGCCTGCACTGATGTGAATCAGCAGAGCAAAGAGTTCTCTTTCTTGGGTTTTCATTCATTTTACAAGTCTCTTCACTGAACTGAGTATGCATGGTAGATTGTGCCAATCTGAGCAGATAGTTAATTCATCTCGGTGTGTGTGTGTGTGTGTGTGTGTGTATATCTATGTCTATATATATGTATATATATATAAAACTGAACTGGGAAGGAGGGGCACGTTTGTAAATAATGGACGCAGCATCATTACGTCATTATGTCAGCGTACTACGTAGGTACGTCGAAACTCAAAATTTGACTTGTTTTTTTGGGAAAAAAAAAAACGTAAAAGCAAAATAACGTAAAACGGATGAATGTAAGTCGGGGAGCGTCTATATTTGGTAATTGTTTATCAAACTCATTTTGTACTGTGACTGAGGGTATGAAGTGTAGTATTACACCAGAGCCACTGCATACTGTTGATTTAGTTGCTTTTGTTTTTCCAGCTTGGCAGAGGTTGACATTCCCAGAGTAATGTTTTAGTTTGTGCGAAAAATTCTCTCACAAACAAATAAACTGCCTGTTTGACATTTGCAGGATGTGATATTTACTTAACCGGTTGCGTTTGTACCACATATCAGTTTCACAGTGACACACACAGACCGGGTGGATATGGAATCTGATGGAGTGGGTTTGAGGCCCGAAGCAGCTGGATGTTTACAGTCTGTCCATGTTTTATTCATACTTAAAACTCTGTGTGCGTGTGTGTGTGTGTGTGTGTGTGTGTGTGTGTGTGTGTGTGTGTGTGTGTGTGTGTGTGTGTGTGCATGCATGCAGGGAAATTCAGGTTTACACTTACACCATGGGCCAGGATAATTTTTGATGTGTCTTCTTCTCCATTTAGCAGTGGTTGCCTTAGTAACCAGGGCTTTATCTGTTTGTTTTATCGACAAAGATATACAAATTTTAAAACTGATTTATTATAACAAAAATAACCACCAGTGTTACAAACAGCCCCTGCGATTGCTTGACGAGCTGTCCAAGATGTATCCTGACCTTGCTCAGGGTTGGCTGAGATGGGTGCTAGCCTCCCCGCGACCCTAAGTAGGATTAAGAGGTCCAGAAAATAAATGAATGGAAAACTGTATGGAAAGAGGTTTAATAATATTTATATTGGGTTATTTGCAATATTATAACAACAAAATACTAAAATTAGTGGTTTTCCTTCAAATAGTTCTGTAAATATTTATTTACTCATAAAAATATGTGCAAAAACAATTGTAAAAAAATTGAGTGAGGATATTTGAGTATTATTAGTTCACTGGGTTAAAAGTGATAAAATATATTTTTATTTGGTTCTTTGCAATATTATAACAACAAATACTGAAATTAGTGTTTTTTCCCTCAAATATTTCTGTAAATATTTATTTACTCATATAAATATCTGCAAAAACAATTGTAAAAAATCTGAGTGAGGATATTTCAATATTATTAGCTCACTGGGTTAAAATTGATAAAATATCCTCACTGGGATAATAGTAATAATAATAATAATAATAATAATAATAATAATAATAATAATAAGTATTCTCAACCTATGCCAAATCAAACATGCAAATCAGATGATTCGCTGTGGCGACCGCTGAAAAAGGGAAAGGCCAAGGGGAAAAGAAGAAGATTCTCAGTGGGGTAATAATAATAATAATAATAATAATAATAATAATAATAATAATAAAATATCCTCACTGGGGTAGTAGTAATAATAAAATATCCTCAGTGGGGTGGTAATAATAATAAAATATTCTCACTGGGGTATTAAAATAATAAAATATCCCAACTGGGGTAGTAATACTAATAAAATATCCTCACTGGGGTAGTAGTAATAAAAGATCCTCACTGGTGTGACGGCAGGAGCATATGAGTCGGACCCAAAGATGCAGGAGACCATGTACGAAGATTCAACGACTTTATTTTAGCACTGGGAAAACCAAAATCACTGTAAATAATTCTTAATGGAAAACTGGTCGAGTACGAAGCAGGATACCAGGAGTCAGAGAAATCACGGGGAACGGAATCACATTGAAAGGACAATCTTCTGACGCCAGAGGGGAGCGCGCCGCTCCTCTTTATAGTTCGCTAATTGCTAAGTGACTTCAGGTGCGCTCTTCTGGACTTGCCTGCAGGTAACAGCCACGCCCCTCGCCAGCATCTGCAGTGTATAGGGAGAGAGAGAGAGAGAGAGAGAGAGAGAGAGTTAACACATGCCACCTGACGCCCAACCAGGCTTGTCCAGAAACTGATGATAGAACATGATAGATAGTTAACAAGTCCGGGTCCATTTTATGGAACAAGGAATCCAGGAGTGTTCTTCGGGGCCATACCCCTCCCAGTCCACCAGGTACTGGAAACCTCGACCCCGCCTGCGTACGTTGAGGATGCGATTTACTGTGTATGCGGGGTGTCCATCGATCACCCGGGGAGGAGGGGGTGGGGGGTCGGTAGGGGCATGGAGGAGACTGTCCACCACAGACTTGATCAGGGATACATGGAATACCGGGTGTACTTTGAGTGGGAATGGGAGCTTGAGTCGGACAGCGCTGGGATTTATGATCTTTTCGATGGCATAGGGCCCGATGTACCTGGGAGGCAATTTTTTTGAGTTGACTTGCAGGGGCAGGTCCCAAGAGGAGAGCCAAACTTGTTGCCTGACAGTGTAGGGAGGTGCCTGAGTCCAGTGGCAATCGTCGATTCTCTGGTTTTGGGCCAATGTCTGTTCCAGGGCTGCATGGGCTTCTCTCCAGACCCGGTGTGCTCTGCGAAAATGCACCTGGATGGATGGAACTGTCACTTTGACTTCCTGGCTGGGAAACGGGAGGCTGGAGCCCGTTGATCACCATGAAGGGGGACATCCCGGTGGCGGCGCAGACCAGGGAGTTGTTTGCGTATTCGATCCACGGGAGGTGTGTGGCCCAGGACGCTGGGAGATGGGAGGCGATGCAGCGCAGTGAGGATCCGAGGCTCTGATTAGTTCACTCTGCCTGCCCGTTAGACTGAGGATGGTAGCCGGAGGTCAAACTACAGGAGACTCCCAGGGTGTTGCAGAACTCTAGATGCAAACTGGGGGCTTCAGTCCGAAACGACATCCTGGGGGATACCATGAAGGCGAAAAACGTGTTGGACCAGGAGACCGGCTGTTTTCAACTCCGAGGGGGGTTTGGGTAGGGCGACGAAGTGGACCACCTTGGAGAAACGGTCTACTTCCTTCAGGATGACCATGTTGCCCTCGGACGGAGGTAACCCTGTAACAAAGTCCACCGCAATGTGCGACCAGGGACGATAAGGAATGGATAAGGGTTGGAGAATGCCCGTGGGTGCACGATGGGAGGACTTACTTCGGGCACAGGTGGCACAAGCTCCCATGAACTCCCTGGTGTCGGCTGCTATCATTGGCCACCAGAAGTGTTGTTGGAGTGAGAAAAGAGTTCGATGGGGTGGCAGGGCAATTTGGATGAATGAGCCCACTGGAGCACTGGGGTTCTGGCCGGCGGTGGAACATATAGTCGACCTTGGGGGCACCCAACAGGCTCCAGTTCCCCCTGCTGGGTGTCCTGAACTAGACTTTCGACCTCCCATCGAGCGGCTCCAAGTATACAAGAGGCCAAGTATACAAGATGGTCTCCATAGTGGTGTCTTCCCCCGGGGAGAACTGCCTGGAGAGAGCATATGGTTTAGTATTCCAGGAGCCGGGTCAGTATGTTAGCGTAAAATTGAATCTACCTTGGTAGAGGGACCATCGTGCCTGACGGGAGTTCATCCTCTTGGTCGTATGGAGGTACGACAAGTTTTTATGGTCGGTCCAGACCTCAAAGGGGTGGGCTGCACCTTCCAGCTAGTGATCTTTAGAGAAAATTTGGATGTCATCCAGGTACACGAATATGAAGCGGTTAGCATGTCTCTGAGGACATCATTAACCAGGGCTTGGAAAACCCTGTTGGTTGGTTAGACCGAACGGCATGACCAGCTATTCGAAGTGACCCAGGGGTGTATCAAAGGCCATATTCCACTCTTCCCTCTCCTGAATCCAGACTAGTGGTAGGCGTTTCTCAGGTCCAGATTAGAAAAGATGGTAGCATTGTGGAGAGGGGTGAGTGGGCGGGGTCGTGGCGGCGAGTTGGGTGGCGATGCCGTCCATCCTTTCCCCAAGCTGCACCATGCTGGTGGTTATATGCTAGAGGTTGTCCACAATTTGGTGCAGGGTGGAGTCATGTTGTTGCAAGAGGACTTCCTGGTGGGATAATGCCTGTTGGAGTTGGGCAGTCTCCCCTGGGTCCATCTTTCTGGTCAGAAGATTCTGTGACGGCGGGAGCATATGAGTCAGACCCAAAGATGCAGGAGACTATGTACGAAGATTCAACGACTGGGAAAACTAAAATCACTGGAAATAATTCTTAATGGAAAACTAGTCGAGCACAAAACAGGATACCAGGAGTCAGAGAGATCACGGGGAACGGAATCACATTGAAAGGACAATCTTCTGACGCCAGAGGGGAGCGCGCCACTCCTCTTTATAGTTCGCTGATTGCTAAGTGACTTCAGATGCGCTCTTCTGGAATTGCCTGCATGCAACAGCCACGCCCCTCGCCAGCATCTGCAGTGTATAGGGAGAGAGAGAGAGAGTTAACACGCTGCCAGCAAGTACAGACCATAACACACTGGGGTAGTAATAATAAAATATCTTCATTGGGGTTATAATATTAATAAAATATCCTCACTGGTAAAGCAATAATAATAAAACATCCTCACTGGGGTAACAGTACTAAAATATCCTCAGGAGGATACTAATAATAATAAAATATCCTCATTGTGGTAATAATAATAGTAACATATCCACACTGGGGTAGTAGTAATAAAATATCCTCACTGGGGTAGTAATAATAATAAAATATCCTCACTGGGGTAGTAACAATAATAAAATGTCCTCACTGGGGTGGTAGTAATAATAATAAAATATCCTCACTGAGGTAGTAGTAATAAAAAATATCCTAACTGGGGTAGTAATAATAATAAAATATCCTCACTGCGGTAGTAATAATAATAAAATATCCTCACTGGGGTAGTAGTAATAATAAAATATCCTCACTGGGGTAATAATAATATTAATAAAATATCCTCACAGGGGTAGTAATAAGCATAAAATATCCTCACTGGGGTAGTAGTAATAATACAATATCCTCACTGGGGTAGTAATAATAATAAAATGTCCTCACTGGGGTAGTAATAATAATAAAATATCCTCACTGAGGTAGTAGTAATAAAAAATATCCTAACTGGGGTAGTAATAATAATAAAATATCCTCACTGCGGTAGTAGTAATAATAAAATATCCTCAATGGAGTAGTAGTAATAATAAAATATCCTCATTAGTTTAATAATAATAATAATAATAAAATATCCTCACAGGGGTAGTAATACTAATAAAATATCCTCACTGGGGTAGTAATAATAATAAAATATCCTCACTGGGGTGGTAGTAATAATAAAATACAGTAGGCACTTGACTATTCACGGTTTTGCAATCACGGTTTGCATATTTGCGGACTGCCGAGCAACTGTCACGTCATTCAGATTAAGCCAATGGCGGTCCTCCTTTGCATTGAGCTACCATAGCATATTAGCTCAGGAAAGGAGTTGAGCATGCTCAGTTCTAAACGTCCGCTCTCATAGCTGTAGTAGGGTCGCCCGGTCATAGACGAGCATAGTGCAAAACATGAACAAATAAAACAAATTAAAATGAACAAAGAAACAATTTGACTCTGAGAACTCCGCAACGTCGCCCTCAAGGCAGCGCCATCTTGGAGATGTCACGTTCAATGTAAAAGGACATGAAGCGTAATAAAGTTTATCCTTTTGGTATCATTTGTTAAACATGCTACAGAAAATAAAATCTCACGCACAAACATTCTAAACATTAACTTAGGTACTGTACTGGAATAATAATTGTAAAAGACTTTAATACTAGTCCTTTACAACAGTATATGCTGTATAATGCTTATATTTTATCATCAATAAATATAACAGTAAAAATTGAAAAGTTTTTCTTAATCATTACAACATTTTACTACATTAATACTGTATTAATGAGTAAGACTGTCTATAGAATGTGTTTAAGAAGCATATTTTAGCGTATATAATAGATACATAGTATTTTACTTCCGGTTGCTCATTCGCGCATGTGACGTGATACATGGGGTTTTACTTCCGGGTACAGAACTTGCGGATTATCTTCATTCACGGGAGGGGCCGGAACCAAACCCCCGCGAATATCGAGGGCCTGCTGTATCCTCACTGGGGTAGCAATAATAATAATAATAAAATATCCGCACTGGGGTAGTAGTAATTACTGTTAAACACCATCTAATAACTACTAATAAACATCATCATTGTTCCCACTCATGGCCTTGTTTTTTAAACCAGAATTTATGCCTTAATTTGTGATGTAAAATTTTGCAACATTTTGAACTTAAAATATAACCGAGGGAGCGGTTGCTTACAGTTAACTTAAGTAGACTAGTTATCTCAGAAATGGGCTAGAACTGAAATCATTTAATTGCCTTGGACTAGAAAAGAACACAACAAATTCTTATAGAAATGAACTAGAACTGAAATGATTTCTATTTTTAAATTGTTGGTCCCATCCCTGAAAAGGTTTTTGTTGTCAGGTTTTCCAGACAGTAATTCAGAATATTTTCTGCACAGGATACAAAACATGACATCATTATCTTTATAGCCAGGCTATTCAAAGAGAGTTTTCCATGCTGGATTGCACTTACTTGTTCTTTTTTCCTCTTCCATATATCATAATTGCTAGCTGTGAACCTGGAAACAAAAACTCTGGTAAATTAATAACAGCAAAATCTAGATTTTGGGTGTTCTTGAATCTGCAAACACACAAGGTTATTCTTCATGTACTTAATCACTAGCCATCTGTATAGGCCAGTTAAAAACTCTTGCTAAGTCAGTACAAATCTTTCACTTACATTGCAAGCAAACTTTTCAAACATGACTGACATCATTCATCTGACAGCATGCAACCTACCCTGAATGTCTTGTGTTGGACAGTGGTGCCGCCTTGTGGAATATCTGGGAAATAATGACCACATCATGGAAAACAGTTATAACCTTACTGTCAATGAACAGTGACAGTAACTGCAACAGTGCATTACAGTAGCATGAACTAAAATATTTTATATCTGTAGATTTTCCCTGATTCAAAATTAAGTTAAGTTACTACACTTACCAACACAGATTAGTAGAAGATAACTTGCACTTGCCCATGGCTATCTACAACTAGCCTCGGGCTAGCGGGCTAGTGTTAAGACCTAACCCCTGCCCTTACACACACCACCACATTTATTATGGCCCCATTTCACTGGACCGCGGTATTCAATGATCGTGGCGGAAAGGCGTGGAATGCACTCTACGGAGAAGCTTCGGCATTTTTACACGGAAAATGTATCAAAAACCTATGAAAAATTGTATCTCCGGCACACCTTCGGAACATTCACGGAATGTGCGGAAAAGACACAGAAAGACCGTGGTACAATGTCAGAATACATGCGTAAAAGCGCTTGGATTACCTTCGGAATGAGTGCGGATTGCAACCTTTGGATAATTCACGGAGCGTTCACGGAAAGCACGGAACGCTTGAGGAACGACTACAGCATTACACCATTTTAGAAGGAAGAGCTATGGAATGATTGCGGTACAGGCGGAATGAAGGTGGAACGTTCACGTTCAACACGGAATGACTAAGGAATGATTGAGGAATACCTGAAGTAACCACGTTTCAATGCGGAAAAATTGACAAAGATCAAAGGATTCGCTCCTGATTTCGCCGATAAATATGCAGATTCGACCAAGGAAAGCTCATTCTCTCATTCATACTATATGTTTATAATTCATAATATGTTTATAATGTACAATAAATGTTTGTAATTTACAATATGTTTATAATTTACAATATTTATAATTTACTATATGTTTATAATTTGTAATATATTTATAATGTACAAAAAATGTAAAAGTTTACAATATATATATAATGCACTATATGCTTATAATTAACAATATGTTTATAATTTACAAGATGTTTATTTGAGAGAGGAGGATCCGACCGATAGTTGAACCTCGGATTCAGGAGGAACAACGTGGTTTTCGTCCTGGCCGTAGCACTCTTGACCAACTCTATTCGCTGCACAGGATTCTGGAGGGTGCATGGGAGTTTGCCCAATCTGTCCACATGTGCTTTGGATTTGGAGAAGGCATTCGACCGTGTCCCTCGAACAATCTTGTGGGGCGTGCTCCGAGAGTACGGCGTTCTGGACCCGTTGCTACGAGCTATTCGGTCGCTGTATCACCGAGGCAAGAGTTTGGCCCATATTGGCAACAACAGGTCGAATTCGTTTCCGGTGGGAGTTGGAGTCCGCCTAGGCTGTCCTTTGTCACCGATTCTGTTCTTAATTTTTATGGACAGAATTTCTAGGCGCAGTCGAGGCGATGAGGGGTTCTGGTTTGGTGGCCATCGGATCTCGTCTTTGCTTTTTGCGGATGATGTTGTCCTTTTGGCTTCATCAAGTTAGGACCTCCAGCTCTCATTGGAGCGATTCGCAGCCGAGTGCAAAGCAGCCGGGATGAGGATCAGTACCTCCAAGTCTGAGGCCATGGTTCTCAGTCGGACAAGGGCAGAATGCACCCTCCAGGTCGGGAATGAGGTCCTGCCCCAAGTGGAGGAGTTTAAGTATCTTGGGGTCTTGTTCACGAGTGAGGGAAAGATGGAGCGAGAGCTCGACATACGGATCACTGCAGCCTCTGCTGTTAAGTGGTGCCTGTACCGGTCTGTCGTGGTGAAGAAGGAGCTGAGCCGCAAGGCGAAGCTCTCAATTTACCACTCGATCTACGTTCCAACCCTCACTAATGACCGAAAGAACAAGATCACGGATACAAGCGGCTGAAATGAGCTTCCTTTGCCGGGTGGCGAGGTTCTCCCTTAGAGATAAGGTGAGAAGCTCCACCATCCGGGGAGCGCTCGGAGTAGATCCGCTGCTCCTCCGCATTGAGAGGGGCCAGTTGAGGTGGCTTGGGCATCTGGTCAGAATGCCCCCCGGACGCCTCCCTGGTGTTGTGTTTCGGGCATGTCCAACTGGGAAGAGACCCTGGGGTCGACCTAGAACACGGTGGAGGGACTATGTCTCTCGGCTTGTCTGTGACCGCCTCGGGGCCCCCCCTGGAGAGTTGGAGGAAGTGGCTGGGGAGAGGGGTGTCTGGACCTCTTTGCTTAGGTTTCTGCCCCCGCGACCCGACCCTGGACTAAGCGGATGATGATGATGATGATGATGATGATGACGATGTTTATTATTTACAAGATGTTTACAATGTATTATATGTTTGTAATTTACAATAGGTTCATAATGCACAATAAATTTAAAATGTAACATCTGTTAATATGTTTAATATCAATAATGTCAATATGTTCCTTTTATTTACACCTCAATAAATCATTTCAGAGTAAAAACCATGCACACAAGTCCAAACCACAGTGATTATAACTTTAAAACTTTATTACAGGAACAGGAAAACAGAAAGAAGCAAAGTGCATGAACTGGAATAATTTAATAAATTAAAATCAAGAAAAAAAAAGTCTCACGGGTCACAGGTGGAATCCTCTAAATCATTACAACAGTGCCTGAGCACACTGGACAGGTTGAATATGCTGGGCTCACTACCACGTCGCTCTCTAGCCGCAGAGGTGGTCACAGACGTCGATGTGCAGGTAACCGGAGGGCAACTGACTGGTTTGCTGGGTTGTGGTTGATGCTCTCCTGCAGACAATGTTGATTGTTGTGGGCATGTTGGTGGTGCCCACCTGGTGTCTTGAGGTCCCCAAACAGGCACGGGTGGAGCTGGCAGCTGCGTGGTCCACGGCGTCGGTGGGGGTGGCCAGTAGTGCTGCTGATGCCACTGGTGGTGCAGAGGTGGTGATCGAAGCTGCTGGTGGTGTTGCGGCGAAGGAGGAGGCTGGAGCTGCTGCGACTGCTGCTGCGGAGGAGGTGATTGTTCCTGCTGCGGCTGCATCTCCAAGGATTCAGCTCAGTCCAGGCAGTCGTTCAGCAGTTTTTGTATTTTTAATTTTGCATTCCTGTACAACGGTTTCGGTAGATTTTGCAGCACAGCTGCCGCCCAACTGGTGAAACTCACCCTCTCTGACTCATCAGCCGTCCGAACCGCCTTTCTCTGGTTTACCAGCTGTTCAGCTACTGCAAGAATCCGGTCCGCTGTTTCGTTATGGCTGGACGTTGGTGCTCCAGACCTTGCAGAGGCGGACCTGGATGCTGTGGTGGCAGGTGTTGCGTCAACGGGGCTGACGAGTGTTGTCTTTTTGGTATGACCACTGTCCTGTGACCCCTCCGGTGTTGATGGCAGTGAAGGTTCTCCAGTGGTGGTGGTGGGTGTGGAGCCGCCGGAGCCAGTTGCAGCAGCAACCTTCGCCTTGAGAGAGACCACGTTCCTCCGCTGTACCTCGACTATGTGTAGGCAGAGGAAGCTGAAGCTATCGCAGATCCATTGGTCCCTCTGTGACATGTTGAGATTAGCTTGCCCTAACTTCCACCATCTAAGCTTTCTGAGCCTTGTGCGCACTCTATGGAACCATTGCCCCTCGTTGGTCCTCGCCATGCGCACGCCCTGATCAGACCAGATCTTGGCCTTGAGTGCCTTGTTCATCCAAGAGCGGAGTTTCTTATTGTAAAGGCACTCGTTCGACTGGATGAACTTGGTCAGCTTAATGTAAATGCATGGCTTTTTGTTCTCCACGGCGATCTCAGTGACATCCAGCTCGGCGTCAACCTCGGCTTCCTGGGAAGGCTCTTCAGGTGGGGTTTCCGGCGTCGGAGACCATGGCCGCTTAGTTGTTGTCTTTTTCTTGGCTTTCGGCATCGTGGCGTCTCTCGAACTGAATAGCGGTTTATCTTGCTTGCCTGTATTTATTTCGGAAGTGACTTCCGTGAGTGTTCCACAAGTCTTCTGTGCTTTCCGCAACCATTCCGCAAACGTTCCGCATGTATTCTGCAAACATTCCGCAAATGTTACGCATTGTTCCGCGTACTGTCTACGGAAATTACGCAGTGTTTCCCTATTGTTCTGTATGTATTCTGCGCCTTCCGTGGGTATTCTGTTGGGATCCGTAGATGAACGCCAACGTTCCGTGGCCGCTTTTGACCACCTGGAAGAGGGTGGAATGCTCGCGGAACGGTCACAGAACCCTTGCGGAATAAAAGGAAAGATCACGGAACATTTGCGGAAATGACGGAATATTTGCTGAAGGACTGCAGAAGCTAAGGGAACACCTTTGGAAGATTTTTCCATGAATGTGCTTTTGAACATGTTCAAAAGCACGTTCACGTAACATTTTGGCCTTTAGATTACAATAGAAGGACTGTGTGTGTGTGTGTGTGTGTGTGTGTGTGTGCTTGTGTGTGTGTGTGTGTGTGTGCTTGTGTGTGGGTGGAATATCCTGTAGACTCACGTGGTAATACTAACACCTTGTGTGAGCACATGTGTGAAGTGAGTAGTAGCTCAGCAGGAGATGAGCTTCTTTTCTATTCCATACAGACTGAAAGTGTGTGTGTGTGTGTGTGTGTGTGTGTGTGTGTGTGTGTGTGTGTGTGTGTGTGTGAGAGAGAGAGAGAGAGAGAGAGAGAGATGGATTACTGAGAGCATTGTTCTTGTTTTATGTAACAATGCAGCATTCCCCCCTTCTATCAGTCATATATCGAAAAATAAATAATTTTCAGATAAACTCAAGATATTTCACATATTGTATACTATATTCACCCCAAAGCAAGGTTTTTCTTTCAATGCCATGCATGGAATGTGTTCTTCCATAAATTTGTTTCTCCACTTTAGTGTATTATTTCATAAAAGTGTGTTATTTCACTTGAGTGTGGTATTCCATCCGAGAGTGTTGCATCCTCAAAGCAGTGTGTTACTCCTCTGGCATGTTATTTCGTTAGATGGTGTTACTCTACTGGAGGGGGTTACTCTCATGCAGTGTATTACCTTATTAAAGTTTGTTAACTGGAATTTATTTTTATTTCACTGAAGTTAAAGTGTGTTATTTCATTGCAATGTTTCATTGCACTTGAGTGTGTTTCTCCACTGGAGTGTGTTTTGTTCCAATGTACTGTGTTATTTCACTAAAATGTGTTATTCCACTGGAGTGTGCTACTCTGTTTAAGTGTGACATTCCACTGGAGTGTGTTATGCAAAATAACTTGAAACAGTTATTTATTTAAGGATTGTTACTTCACTGGAATGTCTTACAACATTTAATCGTGCTATTCCACTGGACTGTACTTCACTGGAGTGTGTTGATCAATTTAAGTATGTTATTTTCCTTGAGAGTGTTACCGCACCAGAGTGTTTTACTCTATTTATGTGGGTTATATCACTGAAGTGTGTTACATAACTGGCATATGTTTTATCACATTGGAGAGTGTTACTTCATTTAAGTGTTTTATTCCACTGGAGTGTGTTAATCCATTAAAGTGTGTTAGTCCCCTGGACTGTATTACCCTAGTAAAGTTTGTTTTTTGACTGGAGACTGTTACTCCTTTGGAGTGTGATACTCAATTAAAGTGTGTTATCCCACTGGTGTGTGGGGCCGGTGGCGAAGTAGTTAGGGTGCTGCGCTCATGATCGGGAGGTTGAGTTCGAATCCTGCTAAGACCTTTGGGCAAGGTCTCAACCACAAGTGTGCCTCTGTTCACCCAGCAGTATAAATGGGTACCAGTAAAATATACTGGGAAGGTAACCTGCGATGGACTAGCGTCCCATCCAGGGGGAGTTGAGCTCCTCGTCGCTTCACGCTACGGAAACCGGGGATAAGCACCGGCCTGATGAGCCACAAGGCTTCGGTGTAAAAACCCAACAGACTTACCTTTTGTATCCCACTGGCATGTGCTAGTCCACTGGAGTGTGTTATCCCACTGGCGTGCGCTATTCCACTGGAGTGTGCTATTCCACTGGATTGTGTTATCCCACTGGAGTGTGTTATCCCACTGGAGTGTGTTATCCCACTGGCATGTGCTATTCCACTGGAGTGTGCAATTACACTGGCGTGTGTTATCCCTCTGATGTGTGTTATCCCACTGGTGTGTGTTATCCCACTGGTGTGTGTTATCCCACTGGAGTGTGCTATCCCACTGGAGTGTGCTATTCCACTGGCATGTGTTATCCCACTGGAGTGTGCTATTCCACTGGCATGTGTTATTCCACTGGCATGTGTTATTCCACTGGCATGTGTTATCCCACGAGTGTGCTATCCCACTGGATGGGCTATTCCACTAGCGCATGTTATCCCACTGGAGTGTGTTATTCTACTGAAGTGTGTTAGCACACTGACATGTGTTATCCAACTGGTGTGTGTTATCCCACTTGTGTGTGTGTGTGTGTGTGTGTGTGTGTGTGTGTGTGTGTGTGTGTGTGTTATCCCACCGGAGTGTGCTATCTGACTGGAGTGTGCTATTCCACTGGTGTGTGTTATCCCAATGGAGTGTGCTATCTCACTGGCATGTGTTATTTCACTGACGTCTGTTATCACAATGGAGTGTGCTGTCCCACTGGACTGTATTATTCCATTGGCGTATATTATCACACTGGAGTGTGCTATCCCATTGGTGTGTGTTATTCCACTGGTGGGTGTTATCCCACTGGAGTGTGCTATTCCCTGGCGTGTGTTATCCCACTAGTGTGTTATTCCACTGGTGTGTGTTATCCCACTGGAGTGTGCTATCCCACAGGCATGTGTTATTCCACTGGCGTGTGTTATCCGACTGGAGTGTCCTATTCCACTGGCGTGTGTTATCCCACTGGTGTGTTATTCCACTGGAGTGTGCTATCCCACTGGCATGAGTTATTCCACTGGGGTGTGTCATCCCACTGGCGTGTGTTATCCCACTAGAGTGTGCCCACTGGTGTGTTATTTCACTTGCGTGTGTTATCCCACTGGAGTGTGCTATTCCATTGGCATGTGTTATTCCACTGGCATGTGTTATTCCACTGGAGTGTGCTATTCCATTGGCATATATTATTCCACTGGTATGTGTTATTCCACTGGTGTGTGTTATACTAGTAGAGTGTGCTATCCCACTGGCGAGTGTTATCTCACTGGCGTGCGGTATCCTACTGGAGTGCGTTATCCCACTGGAGTATGCTATTCCACTGGTGTGTGTTATTCCACTGGCATATGTTATCCCACTGGAGTGTGCTATCCCACTGGCATTTGTTATTTCACTGGCATGTGTTACCCCACTGGAGTGTGCTATCCCACTGGCATGTGTTACCCCACTGGAGTGTGCTATCCCACCGGCATGTGTATTCCACTTTCGTGTGTTATCTCACTTGAGTGTGCTATCCCACTGGCATGTGTTATTCCACTGGCATGGGTTATCCCACTAGCGTGTGTTATCCCACTGGAGTGTGCTATCCCACTGGAGTGTGTTATTCTACTGAAGTGTGTTATCACACTGACATGTGTTATCCCACTGGTGTGTGTTATCCCACTGGTGTGTGTGTGTGTGTGTGTGTGTGTGTGTGTGTGTGTGTGTGTGTGTGTGTGTTATCCCATCGGAGTGTGCTCTCCCACTGGTGTGTGTTATCCCAAATGGAGTGTGCTATCCCACTGGCATGTGTTATTCCACTGGCGTGTGTTATCCCACTGGAGTGTGCTATCCCACTAGAGGGTGCTATTCCACTGGCGTGTGTTATCCCATCAGCATGTTTCTACCCCAAGATGGCCTGACGGCTCTGTCCTCACCCAGAGTTGGCTGAGATGGGCACCAGCCTTCCCGTGACCCTAATTACTATTAATCAGTGCAGAAAATGAATGAATGAATATGATCGTTTTTTTCACTGAAATTAGTTGTTCCACTGAAGTATGTTATTTCACCGGCATGTGTTTGTTAATTGGAGTGTATTATTTTACTGGAGTGTGTTTTCCGAATGGAGTGTGTTACCCTTCTGGAGTGTGTTATTCCACTAGCATGTGTTCCTCCATTTTAGTGGTATAGGGCGTAGGATCACTGATCCTAAGGTTGGGGGTTCAAGTCTCCACAAGGTTGTCACTGTCCCCCCCAGTGCAGCGAACTGGGTTATCAAAGGCCGGCTGCAAAGCCGTCAGCGTGTTTCTGTCCCTTGTTAAAAGGGTTGTGTCAGGAAGGGCATCCGACGTAAAAACCTCTGCCAAATCAAATGTGCGAATCAGACGATTCGCTGTGGCGACCCCTGAGAAATGGAAAAAGCCGAAAGGAAAGAAGAAGATGTGACTAGACTGTGTGATTCTGATAAGGTGTAATATTACACTGGAGGGTATTAATTTAATTGTGTTATCCCACTAAATTGTGTAATTTTACGGGAGTGTGTCAATCCACTAGTTATTGTTTCTTCCCTCTACTGTGTTACTCCAGTAAGGTTTGTTTTTCCACTGGAGAGTGTTACTTTACTGAAGTGTGTAAATACATGGAAGTTTGTTTATCCACTGGTGAATGTTACCTCCCTGGAGTGTGTTAATTAAAGTGTATTATTTTACTGGACTGTATTACTTAACTGGAAATGCTATTCCAATGGAATGTCCAATGGAGATCCATTAAATTAAAGATCCATTAAAGTGTGTTACCCCACTGGAGTATATTCCTCAATTAATGTGTGTTATTTAACTAGAGTGTATTGCTCAACTCAAAAGTGTTACATTTACATTTGGTGGGACTTGTGCTTGGACCACCAAGCTTCAGATTAATAATCCAGAGATTTAACCACTGAGCCACCATTGCCCTTTACTTGCCTTAAGACCACTTGGCTGTATTGCTCAAATAAAGTGTGTTATACCACTAAATAGTGTTACTAGTGAGTTTGTGATTCCATTAAAGTGTTATTTCACTACACTTTGTTAATCCACTGGAGTTTTTACCCCACTGGATAGTGTTACTCAACCAGAGTGTGTTATTCCACTGGAATGTGTTACTCTATTAACTGGAGGTGTGGCGATAAATCGATTTACTAATAAATCGATCTATTTTCAAACGCAATTTTAAAATCGATTTATTTTGTGTTTTTACGATTTTTTTTTATCGATTCATGTAAAGCAACAAAGGATTCACAAAAAGCTGTAAAATAACACCTAACGCCGAAATGACATCTTACAATTGTCAACGGGTGCCGCCATTTTCCTCCGTCGCTATGGAAATCTCCCGAGGCACGAGACTTCGCAAAAACAAAAATGGCGATTGCTGCTGAATTCGTCAATTACCTTTGTTCAGAGTCCTTAAAGATTAAGGATTGGTTCTTTTAATATCTTTGTTATTGAGTTGACATTTGAAATATATTTGACATACACATTCTCCAGCGTGAATGTGAATAGGATTAAAAATTAACATGTGCATATGATCTGTGCACATTTCAAAAGTAAGAACTGAGAAGCAAGTAGTGTATTTGTTGTTGAATTGTTGCTCTGAATGCAGAAACCGACAGTGTAAATGGTAGATTAAGATTACATTCACAATATGTAACTGGTGGAAAACTAGAAAGAAATAAAGATTATATTTGTTTATTTTCATGTTTTAATATATGTTAATAATTGTAGTTGAATGATGGTATTGAATAACCAGTTCAGACAATTATTACTTTATATATTTCAAGTGCACATTTTACAGAAAATGAAACTAGAATCCACATATGAATCGAATTGACTTGAAATGAATTGAGAGGCAAAAATCGGGATTCGAATCGAATTGTCTCATAACTGAATCGCCACACCTCTACTATTAACATGTGTTCATCCGCTGTAGATTATTATTGCACTGGGCTATGTTTTTACACTGGAGTATGTTGCATGACTGAAGAGTGTTACTCAAATGGAGTGTGTTTCTATACCTCATTATGTTACTTCATTGACAACACAGTTGCAGTGATCATGTCCTTCATAACGGTTTAGAGTTAATGGTAGAGCAAGTTCCTTCCTGTTATTACTGTCAAGTGCTATGATCTCTCTCTCTCTCTCTCTCTCTCTCTCTCTCTCTCTCTCTCTCTCTCTCTCTCTCTCTCTCTCTCCCTCACACACACAAACACACACACACACACACACACACACACACACACACACTCACACACACACACACACACACCCTCTCTCTCTTCCTCTCTCTCTCTCTCTCTCTCTCTCTCTCTCTCTCTCTCACACACACACACACACCATTCCTCTTTCTGTTTCCTCTCTCTCTCTCTCTCCCTCTCCCTCGCTCTCTCTCTCTCTCTCTCTCTCTCACATTTAAAAATGCTGCTTGTTATTTTTACAGGAGGGGAAAAAAGGAGGTGTAAACATCTGTCCTTCAGTCCACTGTGTAAAACACAACAACTGTTAGAGATTTTATCAGTGTTCCATCTGAGAAACCTAAAGTCATAAATATCTTTTGTAAAGAAGTAAATAAAAAATACTTAAAACAACAATATAAATGCAACCACTACTACTACTAATAACAACACGGTAATGAAAACAACAACAATAATAATGACGACAACAACAAAGAAAAAAGAATAAAAAGGTGCATAAAATGGTTAGCACGTCCACCTAACAGCAAAAGGTCCTTGGTTCAATTCCTGGGCGCGGCGAGGGTGTTTCTTTGTGGAGTTTGCATGTTCTTTCTGTATTTGCATGGGGTTCCTCTGGGTGCTTCAGTTTCCTCCCACAGTCAAAATCGGGAAATGGATGGATAGATAGTGTTCTAGAAGTAAATTGTGTGAATAGTAATATACTGTAAACCTCGTGAGTGCAGAGCAAGAAAGGGCAGTGAGGAAATTGAATGTTTTCAGACTACAGAAGGGCAATCTTTACTTCCATTTATACATTTAAATGTTCAGATACTGAGTGAGTGAGAGAGAGAGAGAGTATGAATCAAAGGGTTATTGTATTTTTTATATATATATTCACACACATTCATACACAAATGCAAAGCAAAGAAAGCATGCAAACATGCGATTCCTTTCGTGCTCAGTCTCGTCTGTTCATGTTACTTGTGCATTTTTTCTTGTGTATTTTCTGGGTGCTTGCTCAATCCTGACGTATAAAGAGAAAGAAAGAACAAGATGAAACAAGCAGAGAACAAAGGAACCAGCTTGATTATAACATTGTCTGATGTAGCTAAATTTCAATCAGTGTAGCAGATCAGCACTCTGTGTCTTGCAGTCTAAACGTGTAGAGCATATTTACTCATTCACTGCAGCGGACTTGCTGAAAGGGTTAAGCAGAACAGCACCTACATAGTCACAGAGTGTGTGTGAGAGAGAGAGAGAGAGAGAGAGAGAGAGAGAAGCACAAAGAAAGAAAGCTTTACAGTATTAAGGGCTGTAGTGCTGAATGCTGCATGGCTGCGGAGACAGTCGTCCTCTCTGGATGGGAGTATCCATAGTAACCAGGCAGAGGGAGGACGTTGAGCGCTGGACCAAGAGCGAGGGAGCAAGTGCGCAAATGGGATAGAAGGGAAGATAGATAGAGAGACAGAGCCAGAGAGCCAGAGGGAGGAAGAGAGTGACTGAGGGAGACATGTTGAAACGGAGACTTCCATCGTTGGAAGTAGGTTGCTGTGAAGAGAAGTTAGAGTGAGAACGAGAAGGACAGAGAAGAGCGTAAGTATTTCTACATTACTGCATCATTTCAGAGCATGTCTGTGAGTCATGTTTCTACAGAAATATTACTGCTGTTTTGGGAAAAGAACAGAGAGCGAGAGAGAGAGAGAGAGAGAGAGAGAGCGAGAGAGTCCGCTGTGTAAATAGCTGCTATCTGATGTGACCAGTTTCCTGTGCTTTTACTGTCTCATTTAAATTTACGACTGCAATAAATCTAGATGAGTATCTCTCATCTCAAACACTCACCAGGTGCACTGTGATGTGAAACCTTTTCCTTTCTGATTGTTGCCTTTAATTTCTCTTCTCAAATTTAAATTGCTCTTCAGGAGACACACTCGTTTTCTCAAGTCTCAGTGTGTGTACGTGTGTATATGTTTCTGTGTGTCTGCCCTCCTAAATCCTGTAGCGAGGTCACTTGGGAACATGTATGTGTCGTAGGCTACTACGGCACGTCAGCCGTTACCTTTCGACTGTGTTGTGTTGTTCATGTACACTTGCCACACAGTGCAGCGGTAATAAAGCATCTCATCACTACGCCGCTTGCATTCGGCTGACTTCAGCTCTCTGCGCCACTCTCGGGACTCACTCACTTAGTCCACAGATTAGTAAAGTTTAATATTTAGGATGCTTTTATGCCTCTGCAACCAGGCTGTTGTCTCTTGCAGATTCTGATTAATATGACAAACTGTGAAGGAGTGGGTGAATACTAGCAGAAACGATATGGAATTATTACTGCAACTCACTGGTGAAATGATCAGATTTTGGAAAGAAGACACTGTGGCATACCAAGAACCAACTCATCAACCAAGAATTAACAAGGTGTGTCTGCCATTTCATGACAGATAGACCTGGTTAATTCTTGGTTGATGAAATGTTTGATCTGTTGTACTTGGGGCTTAGAGTTTGAAAATATTATGAGTTTGTTCTTGATGTTGATGTCCTGGAATCAGAAAAAATGGGCAAGTCTAAAGATCTGAGTGACTTTGAGATGTGTTAAACTAATCAGTTCCCACTGAAGGTGAACCAGTAACTGGGTCACGGGTGTCCAAGACTCATTGTTGTATGTGGGGAGTAAAGGCAACTATGTCTGGTCTGACCCACAGAATGGCTACTGTTACTGAAACTGTTACTGATGGATCTGATAGAATGGATGTATTGGGCGCTTTATAACTACAAATTAGTCAGAGTCTCCATGTTAACCCCAGAATTGGGCATCAGAACTGGGATATGGATTTTGTCAAGGTTTTTGTGGGATGTGCCGAACAAACAAGTATGGTGCCTGTGCTGTCTGCCTGTCTGGCTGTCCGTCTACTGTCTGTACCGAATCATGCAAATTACAGAATTTAAAAGATTGTGTATTCTTAGAGCTTGACACCACAGAGGTGTTTTATCAGAATGTGTGGGAAAATGTGATGGTCAAAAAACTTTACTTCCAAAGATTATATTAAAAGAATAAAATTTTCATGATTCTACAGAAGTAGCATTTGTGGGAATTGTGTCTAAGCTGGAACACTGAAAAAAATTTGTGGTCTCACCTTTAATAACAAAGAATGTTTGACTGGATTGGAGTAATATGAAAACTGCTTACTGTTTGTGTGTTGGCATCGCAGCGTAGTGGTTAGCATGTTCTTCTCACAGCTAGAAGCTACTGTGTTTGAGTCCCAGGCTCGGCGATGGCATTTCTCTGTGGCATTTGCTTGTGATCCTTGAGTTTGTCCACCAGGTACTCAGGTTTCCTCCCATAGTCCAAGGACATACATATTAGGTTAAATGACTTTTTCAAACGGCCCCTATGTATGGTTGTGTGGGTTACCTCTATGATGTTCTGGTAAGCTGTTCAGGGTGTACCCTGTGTTTGCCCCAAATCTGCTGAGATGCACTGCACCCTTGATATGATTAAGTAGTTCAGCACATGTTTTGTTTGCTATGAAGACAGATTGGAATGATACATTTATAATACATGCATATGTTTTAGCGTCTTTACAATATCAAGACGTGCATATTAAACGTATATTAAACGTTACACAGTTATATGCATGTCTGTCTGTCTTCCTTTCGGCTTTTCCCCTTTTCTCGGGAGTCGCCACAGCGAATCATCTGATTCGCACGTTTGATTTGGAAGAGGTTTTTACGTCGGATGCCCTTCCTGTCACAACCCTTTTTAGCAAGGGACAGAAACACGCTGACGACTTTGCAGCCTACTCTTTACGAAAGTCAGCAATGGTTCTTTTACATGCCTCTCACCATAGACAGTGAGAGACATGGCCTGCCTTTGATAACCCAGTTAGCTGCACTGGGGGGGACAGTGACAACCTTGTGGAGAGTGGGACTCGAACCCCCAACCTTTGGATCAGCGATCCAGCGCCCTATACCACTAGACCACCACTGCCCCCACACAGTTATATGCATATGTATCATATATCTCTCACTGTCTATGGGATGTTGTACGAGCGCCAATACTCTTTGATACTGAAGTGCTGGTTGTCCTCGTCGATTGATGAGACGAGGCCCTGCATTGTGGATCTTGTGTAGAGGGCCTTGAAGGCCTGAATAACCCCCTGATCCATAGGTTGAATGCGGGAAGTGGTGTTGGGGGGCAGGAACTCCACTTGAACCCCTTCATAAAGGAAGTCGGTTGCATGTCCTCCTGCACAGTTCATTATGAATCCATTATGAGGAGGACCTTGAAGGGCAGCCCCCTTTCAACGAGGTACAGGTTCGTGCTCAGGATAAAACAGTTCAAAAACCATTCATTTGTGAGGGCCTTTGTGATCCATGCTTTCTTGTTGCTCATCCAGTAGATAGGCAGCAAGGCTTTGTTCTTGTTTGTCAAAGCATGAGGACGGTTGAACCTGTAGATTAAGGCTGGCTTTATCATGAAGCCAGCAGCATTCCCACACATGATGAACGTGAGGCAATCCTTATGCACCTTGAACCCTGGCCTTTTCAGTTCATCTTTGTAGAGGAATGTCCGGGAAGGCATCCCCTTCCAAAAGAGACCAGTCTCATCCATGTTGAACACTTGAAGATAACCATTCTCTTCAGTTATTTTTGGGAACTCTTCCTCGACGTACCTTTTCGCTGCCACGTGGTCTGCCGAAGAGGCCTCCCCATACAGCGAAAGACTATGCAGACCGTACCTCTTCTTAAAATTTTCAAACCAGCCCTTGCTGGTAGTAAAACTACATTTTTCTCGTGGATCAGCGCCACTGGTACTAGGCTGAGGTTCATCTTCATCGTCTTGATTGTCTGGAGCTAAGCTATCATACAAACCCTTCGCTTTGGTTTGAATCATGTTGCTATCCAGACTTATCTTCTTCTCCCGACAGTCCGAGATCCAAACCGAGCATTCTCCATCTTAACAATGTTTTTCCTAGTGGTTACCACTTGCTTAGTGTCCTTAGAAAAGGATATTAATGCCGTTTTCCAAATGTTCACTTTGTCTTTTTTGATGTACCGCACGGTCGATTCATTTATGCTGTAATGATGTGCCAAGTCGGCATACGTTTTGCCCGCAGCCAGCATATCTAACAACTTCACTTTTTCGTTCACGGTCATCATATTCCGCTTTTTCTTGGGCTCATTAGATGCCGCAGATGGTGCAAGACATTTAGGAGTCATTCTCGAGATAAATAAAATAAAATAAGGAACAAAATTACAGAAATACTGTAGCGCGATAAGAAATCCAACAAAGCTTGAAAGAACTCGGCGTCTTCTGCCTCCTCTTGGGGATTTATTGATGTGCGAGGCTACAGCGTCACGTGTCTAAGCCAATCAGCTTGTGGATGGGCGGTCCCTGCAAGTTTCGGCACTTCTTCTTCTTCTTTTCCTTTCGGCTGCTCCCTTCAGGGGTCGCCACAGCAAATCATCCGCCTCCACCTCACCCTGTCCTCCGCATCTTCTTTTCTGAGTCCAATGACCTTCATGTCTTCCTTCACCACATCCATAAATCTCTTCTTTGGTCTTCCTCGAGGCCTTCTGCCTGGTAGTTCCAACCTCAGCATCCTACTGCCAATAGACTCACTATCCCTCCTCTGTACATGTCCAAACCATCTCAATCTAGCTTCTCTGACTTTGTCTCCAAAACATCTTACGTGGGCTGTCCCTCTGATATACTCATTTCTGATCCTATCCATCCTCGTTACTCCCAGAGAGAACCTCAACATTTTCATCTCTGCTACCTCCAGCTCTGCCTCCTGCCTTTTCCTCAGCGCCACTGTTTCTAAGCCATACAACATCGCTGGCCTCACCACCGTCTTGTCTTTTCCCTTCATTCTTGCTGACACTCTCCTATCGCACATCACACCGGACACTTTTCTCCAACCTTTCCAGCCTGCCTGCACACGCTTCTTCACCTCTTTTCCACACTCTCCATTGCTCTGGATTGTTGAGTCGAAGTACTTAAAATCCTCCACCTTCGTTATCTCTGCTCCCTGTAACATCACCGTTCCTCCTGGGTCCTTCTCATTCACACACATGTATTCTGATTTTCTGAGGCTAACCTTCATTCCTCTCCTTTCCAGGGCATACCTCCACCTCTCTAGATTTTCCGGCACTTGTTCTCTGCTCTCACTACAGATCACAATGTCATCTACAAACATCATAGTCCATGGAGATTTTTGTCTCACCTCGTCTGTCAGCCTGTCCATCACCATAGCAAACAAGAAGGGGCTAAGAGCTGACCCTTGATGCAGTCCCACCTTCACCTTGAACTCTTCTGTCACACCGACAGCACACCTCACCACTGTCTTACATCTCTCATACATGTCCTGCACAACTCTAACATACTTCTCTGCCACCCCAGACTTCAAGCGCAAGTTTCGGCACGAATTTTGAAATTTTTATGATTTTTTTTTTTTTTTTTTTTTTTTTTTAATACCGCAATGCACTAAGTCCATGAAGTTCAAATCACAAAGTGGCAAGGGATCACTGTATACCAGAAAGCTGGCAAAGCAAAAACTATGCCTTTGAATTTGTGAACTCAATCAATGAGATAATGCAGAATGAGACTATGTGTAAGGTTAAAAATGCACTTTGGCATACCCTGATAGTAGATGAGAGCACAGACATGACAGTACACAAAATGCTAGTCATATATATCAAAGGAAAATGAACAATCTTCAGTCAATGAGTTTTGTCTTTATTATTTTAAGTGGGCCAAATGAGTTATATTAAAAGTGAACTAATGGAAATTGCTGTTGTAATTTGATTCTTTTAATAATCCATGAAACTTTCTATGATCCCAGGTGTGATACTGGTGTGTGGCCACAGTGAGTACTTCTGATGTTGCTCACAGTGGTCCTCAGTGTGCTCAGGGAGGTTGTCTGTATGCCCAGTCATATGAAAATATGTCTGTATGCCCAGTCATGTGAAAAATTAGAGGGAATATTGGATATAGCCTGCATTTCTTTAAATTCTGGTCATTTTAAAAGCTATTGCTTTAACTTTTATGCTTGGAAAAGTATATATCTCCATCACATTATATCTCACATTACCTGAATTGGTTTATGAATAGATCAGAATACCTGTGCAAACACACTTTGTATTAAAATGATTTTGAAGGACAAGTTTTGGCATGCAAATCAAATAAGTGATTATAATTTCCAAGCAGATTTACATAAATTATAATATTATAAAGAGAGCCGGTGGTGTAGTGGTTAGGGTGCTGGGCTCATAATCAGGAGGTTGTGTTCAAATCCCAGTTGGACCCCCACTGTGCTAAGACCCCTGGGCAAGGTCTTAACCACAAGTGTGCCTCTGTTCACCCAGCAGTACAAGTGTGTACCAGTAAAATATACTGGGAAGTTAACCTGTGATGGACCAGCGTCCCATCCAGGAGGAGTTGAAATCCTACTCGCTTCACAATACAGAAACCGGGGATAAGCACCAGCCTGATGAGCCTCTAGGCTCAAAGAAACAAACAAACAAACAAACAAAAAAACTCTTATAAAGCTTTGTGTACCTTTTATCAAAATGTTGTGTATATGTTATGTGTTATAATGTGTGACAAATGGACTACAGAAGAGCACTTTAAATTAAACGTTAAACACAATGCTAATTTGCTCTGTGAGTATAAAGTTCCTTTGAACTCCAGGCTGTGGAATCGTGTTTCTTGACAGAATTAATTGGATTTGATATCCTGGTGATAGAACAGAGACCATTTTACTGAGGTTGTCTGTTTTAAAGAATAAAAGATTACATAAAAGAAAAAGAAAACAGGCAGCATGGTAGTGCAGTGGTTAGTACAGCAAGACTGCCTTTGTTCAATTCCCAGCTTGGGCATTTCTGGGTGGAGTTTGCATGTTCTCCCTGTGCTTTTGTGGGTTTCCTCCCACAGGCCAAAAACATGCACACTAGGCTAATTTTAAATTAATTCACAGCAGGGATTTTGGTGTTCTCTTCATGGAGCAAAGGCATCTTTCTGATCGTCCAGGTCAACCCAGTCGTTCATCAGTGGTGGGCTGACCTTGACTGTTGAACTTTTTACCCTCGACAGAAGAATATTCAAGTTGCCAGCTAATTGTTTCTGGCTGATGCCAATGATTCAGCAGACCCATAATTCAACCTGTCTGAAAAGCTGAGAGTTTAATGGTTTAAATGTAATGAAAACAAGTCAGAATGCTGTGTAAAGGTGCACAAAATTGGATTAAGGTTATGTCAGCCCCGCACTCCAAGTTCAAGTGTTGTGTCAGATTTTCAGAGCGGTAGAATCGTAGGTCAGTCAAAGGCTTTTATTCAAAGAGTGTAGCGAGCAGGAAGGTGAGAACTCCTTACAGGAAATATTGCTCTGCAATCTTAGGAAGGGAACACACCTTGCTCCTTTCAGGTAAAATATGTGCAATTGCTGTAGGGGGATTATAACTTGATTACAGGCGAGGTAAAGAATGCAATGAATCTTATTTGCATTTCATTATATATATATATATATATATATATATATAATATGGAGCCGGTGGTGTAGTGGTTAGAGCGTTGGGCTCATGATCGGGAGGTTGTGAGTTCAAATCCCACTGAGACCCTCACTGTGCTAAGACCACTCTTCACCCAGCAGTATAAATGGGTACCAGTAAAAATATACTGGGAAGGTAACCTGCGATGGACTAGCATTCCATCCAGGAGGAGTTCAACTCCTGATTGCTTCACGCTACGGAAACCGGGGATAAGCACCGGCCTGATGAGCCGCTAGGCTCGGGTGTAAAAAACCAAACAGTTAATCAATCAATCAATCATATATATATATATATATATATATATATATATATATATATATATATATATATACACAGGGTGTACCAGAATAAAATACATTTTACATGTTAATAAAAAGAAAAGTTTGAGGATATTCAAATTATTATTTGCACACGTGAAACTGAGTGAGGCAGGAGGTCGGATGGTAGCTTAAATTCAGTTTCACAAAGAAAATCAACTGGAGGACTGAGGAGCGCTCATACACCTGAGAATACTGAAGCATTGAGGCAATATATTGCGCGGTTCTTATCTGTAGGAATTTCCTGGGAGACTGAGGAAACTCTTACAACTCCGACCCCTTCCACACAAAAACTACTGAATGAAGTTTCATCTGTGTAAAAAAATAATATAATTCTCTTTTACCATTTTATTTTTATTTGCCTTCAAAATGTGGTTTTATTTGGTCATCAATCTATTGGTGGCAGCTGTAGCCTAATGGTTAGGAGACACGACTTTGGGACAGGAAGGTGGCTGGTTAAATTCTTAAACCAGCAGGAAAAGTGAGTGGTGGTGAGAGAGTGAGCTGCAACTTCCCTTCTTCCACATAAATTTGCTCTTTCTTGTACAGTATCCAGTTCGACCTTACTTTGAGGCTTGTGTAAATTTTACACATAGCAACAGATATGTCTGTGTTGTTGCTAGGTGACTACCCAATTCTGCTTCCTCTTTCTCCGTTTTGTTTGGTTGGTCAGGATGCACACATATTAAAAATCCAATAATATCACAACATTTATTCATTCCCTCAATTTCTAAACTTGGTTAGTCCTAATTAGGGTTGCAAGGAGGCTGGCACCTATCTCAGCCGAATCTGGGTGTGGGCGGGGTACACCCTGGAGAGCTTGCCAATCCATTGCATGGCCAAAACTCATATTCATACCTGGGGCAATTTGAGACAGCCATTTAGCTTACTGTGCATGTTTTTGGATTGTGGGATGAAACCAGAGGAAACCCATGAAAGCACAGGGAGAACACACAAACTCAGCACACAAACACCCGAACTGGGAATCAAACCCAGGCTTCGTGCTGTGAGACATGCAAACCACATCTCCTTCATTCTGTTGACATCACGACGACCATAAATAAAATATATCACATCATCGTCATCATCATCATAATCATCTCCCACTTCTTCCTGGGCCGGCTAGCGGGGACAGAAACCTAAGCAATGAGGTCCAGACGTTCTTTTCCACAGCCACTTCCTCCAGCTCTTCTGGGGGGACACTGAGGCATTCCTAGACAAACTGAGAGACATAGTCCCTCCAGCATGTTCTAGGTCGACCCTGGGGTCTCTTTCAAGTTGGACATGCCCGAAACACCACATCAGGGAGGCATTCAGGAGGCATTCTGAGTGGGATCCCTCACTTTGCGTGGTTAATTGGGACCAAGATCCCCATGCGACCATCGAAATCCGCGAAGTAGGATCTCACACCCCCCCGACGTATACGTACATATATATATATATATATATATATGTATATATATATATATATATATATATATATATATATATATATATATGTATAAATACTGATAATAACGATTAAACATTTACAAAATAACATAAGATGTAAATAAAATATAAATACACACATACAGATGGAACTGCATGAGAAGAAGAAGACACGCATACATACACACGCACGCATGCACAGATGCAACAATGTAAGTACAGACGCTTCCCAGCTTACAAACGAGTTAGGTTCCCGACGGCCGGTTAGATGAATTTGTTTGTAAGTCGTTACAGGGCATTCTTTAGAGGGGAACTTACAGTGATATGAAAAAGTATCTGAACCTTTTGGAATTGCTCACATTTCTGCAAAAATCACCATCAAATGTGATCTGATCTTTGTCAAAATCACAGATGAAAAAAACAGTGTCTGCATTAAGTAAAACCACCCAAACATTTATGGGTTTTCATATTTTAATGAGGATAGCATGCAAACAATGACAGAAGGGGGAGGAATAAGTAACTGAACCATCACATTTAATATTTTGTGGCCCCCCTTTGGCAGCAATAACTTCAACCAGACGCTTCCTGTAGCTGCAGATCAGTCTGGCACATTGATCAGCACTAATCTTGGCCCATTCTTCTTGACAAAACTGCTGTAGTTCAGTCAGATTCCTGGGATGTCTGGCATGAATCGCTGTCTTGAGGTCATGCCACAGCATCTCAATGGGGTTGAATTCTGGACTTTGACTTGGCCACTCCAGAACGTATATTTTGTTCTTCTGAAACCATTCTGAAGTTGATTTACTTCTGTGTTTTGGATCATTGTCTTGTTGCAGCATCCATCCTCTTTTTAGCTTCAACTGTCTGACAGACGGCCTCAGGTTTTCCTGCAAAAAATCCTGATAAACTTTTGAATTCATTTTTCCATTAATGATTGCAAGTTGTCCTGGCCTCGAGGCAGCAAAACAGCCCCAAACCATGATGCACCCGCCATCATGCTTCATGGTGGGGATGAGGTGTTGATGTTGGTGAGCTGTTCCATTTTTCCTCCACACATGACGTTGTGTGTTCCTCCCAAACAATTCAACTTTGGTTTCATCAGTCCACAAAATATTTTGCCAAAACTTCTGTGGCGTGTCCAAGTGCCTTTTTGCGAACGTTAAACGAGCAACAATGGTTTTTTTAGACAGCAATGGCTTCCTCCTTGGAGTCCTCCCATGAACACCATTCTTGGCCATTGTTTTACATATAGTTGATGTGTGCACAGAGATATTGGACTGTGCCAGTGATTTCTGTAAGTCTTTAGCAGACACTCTAGGTTTTTTTTTACCTCTCTGAGTATTCTGCGCTGAACTCTTGGCGTCATCTTTAGTGGACGGCCACTCCTTGGGAGAGAAGCAACAGTGCCAAACTCTCTCCATTTGTAGACAATTTCTCTGACTGTCGATTGATGAACATCCAGACTTTTAGAGATGGTTTTGTATCCTTTCCCAGCTTTATACAAATCAACAATTCTTGATCGCAGGTCTTCAGACAGCTCTTTTGAGCGAGCCATGGTACACAACAGACAATGCTTCTCAGCAAGACAATTCTTACCAGGTGTGTGTTTTATAGTGGGCAGGGCAGCTTTAAGCCACTCATCAGTGATTGGGCACACACCTGACTTAAATTGTTTGGTAAAAATTCGTTTCAATTGCTCTTTAAGTCTCCTTAGGCAGAGGGTTCAGTTACTTATTCCTCCCCCTTCTGTCATTGTTTGCATGCTATCCTCATTAAAATATGAAAACCTATAAATGTTTGGGTGGTTTTAGTTAAAACAGACACTGCTTTTTCATCTGTGTGATATTGACAAAGATCAGATCACATTTGATGGTGATTTTATGCAGAAATGTGAGAAATTCCAAAAGGTTCAGATACTTTTTCATACCACTGTATATGCTTGCCACCTCTCCCCATGAGCAACTCAACAATGGAATAGGGTCCAGCCTCTCTCGTGATGGGTGGTTCTAGAGCTCAAGCTATGCATTGGGATGAGCCCGACTATATCTAATTGGTATCTTTCCATCCCACGCACCAGCTCAGGCTCCTTCCCCTAAGAGTCAGAGTCGATAACCGAGGATCGGTCCGACAAAACCCATGCTGCTACCCAACTAACATTGCACTCAACCCCTATAGCCCCTCCCACAGGTGGTGGATCCATGGGAGGGCGGACCCATGTCTCCTTTTTGGGCTGGGCCTGGCTAGGCTCCATGGGGAGAAGTCCGACCACGAGGCACTCGCTTTCGTGCCCCACCCACAGGCATGGTTCCAGGGCGGTACCTCGGTGACCCGCGTTCAGGCAAGGGAAACTGTATCCTTGTTTTTAGTTTTTTTCATAGAGGTTGTTTGAACCGTGCTTCATCTGGACCTTCACCCACGACCTGTTTGCCTTGGGTGACCCTACCAGGGGCATTATGCCCCCGGCAACATAGCTCCTAGGATCATTAGGTCACGCAAACCCTTCCATCATCATAAGGTGGCGATTCAGGGAGGGGAAACATATATATATGTTATATATAAAACAGACTCCTCCTTCTTTTCCTTTCGGCTGTTCCCTTCAGGGGTCGCCACAGCAAATGATCTGCCTCCATCTCTCCCTATCCTCTGCATCTTCTACTCTTACTCCAACGACCTTCATGTCCGCCTTCACCGCATCCATAAATCTTCTCTTTGGTCTTCCTCTGGGCCTTTTGCCTGGTAGTTCCAACCTCAGCATCCTACGACCAATATACTCACTATCCCTCCTCTGTACATGTCCAAACCATCTCAATCTAGCCTCTCTGACTTTGTCTCCAAAACATCTAACATGTGCTGTCCCTCTGATGTACTCATTTCTGATCCTATCCATCCTCATTACTCCCAAAGAGAACCTCAACATTTTCATCTCTGCTACCTCCAACTCTGACTCCTGTCTTTTCCCCAGGGCCACTGTCTCTAAACCATACAACATCGCTGGCCTCATCACCGTCTTGTACACTTTTCCCTTCATTCTTGCCGATACTCTCCTATCACACATCACCGGACACTTTTCTCCATCCATTCCAACCTGCCTGCACGCGCTTCTTCACCTCTTTTCCACACTCTCCATTGCTCTGGATTGTTTAGCCTAAGTACTTAAAATCCTCCACCTTCTTTATCTCTGCCCCTGTAACCTCAAAGTTCCTCTTGGGTCCTTGTCGTTCACACACATGTATTCTGTCTTACTAAGACTAACCTTCAATCCCCTCCTTTCCAGGGCATACCTCCACCTCTCTAGATTTTCCTCCACTTGGTCTCTGCTCTCACTACAGATCACAATGTCATCTGCAAACATCATAGTCCATGGAGATTCTTGTCTAACCTCATCTGTTAGCCTGTCCATCACCATAGCAAACAAGAAGGGGCTGAGAGCTGACCCTTGATGCAGTCCCACCTCCACCTTGAACTCTTCTGTCACACCGACAGCACACCTCACCACTGTCTTACATCTATCATACATGTCCTGCACCACTCTAACATACTTCTCTGTCACTCCAGACTTCCTCATACAATACCACAGTTCTTCTCTCGGCACCCTGTCATATGCTTTCTCCAGATCCACAAAGGCACAATGCAGCTCCTTCTGACCTTCTCTGTATTTCTCTATTAACATCCTCAAAGCAAACACTGCATCTGTGATGCTCTTTCTTGGCATGAAAGCAAACTGTTGTTCACAAATGCTGACCTCTGCCCTTAGTCTTGCTTCCACTATTCTTTCCCATAGCTTCATTGTATGGCTCATCAACTTTATCCCTCTGTAGTTGCCACAACTCTGTACATCGCCCTTGTTCTTAAAAATGGGCACAAGCACACTTCTCCTCCATTCCTCTGGCATCTGCTCACTTTCTAAGACCTTGTTGAATATTCTTGTCAGAAAATCTACTGCTACCTCCCTAGACACTTCCATACCTCAACTGGTATGTCATTAGGGCCAACTGCCTTTCCACTCTTCATCCTCTTCAATGCCCTCCTCACTTCTCCCTTACTAATCTTTGCTACTTCCTGCTCCTCAACGGTCACCCTTCTACTCTTTTTTCTCTCTCATTTTCCTCATTCATCAGCTCTTCAAAGTACTCTTTCCATCTTCCCAGCACACTTCTGTCATCAGTCAATACATTTCCCTCTCTGTCCTTTATCACTCTA
>CM045742.1:7390000-7427500 GCA_024760905.1 Plotosus lineatus | reverse complement strand
AGGTAGCAGTAGATTTTCTGACAAGAATATTCAACAAGGTCTTAGAAAGTGAGCAGATGCCAGAGGAATGGAGGAGAAGTGTGCATGTGCCCATTTTTAAGAACAAGGAAGATGTACAGAGTTGTGGCAACTACAGAGGGATAAAGTTGATGAGCCATACAATGAAGCTATGAGAAAGAATAGTGGAAGCAAGACTAAGGGCAAAGGTCAGCATTTGTGAACAACAGTTTGGTTTCATGCCAAGAAAGAGCACCACAGATGCAGTGTCTGCTTTGCCATAGAGAAATACAGAGAAGGTCAGAAGGAGCTGCATTGGGCCTTTGTGGATCTGGAGAAAGCATATGACAGGGTGCCGAGAGAAGAACTGTGGTATTGTATGAGGAAGTCTGGAGTGACAGAGAAGTATGTTAGCGTGGTGCAGGACATGTATCAGAGATGTAAGACAGTGGTGAGGTGTGCTGTCGGTGTGACAGAAGAGTTCAAGGTGGAGGTGGGACTGCATCAAGGGTCAGCTCTCAGCCCCTTCTTGTTTGCTATGGTGATGGACAGGCTGACAGACGAGGTTAGACAAGAATCTCCATGGACTATGATGTTTGCAGCTGACATCCTGATCTGTAGTGAGAGCAGAGAACAAGTCGAGGAAAATCTCGAGAGGTGGAGGTATGCCCTGGAAAGGAGGGGATTGAAGGTTAGTCTCAGTAAGACGGAATACATGTGTGTGAACGACAAGGACCCAAGAGGAACTTTGAGTTTACACGGGGCAGAGATAACGAAGGTGGAGGATTTTAAGTACTTAGGCTCAACAATCCAGAGCAATGGAGAGTGGAAAAGAGGTGATGAAACGCGTGCAGGCAGGTTGGAATGGATGGAGAAAAGTGTCCGGTGTGATGTGTGATAGGAGAGTATCGGCATGAATGAAGGGAAAAGTGTACAAGACGGTGATGAGGCCAGCAATGTTGTATGGTTTAGAGACAGTGGCCCTGGGGAAAAGACAGGAGTCAGAGTTGGAGGTAGCAGAGATGAAAATGTTGAGGTTCTCTTTGGGAGTAACGAGGATGGATAGGATCAGAAACGAGTACATCAGAGGGACAGCACATGTTAGATGTTTTGGAGACAAAGTCAGAGAGGCTAGATTGAGATGGTTTGGACATGTACAGAGGAGGGATAGTGAGTCTATGGGTAGTCGGATGCTGAGGTTGAAACTACCAGGCAAAAGGCCCAGAGGAAGACCAAAGAGAAGATTTATGGATGTGGTGAAGGCGGACATGAAGGTCGTTGGAGTAAGAGTAGAAGATGCAGAGGATAGGGAGAGATGGAGACAGATCATTTGCTGTGGCGACCCCTGAAGGGAACAGCCGAAAGGAAAAGAAGAAGATACACACCCCTCCCTGAATTGCCACCTTATCGTGGTGGAGGGGTTTGCCTGACCGAATGATCCTAGGAGCTATGTTATTAGGTGCATAATGCCCCTGGTAGGGTAACCCAAGGTAAACAGGTTCTGGATGAAGGTCCAGATGAAGTGCGATTCAGAAGATCCTTATGACTAAGAGGCAGATGAGGAGGCAGTCTCCGTTGCCTGGACGTGGGTCACCGGGGTCCCCACCTGGTTTCTGCCCATGGAGCCTCGCCGGGCCTAGCCCAAAAAGGAGACATTGGTCTGCCCTCCCATGGACCCACCACCCGTGGGAGGAGTTTTAGGTTCCTGACTCTGACCCTCGGGAAATGGAATGTCACCTCTCTGGTGGGGAAGGAGCCTGATCTGGTGCGTGAGGTGGCGAGATACCGACTAGATATAATCGGGCTCACCTCAACACATAGTTTGGGCTCTGGAACCACCTATCTCAAGAGAGGCTGGACCTTATTCCATTCTGGAGTTGCTCGTAGGGAGAAACGATGAATCAGTGTGGGCATTCTTGTTGCCCCCCGTCTGGGAGCCCAAATGTTGGGGTTCTCCCCGGTTAATGAAAGGGTAGCTTCCCTCCATCTTCGGGTGGGGATGACGGATCCTGACTGTTATTTGTGCTTATGCACCAAATGACAGTTCAGAGTACTCACCCTTCTTGGAGTCTTTAGGCGGTATGTTAGAGAACGCTCCCTCGGTAGACTCACTTGTTGTCTTGGGAGACTTCAACACCCATGTTGGCAATGATAGTGTGACCTGGAAGGGTGTGATTGGTATGGCCTCTCCACTCTGAACCCAAATGGTGTTTTGTTGTTGGATTTCTGTTCTCATCACAGTTTATCACGAACACCATGTTCGAACAGAAAGATGCCCATAAGTGCACTTGGCACCAGGACACCCTACGTCACAGTTCGATGATTGACTTTGTAGTCGTGTTATCAGATTTGCGGCTGTATGTTCTGCACACTCCTGTGAAGAGAGGAGCTGAGCTGTCTACCGATCACCACCTGGTGGTGAGTTGGCTTCGGTGTTGGGGGAGGCTGCCTTCCAGACCTGGCAGGCCCAAGCATGTAATTAGGGTCTGCTGGGAACGTTTGGCCGAATCCCCTATCCGAGAGGCCTTTAACTCCCACCTCCGGCAGAGCAACAACCATGTCCCGGAGAAGGCGGGTGACATGGAATCCGAATGGGCCATGTTTCGTGCCTCCATTGCTGAGGCGGCAGCCCATAGCTTTGGCCAGAAGGTTGTCGTTGCTTGTCATGGCGTTAACCCCTGAACCCGGTGGTGGACACCTGTGGTGAAGGGGACCGTCCAGCTGAAGAAGGAGGCCTATCAGGTTTTTATTAGCCTGTGGGACTTCCGAGGCAGCGGACAGGTATCGACAGGTCAAACGTGCTGCAGCCGAGGCTGTCGCAAATGCAAAATCTCAGGCGTGGGTGGAGTTCGGTGAGGGTCTGGAGAGGGATTATCGGTTGATCTCAAAAAGGTTCTAGACCACCATCCGATCTCTCAGGAGGGGGAAGCAGTTCTCCACAAACACTATTTACAGTGGAGGTGGGGAGCTGCTTACCTCGACTGGGGATGTCGTTGAGAGGTGGAGGGAATACTTTGAGGACCTCCTCAAGCCCACCAACACACCCTCCGTGGAGGAGGAAGACCCTGGGGGTTTGGGTGGGGGTCTGCCCATTACTGGAGTAGAGGTCGCTGAGGTTGTCAAAAAGCTCCTCGGTGGTTGAGCTCCAGGATTGGATAAGATCTGCCCAGAATATCTCAGGCCTCTGGATGCTGTAGGACTGTCTTGGTTGACACATCTCTGCAACATCGCGTTGTCTTTGGGGGCTGTACGTCTGGATTGGCAAACCGGGGTGGTGGTCCCAATTTTTAAGAAGGGGGACCAGAGGGTGTGTTCCAATTATCGGGGAATCACACATCTTAGTCTACCCGGGAAAGTCTATGCAGGAGTACTGGAGAGGAAAATTAGACTGATAGTCGTACCTCGGATTCAGGAGGAACAATGTGGTTTTTGTCCTGGCCGTTGCACTCTTGACTAACTCTATACGCTCCATAGGATCTTGGAAGGGGCATGGGAGTTTTCGCAATCTGTCCACATGTGTTTTGTGGATTAGGAGAAGGCTTTCGACCGTGTCCCCCGATCAGTCTTGTGGGGCGTTCTCTGGGAGTACGGCGTTACGGACCTGTTGCTACGGGCCATTCAATCGCTGTATCACCGGAGTCAGAGTTTGGTCCGTATTGGTAACAGCAGGTTGAATTTGTTTCCGGTGGGAGTTGGAGTCCGCCAAGGCTATCCTTGGTCACTGGACAGAATTTCTAGGCGGAGCCGAGGCATTGAGGAGCTCTGGTTTGGTGGCCATGGGATCTCGTCTCTGCTTTTTGTGGTCGATGCTGCCCTTTGGCTTCATCAAGTCGAGACCTCCAGCTTTCATTGGAGTGATTCACAGTTGAGTGCGAAGTAAACAGGATGAAGATCAGTACCTCCAAGTCCGAGGCCATGGTTCTCAGTTGGACAAGGGTGCACCCTCCAGGTTGGGAATGAGGTCCTGTCCCAAGTGGAGGAGTTTAAGGGTCTTGGGGTCTTGTTCATTAGTGAGGGAAGGATGGAGCGGGAGATCGATAGACGGATTCGCTGCAGCCTGTGCTGTTAAACATAGCCTGTATTGGTCCATCGTGGTGAAGAAGGAGCTGAGCTGCAAGGCAAAGCTCTCAATTTACCGGTCGATCTACGTTCCAACCCTCACCTATGGTCACGAACTTTGGGTAGTGAATGAAAGAACAAGATCGCGGATACAAGCGGGTGAAATAAGCTTCCTTCGCGGGTGGCGGGGTTCTCCCTTGGAGATAAAGCTCTACCATCCGGGGAGTGCTCGGAGTAGATCCGCTGCTCCGTTGCATCAAGAGGGGCCAGTTGAGGTGGCTCGGGCATCTGGTCAGAATGACTCCCGGACGCCTCCCTGGTGTGGTGTTTCGGGCATGTCCAACCGGGAGGAGACCCCAGAGTCGACCTAGAACACACTGGAGGGACTATGTTTCTTGGCTTGTCTGGGACCGCCTCGGTGTCCCCCTGGAAGAGTTGGAGGAAGTGGCCGGAGAGACGGACGTCTGGACATCTTTGCTTAGGTTGCTGCCCCGCGACCCGACCCTGGACTTAGCGGAAGACAATGAGATGATATATATATATACAGTATATATATATATATATATATATATATATATATATATGTATATAGTGGTTCCTCACCTTACGAAATTAATCCTTTCCAGAGCCGTTTTTGTAACCTGGATTTTTCGTAAGTAGAATCGCATTTTACATGTTCAACACGTGATTCGTTCCAAGGCCCCCAATACTCCCCTTTAAAAATTCTAAAAGCATACCTTTTAAGGTATTTACTTCTTGTTGATCATGTAGTCTTAGCAGAGTTATAATCTTACAAATGTTAATGCAAGGTTAAAAGCCTGAGCTTTTAAATGAAGTTGCAATGAGCACGCTCGAAAAACTCATGAAACAACCTGCTGCTCAAGGGAACTGCGTCATCCTTTCTTGCCAATGGGTGTCCAGCGGGGCGGGATGTTGGGAGACAGCCAATGGGAGCGCAACTCGCGCATTGTTTGAATGTTTGAATGGCGCTTTTGGCGCCTCTCGTAAGGAGAACTTGTTTTGTATACAGAGACAAAAAATTTAGGAAAATGTTTTTCGAAAACTGGATTTTTCATTTTCTGGGACCATCGTAAGGAGAGGTACCACTGTATATACACACACACATGCATACATACATACATAGGACCCTTTACCTATGCTTCTGCAGTAAAGTTTTTGCCAATATTTTGTAGCAGGATTAAGCAAAATGTTTTGTGAAGATTTTTATCAGATTTCTACTGGAAGCGGGGCTTTTGACAAGAAAGACTGTTCCTTTTTGGAGATGGTCTTCATCAAATTCTGGGTTTAGAGATTTCTTAAAGACATCTTTGACATTGTGAGGTAGGACCATTTTTGAAATTTTGGTTCTTATTGCTGAGTGCAGGGCTTGGCAGAGATTTGCACTCTCCAAATGTTCTTGTTTGTTTCTGTTTTTAATTCAGGATTTTCCATAAGTAAATACTGTAGTGCATGTGCCATATGCCGTACCTTGACATACTTGTGCAACTCTCACTGGACTTTCTGAGTAGCACTGATTGTTGGTGTGCGTAATGATACGGTATGCAGCTGGTGTGGAATTAACCACCTCTGCATTGTCAATGCTGTCAAACTGGTGAGTTTAACAGGATTCAAGCAACTACTGCTATATTGAACTACAGGTGTAGTATGCACAATGTGTGTGATTTATACTTCATATTAATCAGCAAAAGTGTATTAAGTCCAAATTACTGGCATAAAGTGTGCTGACTCCGATCATCCAACAACAGTGTTTTGATCTAGTGGCAGTAATTAAAGTGCTGCAATGATCCTATTTTCATTTGATGAATATTATATGGAGAGAGAGGGAGAGAGCGAGAGAGAGAGAGAGAGAGAATCATTCTATCAGTATGTTTAATGAAATCTGAAGAGAAATTGTGAAGAATCAAATAATCACTAAAGATCTATTCAAAAAAGGAAATCTTTAAATATACGTCATTTGTCCACTTTTCTGACAATGTTTGATCGTAACAAGCTAGCAGATTGTCTTTCTTGAGTCATGAATGATGAGTTGTTTACTTGAAATATGTTGCCACCATCTAGGGAATGGATGATGAATTACATTTCAAGGTCACGATAGATGCAAAGAATGTTCAATAATCATTCTTGGAGAAATTCTTTGAAAGCTCTCGTGGACTACACCAAAAGATTTGACCAAACAGATTTGGCCTGTGGGTGTTGATCCTGTGATAGTTAATTATTCATTCATTTTCTGAACTGCTTAATCCTGATTAGGGTCACGGGGAGGCTGGCGCCCCTCTCAGCCGATTCTGCGTGAGGGTACACCCTGGACGGCTCGCCAGGACATCGCAGGGCGGAAACACGCTGACGGCTATGCGGCTCCTCTTGTTGAAGTCAGCAATGGTTCTTTTAGGTGAACCTCCACCATAGACAGTGAGAGACGTGGCCGGCCTTTGATAGCCCAATTAGCTGCACTGGGGTAACAGTGACAACCTGTTGAGAGTGGGGCTTCAACCCCCAACCTTAAGAGCAGTGATCCAGCACCATACCACCACTGCCCAATTGTCAGTTATTCTCCTTTTATAGTGGACTTAAAAAAGATGAACTAAAACCGATTTCTGACTGGTACTCTGGATACTTAGCATTTCTAGTATTTGTAACGTGTTCTCCTTTTCACCCCTTTGAAAAAGAACCACTGTTCTTAAGGTCTACATAGGTCCATTTTACACAGTCCTCATAAAAATGTTTCAGTGTTGTTTGGATTGCGGAGTCGGTGAATGTGGCCAGTTATTGCCAGTGTAGTGAACCAGTGAGCCATGTTGACATTCTCCATGTAAATATACTCTCAGAAATATTCGCTATTTCTAGATCGGGCAGTCAAACTCATTTTAGCTCAGGGGACACATGGAGGAAAATCTATTCCCAGGCAGGCCGGACCGGTAAAATCATGGCATACAGTATAACTTAACAATCTGAAGTTGTTGTTTTTTTACTTTGTTTTAATACTCTTCAAAATAGGACAAGTAGAACATCACTATTAATCATAAAACACCAAGTTTTACAAGGAACACAAACACACAATGCCTTGGTGATTCACAGAACTGCTTCACAGATCACAAGACTGTATGAAGTTGTTATATTTATTGGAATGAAGACTCACATAGTGACGATGAAGGTTATGTTCTTTTAGCGCTACAACATGCTGTAAACACACCAAACATACCGCTTTCCCCATCACTTCCGTGAAAATATAGGAGGAAGACCATTATTCTTGGAAAACTCTGCACTTTGCAACCACTTTTCTCTTTCCTTGACAGCGGCATATTGGGGCAATGAGGGTGACAAAGCATATAATGCTAAAAGTAGAAGCCGTAATAAATAGTGTGGGCAAACCACAAAGTAGCTCATCCGGATTGGCTGCGCTTGCTTGACCTACTTTCTCTTCCCTGGTATAAAGAGCTTGCTTGATTAACACAATTGGTATTGGCCATCCAGTGGATACAATTAGAACAGCAGTTTATTGACAAATTGCAGCTCATTTTTATACTTTACCATGTAAAGGATGTATGATAATCATAATCTTTGAAAACTCATACGAGCCACATAAAATTAGTTGGTGGGCTGGATTTCGGCCGCAGGCCTCGAGTTTGACACCTATACTCCAGATAATGAACACTTATGCACAAAAGGCAAAATGAATGTTGCTGAATGGTGGGGACTATTAATTTTGGTGTCATTTGTCGAACCTGAGATGGATAATGTTTTTGTGCTAAATTCTAAAAAGCACATTATACTGAGCCAGTCCTGTCCAACAAGTATTGTCTCCTTATCACACAATCACCATCAATCGGGAGGCATAAGCCATGTAAGCATGTGCCAAATGTATCTTTACACACTGAAGCACTTTTATTAAACAATGCATTCAATCCGGCCTCACACACTCAAAAAGGAAAAGCACTACCCACTTCCATGTATGTATGAGCTCAAGGGCAGCTGTGATTGCCTGGTGTTCGCCATGAGTGACTGGGAGTTGAACATATGCCATCCATCCCTACCGTGAAAGCTTGGTTTGCTCCCATGGATTTCAAACCACAGATGGCTGCAGCATCAACCTGGCTTTCAACTTGCAATCCAACTTGTCAATGCTCCAAGCACCCAGTCCAGGCAGATGCAGAAGCCATGAGCTATGGAATGACATCTCTTTAAACCCTTTTCAGAGTTTTGTTTTGCAAAATATAATTAAAAGCAAAACCAGATTTTTATAGTTTATATTTACATAACTCTGTGCTTTGAGCCAAATTTCTGCTACTGTCAGTGGGTTGGGACCTATCTATTTATTTATATCTATGCTCCTCCTCTCCCTCGCCTCCCAGAGAAAGCTCATAAGAATATGACTGCCCACTCTCCAGACTGGAGGAATGTGCCTCGCAACAAGCCGAGAAAGTCATGTTTGGTGGAAAAAAACAAAATTTCATTACCGTAAAAACTTTGATCCTCTATCGTGCTATATATTTTTATTGAAGTTGTCTAGAATTAATTGGAAGTGGCATTAATGGCAAATAGTTGGCTATGGCTAGTGGCAATTCTGGCTGACTAGAAACTTTGAAAAACTGATTAGGCTGATACTATAATGTTTTGTTTAATTATATCTCCTGTCGGTGTGAATGTGAAGTGAATGGTTGTTTGTGTCTGTGTTAGTTAGTGATAGATTGGTAACCTGTTCATGGTGTAACCAGGCCCTTTCTCACAAGGATTGGCTCCTTGTGTCCTTGGAGGACAAGGCGTCTAAATAATTGACAGCCAACTGAATGAATGGTTGGATAAGTGGATGAATAAACTGAAGTATGGATAGATGACTAAATGCATGGATGGATGAGTTAATGGAAGGATGGCTGAATAGATAAACAGAGGACACGGTGGACTAAAAGATGGATAAATGGACATTATAAAAGAAGAAAACTTGAGTATTGCTGTAGTCCAGGATAATGTTAGGGTGATGTTTTTCTTCTTCTTTTCTTCTCTTTATGTTGACTCATCCCTGTACTCATTTGTTGCTTCTGATTTTTCCCTTACAGGTTCTTAAGATTGGTTTGATAGGTCATAGAAAAAGAATTCTTGCATCACTTGGAGACAGACTACACGAAGACACTCCACAGAAACCCCCACGAGCGATTTCTCTCAGGGTTAGTATGATGAAGGAAACCTAATTATGATGATGATGATGATGATGATGATCATAAACTAAAAAAAAAATGAAATGTAGAATGTATGCATATATCTCTCTCTCTTTGTCTCTGTCTCTCTCACCCTCCCTCCCTCCCTCTCACTCTTTCCATCTCGTTTTAGTATGGTAGGTCTACAGGGAAATGTCTCTTTAATTGCCTCATCTGTAGAGAAAGAAAAGTTCCAGGTCGTTTTTGATGTTAACATTAATTACATATACAGTTAGGAGCACCTACACTGGCTTCTCCTTTAAAGTCTGTATATCACCCATGCTACCAAATGGAGGCTAGACAAAGTGAATTTGTCCTTCACTGCATGTCTAAATTTTGGATCGTCTCACTGTAAACTCAGCACCAGTCGTGCACATCGTGATTTTGTTGGCATTCAGGATGTTCCCATCCGATCATGTGGCTCTTTTCCAGTTTCCTAAAGGAAAACCAAGGTTTCAGAATATCTGTTGTACAAAGTACATTACTGTATTGATATTTTCTTCTTCTTATGGATGAAATTGTTTGTGATGATGCAGTGGCCATGATGAGGGATTCAATGTAGTAACTTTAGAGTCACTGTGGGGTCATTAGAGGCAGAGATCCATTTACGATGCAATTTAAAGAGTTAAAATATATTTTTTAAGTAATAATCCTTAAGCTTAATTTTTCTGTTAATATTAATGCTAACATCAGTATTTTTGGTGTATAACTTTCTGTCTAGGAGCCCAGTGGGAATCATACTCCTCCTCAGCTGTCTCCATCTCTAAGTCAGGCTTATCCCAACGCCGGCTCACTTGACGTGCAGCACCTCATCATGCAGGCAGACGCCAGGCGCAGACGTAATGACAACTACTTTGAGGATGTTCCCCGCTCCAAACTGGAGAGGCAGATGGCACAAGTCAGTATGGTGAGTGTGTGAGCCCTACAGGCAAGTGTTCCTATATGTTAAAGACATGAGGTGTGGTGTGGTATAATGTGTTGTGGTGTAATATTATCTGAAGTGGTTTGATTTTAAGATGTCTGGTACGGTATAATGTGGTATGATATAGTGTGATGTGGTGTGATTTGAAGAAGTGTGGTGTGATGTGCTGAGGTGTGGTGTGCTGAGGTGTGGTGTGATGAGGTTTAGTGTGATGTGGTGCGAGGTGGTGTGACATGAAGTGTTTTGGTGCAGTGTTGTGTGATGTGATGTTATATGATGCAGTGTAATATGATATAATATGGTGTAGTGTGGTGTGATATGATGTGGTGTAGTGTAATATGATATAATGTGGTGTGGTGGGATGGGATGTGGTGCTCTGATATGATTTCATGTAGTGTAGTGTGGTGTGATTTACTGTAGTTTTATGTACTGTGGTGTGATGTGATGTGGTGTGGTGTCATATGATGCGATATGATTTGATGGACTGTGGTGTTATGTGATATACTGTGGTGTGATATTTAGTGCCATGTGGTGTAATGTGGTGTGATGTGGTGTGTCATGAAGGGTTTTGGTGCAGTGTCATTTGATAACATAACATAACATAACATAACATAACATGAGTGGTGAGAACAGGCCATTCAGCCCAACTAAGCTCACCATTGTCCTATTCTAAAGTGACTCTAACCTTAAAGACGCACCATGACTAGATGGTATCCAGCACTAGATCAAGTCTGCTTTTGAAGACTTGTAAGGTTTCTGCTTCGACAACGTGGTTAGGCAATCTATTCCACACTGAAATTACCCTCTGCGAGAAAATTTTTTTCCTAATATTTGTGCTAAATTTACCCTTAAATAACTTCCATTTATGACCCCTAGTTCTACTTACAGAACTTGGCCTAAGTAATCGGGCATAGTTGACTTTATTAATCCCCTTAAGATACTTAAAGACCTCAATCAGATCACCTCTAATTCTCCTTTTTTGAAGACTGAAAAGGTTTAGGATCCTCAGCCTCTCCTCATAGGATTCCTTTTTTATACCCGGAATTAGCTTTGTTGCTCTTCTCTGAACTTTTTCGAGAGTCTCGATGTCTTTTTTCAAGTATGGTCCCCAGAACTGTACACAATACTCTAAATGTGGTCTAACCAATGTGTTATACAAGAGAAGGACAATGATAATGTGGTGTGATGTGGAATAGTCTGGTAATATGATGCAGTGTAATATAATATAATGTGCTGTAGTGTGGTATGATGTGGTATAGTGTGGTGCATAATGTGATGTGATCTGCTGTGGTGTGGTCTGATATTATTTGATGTAATGTGGTGATGTGTGATGTACTGTGGTGTGATATGATTTGATGTGATGTGATGTGGTGTGGCATGATGTGTTGTGGTTTGGTGTGATTTGTTATGGTGTGGTGTTATGTACTGTGGTGTGATATAATGTGATGTAAGGGTAAAGGTCGGCGGTAGAAAAAGGGTCGAGGGTAGAGTAAAGGTTGGGGTGAGGGTAAATATTGGAGATGGAGTAAAGGTTGTGTTTGAGTAATGGTTGGGATTAGGGTAAAAGTTGAGGTTAGAGTAAAGGTTGTGCTTAGAACATAGTTTGGGGTTAAGGTAAAAGTTGGGTTAGAGCACAGGTTGGGGTTCGAATAAAGGTTGGGTTAGAGCAGTGGTCCCCAAACTATGTCCCGCAGGTTGGATACGGCCCATCTCCACATTTGGCCCGGTCCCCTGAACAATACCAGACGCATTATGATTACAGTCGGCTCTTGTTATTCGCGGGGGTTTGGTTCCGGCCCCTCCCACGAATGAAGATAGTCCACGAGTTCTGTACCCAGAAGTAAAATCCCATGTATAATATTATATGCACGAATGATCAACCGGAAGTAAAATACTGTGTATCTATTTCATGTGCTAAAATATGCTTCTTAAACACATTCTATAGACAGTCTTACTCATTAATATAGTATAAATGTAGTAAAATATAGTAATGATTAAGAAAAACGTAATTTTTTTACTGTGATATGGACGTGGTGAAGGAGGACATGAAGGCAGTTGGTGTAAGAGAAGATAGATATGGATAGGGTGAGATGGAGGCCTGTGTACGAAATCCCCGGGTTACGAAAAACATTTTCCTGTGTTTCTGTCCCCGCGATACGAAACAACCCCCTCTTATGAAAAGAAATTCATAATTCAAACGCTCCAATCAAAATTTCACACAACGCACGAGTTGCTCTCTCATTGGCTGTCTCTCAACATCCCGCCCGTTGGCCTTCCAGATGGAGACAGAAGAAAGCTTCACTCTTTAGTCTTTAGTTTAGTTTTTAAAGTTGTTTTAATTCAATAAATGTTTAATAAATGTGGGCGCATTTGGGCTCATCTGGAATTCCGATCCCTCAAGGAATGAAATTAAAGTTGAGTTTGTCAAGCAGGGAATGCGCTTTGAATTCATGTCTTGTGGGCGTGGCCTGAGAGCGATAGAGAGACAGAGAGAGAAAAAGAGAGGTGTGTGTGTGTGTGTGTGTGTGTGTGTGTGTGTGTGTGTGTGTGTCTGTGTGTGTCTGTGTGTGTGTGTGTGTGTGTGTGTCTGTGTGTGTGTGTGTGTGTGTGTCTGTGTGTGTGTGTGTGTGTGTGTGTTAATAAAAAAATGTTTAATAATGATTTAATACATAAATATGTTAATAAAATGGTTTAATATGTTAATAAAATGTTTAAATGGTTTAATAAATCATTTTCTTTTACTTTTAACACATATTTCATACAAAATTGGTGTACTTTTATCATTTTTAAAGGGTTTATGGGGTTTATCCAGTCCAAAGACTGGAGCCTTGGAACGAATTAGGAGTGCGACCCCTACTTACGAAATCCCCGCTATACGAAAAGGGCTTTGGAACGGTTAATCTCGTAAGTTGGGGGCTGACTGTAATATATACATATGTATATATATATATATATATATATATATATATATGTGTGTGTGTGTGTGTGTGTGTGTGTGTGTGTGTGAGGCTCTCCACCGAATGTAGGCGCTTGTCGCAAGTGACGTGTGGTGATTGTGAGACAAAGCACGGCTTATCCGGACTCCCAATCTTTTTGCCAGGAGGGATGACGCAGCTCTTTCCCATTGGCTATCTCCCAACATCCCATCCCGCTTGCCTCCCATTGGCTTGGAAGGATGACGCAGCTCCCTCCCATTGGCTATTATGGAGCTGCATCTCCCTTAATGCTTTTCGTGTAAAGGACAGAGTACTCATTCCTTTATTTTTTGACTCAGGCTTTTAACCTTCCTTAAACATTTATAAGATTATAACTCTGCTAAGAAGACATGGTCAACACATGCATGAACACACGCACATGGGCACACACACACACACACACACACACACACACACACACACACGTGTGATTTCCGGTGCGCGTGAAAAGAAGAAGCGGGCCCGTGGCATGCGGTTGAGTAATATCGCAAAGGAATATGGCCAAACCCGTTTACCATCGGTATGATATTGAAGCAGAAGGCGGTCTTAAAAGGTATGCTTTTATAATTTTTAAAGGGTTTAGGTGGTAGTATTGAGGGCCTTGGAACGAATCACACGTATTACACATGTAAAATACGGTTCAATTTACGTAAAATCCAGGTTAAGAAAAACTCTCTGGAACGGATTAATTTTGTAAGGTTTGGTACCAATGTATTGTACTTTGCTTTGCATTATATCAGAGGTCGGCAACCCGTGGCTCCGGAGCCGCATTTGGCTCTTTCACCTCTCTGGCTTCCAGGGGTTAGAGAGTTAATCCAGCTTTCACCTGAATGATGGGAGAATCTGCTGAAGGCAGAGTCCTGCAACAGTTGGGTATGCACAGGTACCCAGTGGGTACCCTTCCAAAAATGTTCTTTTAGGGTTGAAAATTACATAGATGAAAATTAATAGTCACGGGTGTGGGTGGATATTTATTTGTTGTGGGCGGGGTGATTTTCTGTGCATGTTCTTGTGGACATGCCTGTCAGCTACATTGAGAGTCTCAGTGTTTTTGATCTGCTGTGTTGATGGATTTCCAAATTCTTGTGCTCAAGGCAAGAGTATTCTCACAATCAGCAGCACGGTGAGAGAGACTTTTTCCGCCGCCGAGGTTTGCAATCCAGGAACGGAAATCACAGCTGAAGTAGAGATGGTGGATTTGCTTATACACAGCAATCACCGAATTAAATCTCCTCCCAGTGACAAAATAACGGTCTGGGTGTGGTTCAGTCTCCACTTTGAGAATGGGTCGGTCAGTGCAGCATTAAGCATTAATATTATTTAAAAGAATGTTGAGCAGGCTTCTTTTCATACTTATATACTTTTCTGTGTTGCTGTCATTTTTGCAAATTAAAACTATGACAAAACAACATTAATAGAACAAATAACGAAAAATAAAATCCCACGAAGGGCGTGATGGTGAAGTAGACTACCCAACTCGTTAACACATCTGGCTGCACCCCGTCCCAGGCTTCATGGGATAGATATTATTCCATTCTGAATAGTCAAGGGCCTACTGTATTTTTTAGTCTTTTTTAGTCAAGACTAACACACACCTAGAACATGGCACCCTATTTCACCCTTCTGCCATCTGTGTCCCCTCCCCGAAACAAAAATCCTAGACTCGCCCCTGTCAAATAGAATGGAATAATAGTGAAAAGGTTATGGAAGAGAAATTTTGATTCAGAATGCAGGGTATTTAACCTTTTGATCAATGCAAAGAAAAGGTTGTTTGTATCATCTGTCAAGACACAGTGGCGATATTCAAAGAATACAACCTGTGCCGACACTCTGAATCCCATCACAAAGACGAGTATGATCGCTTGCAAGACCAAATGTGATTAGACAAACTCTCAAAGCTAAAAAGTGAACCGTTAGCTCAGGAGAATACATTTGTACCCCAGGTTCGGCTTTACAGTCGTCTGTTTGGGCAGCTTTCAGGTTGCTCAACTGATGGCAAGCAGTGTTTCTTTTATTATTTATTTCATGACTTTTTTCTGTGAAGGTCCCAGAAAGGGTTACTAATATTTGGTTATGCGAGGCTTACTGGAAAACAATAAATGTTTATGTTTAGGCAGCCATGTGATCGTCATCCTTTTTGGGCATTGAAGAGGATGAAGAGGTCGATGATGTTTGATGATGTTATGATGGTATGATGTTTGGTCCTGATGACATACCAGTGGAGGTATGTCTATGTGTCGGTAGAGTGTCTAGGAGAGGTAGAAGTAGATTTTCTGACAAGAACACTCAACAAGGTCTTGGAGAGTGAGAAGATGCCGGAGAAATGGAGGAGAAGTGTGCTGGTGCCCATTTTTAAGAACAAGGGAGACATGCAGAGTTGATCCTACAGAGGGATAAAGTTGATGAGCCATATGATGAAGTTATGGGAAAGAATAGTGGAAGCAAGACTAAGGGCAGAGGTCAGCATCTGTCAACAACAGTTTGGTTTCATGCCAAGAAAGAGCACCTCAGATGCAGTGTTAGCTTCAAAGGATGTTAATGGAGAAGTACAGAGAAGGTTAAAGGGAGCTGCATTGTGCCTTTGTGGATCTGGAGAAAGCATATGACAGGGTGCCGAGAGAGGAACTGTGGTATTGCATGAGGAAGTCTGGAGTGGCAGAGAAGTATGTTAAAGTGGTGCAAGACATGTATGAGACATGTAAGACTGGTTGTGTAAGAATTGTTGTGAGGTGTGCTGTTGGTGTGAGAGACAAATTCAAGGTGGAGGTGGTACTGCATCAAGGGTCAGCTCTGAGTCCCTTCTTGTTCGCTATGGTGATGGACAGGCTCACAGACGAGGTTAGACAAGATTCCCCATGGACTATGATGTTTTCAGATGACATTGTGATCTGTAGTTAGAGCAGAGTGGAGGAAAATCTAGAGAGGTGGAGGTATGCCCTGGAAAGGAGGGGAATGAAGGTTAGTCTCAGTAAGACAATACATGTGTGTGAACGACAAGGACCCAAGAGGAATAGTGAGGTTACAGGCAGCAGAGTTAAAGAAGGTGGAGGATTTTAAGTACTTAGGCTCAACAATCCAGGGCAATGGAGAGTGTGGAAAAGAGGTGAAGAAGCGTGTGCAGGCAGGTTGGAATGGTTGGAGAAAAGTGTCCAGTGTGATGTGTGATAGGAAGGTATCAGCAAGAATGAAAGGAAAAGTGTACAAGACAGTGTTGAGGCCAGCGATGTTGTATGGTTTAGAAACAGTGGCACTGAGGAAAACACAAGAGGCAGAGCTGGACGTAGGAGAGATGAAAATGTTGAGGTTCTCTTTGGGAGTAACAAGGATGGATAGGATCAGGAATGAGCACATCAGAGGGACTACACATGTAAGAGGTTTTGGAGACAAAGTCAGAGAGGCTAGGTTAAGATGGTTTGGACATGTACAGAGGAAGAAAAATGTTTATTTTACAAACTGACCTTCGCCCCCCACCAGAAAAGTGAAAAGTTATCTGGCCTTCGCAGGAAAAAGTTTGGGGACCCCTGGGTTGGAGTAAAGGTTGGGGTCAGAGTAAAGGTTGGGGTTAGCGTAAAGGTTGGAGTAAGAGTAGATTGTGTTTAAATCTTAGGTTGAGGTTGAGGTGAAGGGTGCAGTTGAGGTAAAGATTGGAGTTAGAGTACAGAATGGTCTTAGAGTAAAGGTTGGGGTTGATGTAAAGGGTGGGTTTTAGTATAAAAGGTGGTTTTTAGAGTAAAGGGTGGGTTTTAGAGTAAAGGGTGGGATTAAAGTAAAGGATGGGGTTAGAATAAATGTTGGGGTTAGAGTAAAATTTGAGGTGAGGGGTGTGGTGTGGAGTAAAGGTTGAGAGTTAAATTAAAGGTTGGGGTTAGGGTAAAGGTTTCTTACAAGAAAAGGTGGTGTTAGAGTAAAGGTTGGGGTTAGAGTAAAAGTTGGCATTAGAGTAAAGGTTGGCATTAGAGTAAAGATTACTGTGAGAGTAATGGTTGGGGTTAGAGTAAATGTTGGAGTTAGAGTAAATGTTGGGGTTTAGAGAAAATGTTGCCGATCAAGTAAAGGTGGGGTTTGAGTAAAGGTTGGGATTACAGTAAAGGTTGGGATTAAATATTAGGGAAGCCGAAAGGTAACCAAACCTAAGAGCCAGGGTTCCTGGTGTGCCCTGTTGTGCACGGTCCTTCCCCTGCGTCATTCAGATTACCCCAGGAACCAGCAATCCAAAAACCAGCAAAAAAAAAAAATAATAATAAAATTGGGGTTAGAGTAAAGGTTGGCATTAGAGTACAGATTGGTTTTAGAGTAAAGGTTGGGGTTGAGGTAAAGGGTGGGGTTTAGAGTAAAGGTTATGTTTGAGGAAAGGTTGGGGTTAGAGTAAAGATTGTGCTTAGAGAATAGTTTGGGGTTAAGGTAAACGTTGGGTTAGGGCATAGGTTGGGGTTAGAGTACAGATTAGTCTTAGAGTATAGGTTAGGCTTGATGTAAAGGGTGGGGTTTAGAGTAAAGGTTGGCATTAGAGTAAAGGTTGAGGTTAGAGTAAAGGTGGAGTTTGGAGTAAAGGTTATAGTAAAGGTTATAGTAAAGGTTGAGGTAAAGGTTGTGGTTAGAGTAAAGGTCGGCATTACAGAAACTGTTGGCATTAGAGTAAAGGTGGGGTTTAAAGTAAAGTTTTGGGGTTAGCGTAAAGCTTGTGTGTCAAATGGTCTATTGAAGCGTCTTTGGACAGGCTTGCATGAGCCGAAAAGGAAGCAGAATGCATCAGATTTTCCTGCCCTCACACGCGGTGTGGGATAGCCTCTCATAGATAAGTCCTACATAGTGCCTCCCCATGGCGACATATGGGCAACTGGGCACCTTGCGGCCCCAGGCCATACTATGAGGGCTTGGAGGAGGTCATGCCCCTACACGTGCGGTATGCAGGCCCACCGGTGTGTGGACTCGCCCTGATATCCACCAACATGACCCATAGCTATGGGTTAAATAGTCTCACTGCCTTGTGAGTACTAGGGATAGTGAAAGGCTAAGGGAAACAACCCTGACGGAAATATGGGAGTGGAGTCCCGCAAGCATGCAGACTAGGTCATCAACCATCTTCCTGGCAACTCCTGCAGCCAAACTGATGCCAGATGTACTGCATTGCTTTCCTCTGGACAACATCAGGGCGGCCAAGAGAGGGATCTTGACATTTGGTTAGGTTGACATTAGGATCTCCATAGACTAGCCCAGGCATTGTGCCATGGAGAGCACACTCCATCTTGTGTCAGGTACGAAGGCACAACACGGGAGACAGCAGTTATGGGTTATAAGTCCAAACTTAATTGGCGAAGAGTAGGGCGCCACGGGTTTTCTCCGATGGTGGGAGGAGCCTTTGTGTTACACTGATTAACTACGACCCACCATAAGCTGAGCAGCCTTCTGTCAGTTAGGTGTTAATCCGCCACAATCTGCCTGCTTCTTGGGGTGCAAGGAGCTTCTGGTGTAAGCCAGACAAGCAGACTGCAAACAGTGCACCTGGGATGAAGAAAGAAAAAACAAAGTTGCCAGCACTTCACATAGCAAGCTGGAATGTACGAACGATGATGCCAGGCTTATCCAGTGATCTACAACAGATCAGAGATACACGTAAAACCACAATAATTGACTCAGAACTTATAAGCCTTAATGTCGACATTGCAGGCTTGCAAGAGACAAGCCTGGCGGATGACCGGTCCATCCAAGAGAACTATACTTTTTTCTGGAAGGCAAAGGGACAGGATAAGCATCGTGATCATGGTGTGGGGTTTGCAGTCAGAACAATGCTTCTTCCCATAATTAAACCACCAACAGGAGGCATAGCACGTTTACTCACTATGCAAGTAAACTCTAGCACTGGCCCTGTAAACCTCATTTCATCCAGCCCTGATGAGAAGGATGCTTTCTATGATAAACTTGATTCTTTGGTTGGGCAGATATCACAAACTGAAGACCTTTATTTGCTTGATCACTTCAATGCTAGAGTCGGTACCTTGAATGACTACTGACCCACACAAATTGGTCACCATGGAGTAGGTAAACTAAATGAAAATGGGCAGAGGTTACAGGAACTCTGCTGCAACAGACAGCATTGCATCACAAATACTTACTCCCCAAACAAATATAATCACAGAGTCTCATGGATGCACCCACGCTCTCGTCACTGACACCAGTTTGACCTAATTGTCACCAAAAGGGCCAAATTGCAAAGTGTGCACAATACAAGAAGTTATTACAGTGCCAACTGCGACACGGGCCACTCCATCGTCATTAGTAAAATTGTGCTGAATCCGAGGGCACTTCACCACGCGAAGCCCAAGGGCTTGCAAAGGATACAAACGACCCACACAACGGACTTGGAGTAAACCAACACTTTCCTCTCCTCCATCAGTGCACTTCCTGGTGCTGATGATGACTCCTCGGCAGAAGCTAGATGGTCCTTTCTTAGCGCTGAAGTCCATTCTTGTGCCATAGATGCTTATGGTAAGAGACCAAAAACAAACAAAGACTGGTTTGAAGCAAACCTTCAAACGCTTGAGACTCTTATTGATGCTAAAAGACAAGCTCTGATCACATGGAAGCAACTTCCAATGGATGGAAACCTCAACCTCTTACATAAAGCCAGAGCTGGAAGTCAGGAAATGGCCAGGAAATGTGCAAACAACTACTTGTTGTAGCTTGCCACAAAGTGGAACAAGCATCTTTATTAATGCTTGTATGAAGGTATTAAACAAGCTACAGGCCCAGCCACAAAGAAAACAGCCCCCCTCAAGTCCAAAAAGGGCATATAATCTCTGACCACAGCAAACAGATGGAAAGGTGGGTGGAGCACTACCTCGATCTCTACTCAACTCTAAACACAGCATCTAAGGAAGCCTTAAATAGCATCCCTGAACTCCCAGTCATGAGTGACCTCGATGCTGAGCCCACCATGGCAGACCTTGATAAGGCCATAAATGCATTAGCCAGTGGCAAAGCACTAGGAAATGATGCCATTCCTCCAAAGGTAATCAAATAGGGAAGTCAGGCCTCCTGCCACACCTCCATGAGCTACTGTGTCTGTGCTGGAAAGGAGAGGTGCCACATGATATGAGGGATGCAAAGATTGTGACCTTATACAAAAATAAAGATAACTGCTCAGACTGCAATAATTGTCGTGGAATATCCCTCCTCAGCATCGTAGGCAAGGTGTTCACACATGTCTTACTCACAAGACTGCAATTCCAAGCAGAAAGAGTATGCCCAGAGTCACGATGTGGATTAGATCAGGTCGTTCAACAATCGACGTGATCTTCTCCATATGACAACTCCAAGAAAAGTGCAGGGAACAGCATCAACCTCTATATCTGGCTTTTGTTGACCTCACCAAGACTTTCAATCTTGTCAGCCGCAATGGCCTTTTCAGTCTTCTTTAAAGAATAGGCTGCCCACCTAAGCTATTGAGTCTTATGAAGTCCTTTCACATAGATATGAAAGGAACAGTCAGCTTTGATGGTGCTACATCTGACATACAATCAATATGCTCAGTGGGGTCAAACAAGGATGTGTGCTCGCCCCCACACTCTTTGGCCTCTTCTTCTCTCTCCTTCTGTTCCATGCCTTTGACTCTTCCTCTGATGACGCCTACATCCACACCAGACACGATGGAAGGCTTTTTAATCTAGCCCGCGTCAGGGCTAAATCCAAAGTCACAAGTGTCCTCATCAGAGAAATGCTGTTTGTCCAGGAGTGATGTCCAAACTCACTATGAGAGTCTGGGAGAACAAAAACCTGAACTTTAACACAAAGCTGAAAGTGTATCAGGCACGTGTTCACTCTCCTGCTTGGCAGCGAAACGTGGTCAACCTATGCAAGACAAGCGGCAAAGCTGAACGCATACCACATGAGTTGCCTATGTCAGATACTAGACATCATGTGGAAAGACAAGACCACCAACCGCGACATCCTCAGCAAAGCCAAGTCCCTCTCAATCTTTGCCATGCTGAGCCAGAGGCGCCTGCGCTGTCTAGGACATGTTAGGCGTATGGACAAAGGTCGTCTCCCAAAAGACCTGCTGTATGGACAACTAGTGGAAGGTACTCGCCCAGTTGGCCGCCCACAGCTGAGGTAGTCTGATGTCTGTAAAAGACTCCTCAAGTTAACAGGAGTCTATATCACAGGATCACCCAACATGGAGAAGGACTGTGAGCGAGGGCATCAAAAGAGCTGAGGAGGAAAGACACAAGAGACCGAGGCAGAGGAGATTGAGGAGCAAGGCATCATCAAGTGGCCAGTACAGAATTCATCTGTGGATACTGCAGCAGGGACTGCCATTCCAGGATTGGGCTCTTTAGCCATCACAGATGCTGCTCCAGTTCCACTTCATCACGGCACAACCCATCTTCTTGGATGGATGGAGGCCAATACAATACAAGGCCAAAGTGTAGCGTTAGAGCAAAGTTTGGCGTTAAGAGCAAAGTTTGGGGCTAGAGCAAATTTTGGGGCTAAAGCAAAGAAAATCCAAGATGGCCCTGGGTGACCTGCAGCCAGTTACAGGAGCTCTTCATCTTATTTTCTTTTTGTTTCTCTTTTCTATTGTATATAAGCATGTTTCTTTATCTTTTTTCAAAGTTTCTTTTTCTATCTTCAATCCTGCCTCTGGGAAGCCCACTTTTATAATGCTTTTGTTTTGCTGTGTACCTTTACTTTCACTTTTTGGATCGGCATCAGGAAACTCATTCACCAACAGCTCTGAACAACACAGGTCTTACACACGTGAGATCCTCCTCGGCCTGCACGCCCCCTCTCTCCTTCATGCGGAAAAGCCCATTGTTCCCGTGAAAATACGGAGGAAAAGGAGAGGCTTCAGAGGGGGACGAAAGACGTGGAGGACATATGTTCCCTCTGTCATCATGGGAAATGTCCGTGCGATAGTCAACAAGACCGAGGAGCTGGCGGTGCTGAGCCGGCAGCAGAGGGAGTACCGGGACTGTAGCTTCATGTGTTTTTCAGAGACGTTGCTAAATGAACACACACCGGACTCTGTGGTTTCTCTGAATGGATTTACACTCTCGCGTGCAGATCGGAGTGTGGCGGATAGCGGAAATAAGAAAGGAGGGGGCGTGGCGGTCTACTTGCATGAACGATGGTGCCACCTGGCCAGTGTGCACGTGAAGGAACAGCTGTGCACGCGAGACCTGGAGCTGCTTGCGGTGAGCACGTGGCCATATTATCTACGAAGGGAGTTTTCACATGTGATTGTGTTTTGCGTGTACATTCCGCCCTCGGCTGATGCGGCGGCCATGTGTGAGCGTCTCCACAGCGCTGTTAGTCAGACGCAGACTCGTCACCCCCCTGCGCCATGATTCTGATCAGCGGGGACTTTAACCACGCCTCTCTTTCCGCCTCTCTCCCGACTTTCACGCAATATGTGAAGTGCACCACAAGAGACAATAAAACGCTGGACTTGCCGTATGCTAATGTGAAGGACAAGTACAGCTCCAACCCCTCCCCCCACTGGGACGCTCAGATCACAACCTCATCTACATGCTCCCCCAATACACACCCAGGGTGCGAAAGGAACCTGTGCAGAAGAGGTATGTAAAAGTGTAGACCGAGGAGACGAATGAGAGACTTAGGGACTGTTTCCAGACCACAGACTGGAGCATGCTCTGTGACTCCTTTGGTGATGACAGCCACGGCCTCACACACTGTATCACCGATTACATGAACTTCTGTATGGACAGCACTGTGCCAACACGGAGGGTACAGTGCTTCTCCAACAACCACCTGTGGATCACCCCTGAGCTTAAAGTCCTCCTGAACCAGAAGAAGAGGGCTTTCATTTCGGGGGATAGAGATGAGCAGAAGAAGGTCCAGTGTGAGCTCCAGTGGAGGTTCAGGAGGGAAAAGAAGGACTATGGGAAGAAAATGGAAGAGAAGCTGGCTCAGAACAATGTGCGGGACGTCTGGAGAGGAATAAAGACCATGTCTGGATTTGGGCAGAGTGTCAGAGGGACTGCTGATGGTGACCAGCGCTGGGCGGATGAATTAAACTGTTACTTTAACAGGTTTGATTCTCCCCCCTCCCCCTCTGCCGCCTCCCCACCCCCCACCCCTCTTCACATGTCTCCAGACAAGAAGACACCTCCCCCCTCCCCAGGCCAACTTCACCTGACTGCAGCAGAAACAATACAGACACATCCCTCTCCCTCTGCAGCCCACCCCAGTCCCCTCTCTCCCTCACGTCAGACCAGATGAGGAGACAGTTGAGGTGACTAAATCAGAAGAAATCTGCAGGACCAGATGGCATCAGTCCCAGGCTGCTGAGGACCTGTGCAGATCAGCTCTGTGAGGTCCTTCTTCTTCTTCTATCGTATGCTGTTGTTTCTCAGCCATTCAACCGCGACATCCGTGGCCTCATGTAGTTCATAGAGGCCTCCTGTCAGTTGTGTTTCAGGACACTCTTGTAGTATGTGCTGCATAGTTTGGATAGCTCCACAATCACAATTTGGTGAGTCAATGTATCCCCATTTTTCCAACATGTATCGGCACGGGCCAGTACCGCAGCGAAAACGATTCAATTTACACCACAGGTCTCGACGAATATCCATACCATTTAGTGCAGTTGTTGGATCATTCACGATGTTCCTGTTTGGTGCTGTTCCCTTATTCCATCTGGATTGCCAGTTTTCTACCATGGAGTAGTTTGTTGTGGGCAGGTTAGACCAGATGGGTTTTCTTGAAGTCAGTCGGTATCGTGGGTGGTGCTCAATATCATTCAGCAGGGGAAGGCCTGGGATCTGGAGTCCAGTAACTTTGCAGTGACAGCTTCCCTGCGGATATCTGGCGGGGCAAGATTACACATAACTGGCAGCCAGTCTGTATGTGTTGATTTTAGTGTACCTGATATGGTCCGCATAGCACAGTTCAATCTGGTGTCAACTAGTTTGCAGTGAACTGAGTTCCTCCAGACAGCAGCACAGTATTCCGCTACAGAGTATGACAGTGCTAATGTTGCTGAACGTAATGTCCTTGCACTGGCTCCCCATGTAGTACCAGCCAACATCTGCACAAGGTTGTTTCTTGTTTGAACTTTCTTGGCTACTTTTTGCAGGTGGGCTTTGTATGTCAAAGTCCTGTCCAAGGTGACTCCAAGGTACACTGGTTTTGCATCATGAGACAGGCGGCTGTTGTTGAGTGTTATATCCAGCTCTTGTTTACTTCTAGCGTTGTGTAGATGGAAAACACTAGAAACGGTCTTCTTCACACTAGGTTGAAGCCGCCACTGATTACAGTAGGTGCTCATATGACTCATGTCCTCAGTTAATCTCTCATTCAATTCATCAAATGTTTTTGCTTGGAGAGCAAAGCATATGTCGTCTGCATATACAAACTTACAAGAGTGTGTGATGGGTAGGTCATTGGTGTACAGTGCAAATAGAGTTGGTGCCAGGACAGAACCTTGGGGTAGTCCATTCTTCTGTGTTCGCCATGCACTGCTGTATCCACCAAGATGAACACGGAACCGTCTGTGCTGTAGCAATAGCTCAACTGTGTTTACTACCCAGTAAGGAAGGATTTTTGATCGTTTCAGTAGAAGACCTGAGTGCCACACTGTATCATATGCAGCTGTCAAGTCTAGGAAAACTGCACCAGTCTTTTTATTCTCCTGAAATCCATTCTCTATAAAGGTGGTGAGTGCTATCACCTGATCTTGGGTGCTTCTACCTGGTCTAAAGCCGGCTTGGTCAATATTGAGTACAGCTTCTACATCATCCTTAATTCGGTGTAGGATAATGCGTTCCAGTAGTTTATAGCAGACTGAGAGTAAGGATATGGGTCGGTAGCTAGATGCTAGTTTTGGGTCCTTCCCGGGTTTCAGGATAGCGATAACCTTTGCTTCTCTCCATAGCTTTGGCAGTTGTCTTTCACGTATGATACGGGACATGAAGGCTGCTAACCAGGTTTGTGCACGTGGTCCAAGGTGACAAAGGAATTCTGGAAAGATTCCATCATATCCTGCTGCCTTCCCAGATTTCAGTGACTTCAGAGCAGTAGTGACCTCTGCACTTACAACTGTTTCAGCTTGGATTGTATTTGTATGGGCAGACCTTCTAAAGTCTCGAAGCTCTTTCACAACTTTTTTCTTTTGGGTCTTTTCAATGGGAGTTTTCCCAAGCTTCACTAAGTGGTTAGCAACAGCATTCAGTTTCACACTTGGGCATGACAATTTTGATGGTTGCTGTCCTGTTCCGAGGTGTCTAAGAAGCTTCCAGGCTTTGCGGCTTGAGTGGGTAAAGTTCTGTTTTTCAGTAAGCTCTTCCCATCTTGCCCAACGTGCGTTATCTAGTGCACTTATCAGGTGGTCGGCAATGTCAGTGCTTCCAGACTCCTGGTACTCTGTCAAGAGTTGTTGGCATTCTTCGTTTAGGCATGGGGTGCATGTTGGTCTGTACCCCCTTGGGATGGTACTTCCTGCAGCTTTGTAGATTGCAAAGCAGAATCTTTGAAAGCATTTCTCAATGGGGATGCCAGTTTTGGGTATACAGACAATGTTCTTTTCAGTTTTTTCGGTATACATTTCCCAGTGAGCCTTCCTAAAGTTCCATCTCGGTTTCTCAACAGATTTGGTGAGTGGTATCCGGAGTCCAATGTGTATCACAATGGGTCTGTGCTGACTTTTTGGGAAATCGTCTAGCACCTGAGGTGTAGCTTGGAGAGGATGGCCTTCTGAGGTTGTAACCCAGCATAAGTCTGGGGAGTATCCTTGGTTCCATCGTACTGAGTGGAAAGACCGGCGCTGCTTCAGGTCTAAGACTAGGTGGAGATTGTTTGATGAAGCCCATTCTGTCAGCCAGTCACCATTCTCATCTTCTCTATCATATCCCCAGATGGTATGGTGGCTATTAAAGTCCCCCAAATAAATAGCTGGGTGTTGATAGTTTGGAAGTGGTGCATCAGACCATTGGGCAGGCGGAGGTTTGTACACATTTGTGACGGTGTAGCTTCCAATACGGATTGTGTCATAGTATTCTGCTGATTCTACCATTTCAACATTTGCCATGTCTGAGCGTACATATGTTGCACGTCCATGCTTGTTATGGCCATACAAGGAAATAAGATCATATCCATTTACCTTGAGGCGGCATGCAGGTGCATCAGCAGCAACATGTGTTTCCTGGATGCAGATCACATCTATGTTGTTGGTAGGGCATATTTCAGAAAGTATTTCTCGCTTGGCAGCTGATAGGCCCTCTACATTGATTTGGAGGAGTCGCATAGTGGGGCCGACGTCTTGAAAGTCGTGTCATCCATTATTGTTGTTATTGTTGTTGTTTGGCTGAGGACTGGGATTCATTTTAGAATTCAGTTGGCTGGTTTGGATCATTAGTTTCCCCAGATGGGTACTGACGAGGGATGCGACGTGAACGCTGATCCATTATCCCCCTGTGAGGTCCTATGCCAACTGTACAACCTGAGCCTCAGCCTGGAGAAGGTTCCCGTCCTGTGGAAGACTTCCTGTGTGGTCCCAGTTCCCAAAACAGCTCAAGCGAAGGAACCAGCCCACTACAGACGTGTCAGCCTGACCTCCCACCTCATGAAGACTATGGAGAGGCTCCTCCTCGAACATCTCCGCTCTATGGTGAGCCCCACCCTAGACCCGCTGCAGTTTGCCTACAGGTCCAACATCGGGGTAGAAGACGCCATCATCTACTTTCTGCAGCGGGCGCTCACCCACCTGGAGATCTCTGGCAGCGCTCTGAGGGTCATGTTCTTTGACTTATCCAAGGCCTTCAACACCATCAGGCCAGCGCTTCTGTGGGCAAAACTTGAGGACGCGGGAGTGGACGGACATCTTGCTGCCTGCATCATCGACTACCTCACTGACCGTCCACAGTACGTGCGGCTGTGCGGATGTGAGTTAAAGGTGGCAGTCTGCAGCACGGGGGCACCCCAGGGCACCGTCCTCTCACCCTTCCTTTTCACCATTTACACCTCGGACTTCACCTACAACACAGACAGCTGCCACCTCCAGAAGTTCTCTGATGACTCCGCCATCGTGGGCCGTGTGTGAGGGGAACGAGCTGGAGTACCGGTAAGTCATCGTCGACTTTGTGGACTGGTATGAGCACAACCACCTGTGCTTGAACACTAGGAAGACGAAGGAGATGGTGGTCGACTTCAGGAGAAGCACTCTAACACACACACACACACACACACACACTCACTGGTGAACATCCAGGGACAGGACATTGAGACAGTGGACAGTTTCAAGTACCTGGGCGTTCACCTCAACAATAAACTGGACTGGTCCCACAACACCAACGCCCTGTACAAGAAGGGCCAGAGTCGCCTCCACCTTCTGAGGAGACTTAGGTCCTTCGGATTATGCAAACCTCTGCTCAGGACATTTTATGACTCTGTGGTAGCCTCTGCAATCCTCTATGCTGCCATCTGCTGGGTGCGGGACAGAAAGAGACTGAACAAGCTGGTCAGGAGGGCCAGCTCTGTCCTGGGCTGCCCACTGGACTCTGTGGAGGAGGTGGGTGAGAGGAGGATGGTAGCCAAGCTCACATCCATCACGGACAACAGCTTTCACCCACTGCACCAGACTGTAGAAAAGCTGAGCAGCTCCTTCAGTGGACGACTGAGACATCCTCAGTGCAGGAAGGAGCGCTACCGCAGGTCTTTCATCCCCACCGCTGTCACACTGTACAACACCACTTTGTAACTGTCTGTGAAAAAAACGGTTATGTGCAATAAAAACCCCGTGCACTTTAATCAACCACATCTACCCCAGTGACTGTGAACCATATCAATCCATCTACTTTGCCCTCAGATACATGTACACTTGAATATCAGCCAGTCTACAAAGTTTTTTTTATTGTACATTACTTTTATACTATTTATGTATCTATTTATTTACTTATATAATATATATATATATATATATATATATATATATATATATATATATATATATATATATATGTGTGTGTGTGTGTGTGTGTGTGTGTGTGTGTGTGTATATATACAGTGTGTGGTCTTCCTTTCGGCTTTTTCCCTTTTACTCGGGAGTCGCCACAGCGAATCATCTTGATTCGCACGTTTGATTTGGCAGAGGTTTTTACGTCGGATGCCCTTCCTGTCACAACCCTTTTTAGCAAGGAACAGAAACACGCTGACGGCTTTGCAGCTACTCTTTACGAAAGTCAGCAATGGTTCTTTTACATGAAGCTCTCACCATAGACAGTGAGAGACATGGCCCGCCTTTGATAACCCAGTTAGCTGCACTGGGGGGACAGTGACAACCTTGTGGAGAGTGGGACTCGAACCCCCCACCTTTGGATCAGCGATCCAGCGCTTTATACCACTAAGACTACCACTGCCCCATATATATATACAGTGTGTATATATATTTTATTGTTCTGTTCTATTAACTCAAGGATGTTACACCTTTCTAATCTATTTTGCACCCCCTACTGCAAAGCCGTCAGCGTGTTTCTATCACTTGCTAAAAAGGGTTGTGACAGGAAGGGCATCCGACGTAAAAACCTCTGCCAAATCAAACGTACGAATCAGATGATTCGCTGTGGCGACTTCCGAGTAAAAGGGGAAAAGCCGAAAGGAAGACAGACTGATGGTACTTCAAGAGCCTGTAACAGTGAATTGCTCCATTGTGAGATTAATAAAGCTGTATCTTATCTTATCTTATCTAAAGTTTGGGGCTGGAGCAAAGTTTGGGGCTGGAGTAACGGTTGGGGTTGGCGTTAGAGTAAAAGGTGGCGTTAGAGTAAAAGGTGGCATTAGAGTAAAGGTGGCGTTCGAGTAAAGGTTGGCTTTAGAGTGAAGGTTGAAGTTGAGGTAACGGTTGGGGTGAGAGTCAAGGTGGAGTTTGGAGCAAAGGTTGGCATTAGAGCAAAGGTTAACATTAGAGTAAAGGTTGGATTAGACAAAAGGTTGGTGTTCGAAAAATGGTGCAGTTAGAGTAAAGGTTGGGATCAGAGTAAAGGTTGGGGTTGGGTTAGAGCAGTGCTTCTCAATTATTTTCTGTTACGCCCCCCCTAGCAAGAAGAAAACAATTCGCGCCCCCCCACCACCCACTTTCCGCCGCAACTATAAATTCTAACTTTTTTCTATAATATAGTTACAGGTATATCTCTTCATTATATCGTATCCTTGTTAACATAAATAAAACAAAAAGAAAGAGATATAGTTCAACTTACAAGAATAACTTTTAACATTTTTATTAGTCTGTAAAAGAAAGTGCATCAATTTGCCTTAAATTTAAAAATAATAATATCCTTGTTACATTTTTGACAAACCTACCACACCATTTGCTGCTGAAAATAAAATCAATAAATAATTAATTCAAATTGACTTCAGAAACATTAACTCAGGAGCACAATATATAAACACTTTAACCTACAAAACAAGAACAAATAGAACAATTTGTGCTGATTTTTTTTTCTCAAAATGAGGAAGCCAAGATTAATGGCTCCAATGAGCATGTTTTGCAGCGCACACCTTTCTTTTCATCCCTGTTAAAAATTTCTTCATGTTGTGAGGGTGTGTGTACTGCACTACACATCGCCAGCTCGTAGCAAAACAAACCTACACCGTAGAGTTAATACTCGCTGCGCACAATGGGCAATGAGGGCACCACTGCCAACTACTGGAGTGGATGTGCAATTACACTTTCTTGTAGTACGGCGGAAAAAAAGCATGTTCTCCTGGGTCACACGCGCCCCCCTCAGCATCCCATCGCGTCCCCCAGGGGGGCGCGCCCCACTATTTGAGAAGCACTGGGTTAGAGTAAAGGTGGAGCTTCGAGTAAAGTTTGGCATTTGAGTCAAGGTGGTGTTAGAGTAAAGGTTGGGGTTAGAGTAAAGGTGGCTTTAGAGTAGGGGTTGGGGTTAGAGTAAATGTTGGGTTAGAGCATGGGTTGGGGTTAGAGTTAGTAGGTTGGGGTTAGATTTAAGGATGGGGTTAGGGTTGAGGTAAAGGGTGGGGTTAAGGTAAAGGGTGGGGATTAGAGTAAAGGTTGGCATAAGAATAAAGGTTGCAGTTAACGCAAAGGTTGGGGTAAAAGTAAAGGGTGGGTTTAGAGTAAAGGTTGGGGTTGGAGTAAAGTAAATGTGGGGTTTAGAGTAAAGGTTGGGATTAGAATAAAGATCCAGGTTGAGGTAAAGGTTAGCTTTAGAGTAAAGGTTGGGGTAAAGGTTGTGGTTAGAGTAAAGGTTGAGGTTCGAGTAACGGTTGGCGTTAGAGTAAAGGTTGGGGTTGGAGTTAGAGTAAAGGTGGAGTTTAGAGTAAAGGTTGACGTTTGAGTAAAGGTTGGCATTAAAGTAACGGTTGGCATGAGAGGAAAGGTTGGAGTTCGAGTAAAAGTTGGGGTTGGGTTTAGAGTAAAGGTGGGGTCTAGAGTAAAGGTTGGCGTTCGAGTAAAGGTTGGGATTAGAGTAAAGGTTGGGGTTGAGGTAAAGGTAAGCGTTAGAATAAAGGTCGTGGTTAGAGTAAAAGTTGGGGTTAGAGTAACGGTTGAGGTTGGGGTTAGACTAAAGGTTGGTGTTTCGTGTAAAGGTTGGGGTTTTGGGTTAATGTTAGGTGTGTGTGTGTGTGTGTGTGTGTGTGTGTGTGTGTGTGTGAGAGAGAGAGAGAGAGAGAGAGAGAGAGTGGATATGTGTGTGTGTGTGTGTGTGTGTGTGTGTGTGTGTGTGTGTGTGTATGAGTGGATATGAATCTGTGTGTGTGTGTGATTGGGTGTGTGTGTGTGTGTGTGTGTGTGTGTGAGAGAGAGAGAGAGAGAGAGAGAGAGAGAGAGAGAGTGTGTGTGTGTGTGTGTGTGTGTGTGTGTGAGCAAGAGAGAGAATGTGTGTGTGTATGTGTGTGTGTGTGTGTGTGTGTGTGTGTGTGTGATTATGTAATTGGATTGCTCTGATGCATGTCTCTTGAGCTCTGCACTGTGTCCTCACATTCACATTGAATAGAACAGTAAGTTCTGGATCAATCTTTATCTTCTTCATTTCCTTTCGGCTGTTCCCTTCAGGGGTCGCCACAGCAAATCATCTGCCTCCATTTCACCCTATCCTCTGCATCTTCTTCTCTTACTGCAACTACCTTCATGTCCTCCTTTACCACATCCATAAATCTTCTCTTTGGTCTTCCTCTAGGCCTTCTGCCTGGTAGTTCCAACCTCAGCATCCCACTACCAATATACTCACTATCCCTCCTCTGTACATGTCCAAACCATAGGATCAATCCAAATGATTATTTTTAAAGGAAACATATCTCTAGAATTCATCATCCACACCCGTTCTTCTTTTACATTAATAACATTATGACATATCTCGCTGTTTTAGCAAGGGGAGTGGTGCGAACCAATCACACTGCGACCCCCCAATGAGGCGACATCATCCACCCCGGTCCAGTACTGGCAGCACCATCCTGAGAAGCTCATATTCCAGTCCTGTGACTACGAGGCATATGTAAGTGTTCCTGTTGGGGTGATCCCTTTTTTAACCAACAAGTTACATGACCTGATGTTGATATTATTATTGATGAAAAAGCAGTTCAAAAACATAGTTATATTTCAGTTATAATATAATAATATCAATATAATAATAGTGATAATTACAGAATAAATGAAATATTACTGAGATGTACAGTAGACCCTCGACATTCGCAGGGGTTCGGTTCTGAGCCCTCCCACGAATCGAGATAATCCGCGAGTTCTGTACCCGGAAGTAAAACCCCATGTATCACGTCACATGCGGGAATGAGCAGCTGGAAGTAAAATACTATGTATCTATTACATGTGCTAAAATATGCTTCTTAAACACATTCTATAGACAGTCTTACTCATTAGTACAGTATTAATGTAGTAAAATGTAGTAATGATTAAGAAAAGCTTTTCAATTTTTACTCTTATTTTTATTGATGATAAAATATAAACATTATACAACATATACTGTTGTAAAGCACTCGTTTTAAAGTCTTTTTAATTATTATTCCAGTACAGTACCGAAGTTAATTCTGAGAATGTTTGTGCGTAAGATTTTATGTTCTGTAGCATGTTTAACAAATGATACCAAAAGGATAAACTTTATTACGCTTCATGTCCTTTTACATTGAACTTGGAGTAACGTCTTGGAGTGACGTCTCCAAGATGGCGCTGCCTAGAGGGCAACTTCGCGGAGTTCTCAAGAGTCAAATTGTTTCTTTGTTCGTTTTAATTTGTTTTATTTGTTTGTTCATGTTTTGCACTATGCTCGTCTATGATCGGTCGACCCTACTACAGCTATGAGCAGCTTCAGCTTCGGGCAAGTAAGCACACAACAACTGGGCTTGTTACCCGGGGTGCAGCTAGCAGAGCTAATATGCTATGGGAGCTCAATGCTAACTGCACCCCGGCTAACAATAAGCCCAGGCGGAGTTCTCAGAGGCTTTTTTTCGCTTCCGGCCATACTGCTTGAAAATGTTCAGTCCCTGTGAAACAAGATGGACGAGCTTCATGCTCAGATTGCAGCGCAGAGGGATCTACAGGACTGTGTTTCTGTGAAACATGGCTTGAGGAGAGTACACCCGATGAGGTGATTGCACCAGCCAGCTACACGGCCTTCATCCCCTGCAATCCCATGCGTCAGAGTCGTCGTTCAGCCCCTTCCCGCCTGGGCTTCTTGTTAGGTGGGGTGCGGCTCGCATTGAGCTGCCTACCATAGCATATTAGCTCTGCTAGCCGGACCCCGGCTAACAAGCCCAGTTGAGCGTGCTTAGTTATACACGCCCGAAGATACACCGGTCTTATAGCTGTAGTAGAGTCGACCGGTCGTAGACGAGCATAGTGCAAAACATGAACAAACAAATAAAACAAATTTAAACGAACAAAGAAACAATTTGCCTCTGAGAACTTTGCAACGTCGCCCTCTGGGCAGCGCCATCTTGGAGACGTCTCTCCAAGTTCAATGTAAAAGGACATGGAGAGTACTGTAATAAAGTTTATCCTTTTTGTATCGTTTGTTAAACATGCTACAGAACATAAAATCTCACGCATAAACATGAACTTAGGTACTGTACTGGGATAATAATTGAAAAAGATTTTAATACAACAGTTCAGAGAAAACCGTAATTTCTCGGGAGAAAGTTTTATTTCTTTAGAAGAAATAAGCTCAACCAATCAGGAGAAAGGAGGACAGCCATTGGCTGAATTTGAATCACGTGCCGGTTGCTCGGCAGTCAGCGAATACTCAAACCGTGGGTGCAAAACCGCGAATAGTCAAGGGCATACTGTATGTGTGTAAACACCAGACGGTAACTTCATGGTTTATGCCACTCACAAGACACATCCACTTTCAACACTTATGATAAACATTACAAATCTATTTTTTATTCCCAGTACTCCCAGTATGTTCTGTTATTTAAATTTTGATGTCTGTTTTACCTTCCAGTTCGGTTCAGTGCAAGGTGTTCAAGTTTATTCTCTGATCTGTTACTTATATTTATTTAGAGTTTATAATACAGAAAATTCAACCAAAATTCAACTGTAAAGTGACTGTATGGCATCAGCGGACATCAGCTCATGAATGCTTCACCAACACCAGTGGTTTGTTTGTAGCTCGGATTGATGCATCAGTTTAAAGTGTTTTAAGTGGCAATTCATGTCACCCCATGTGATGAGTAAGTGATCGCTGCACTCAATGAGGCATGAGAGATATCAACTCACCCGCGGTTCATCCACTCTTGAACATCTAATTTAATTCTTTAATTTAATTTGAAATTGGATCTGATCTATACAGGGCGGCACGATGATGTAGTGTTTATCATTTTGGTCTCACAGCATTAAAACCTGGGTTCAAGTCACAAGCTCGGCAAAGGTGTTCCTGTGTGAAGCTCGCATGTTCTCCCTGTGCCTCTGCTGAGTGTGATTGTCAATGGTTGTATGTGTGTTGTCCCTGTGATGAACTGTAAGCTCTTCAGGGTGCACCCATCTTTTTACAACGTCAGCTGGAATAGGTGCTAGTTTCCCCACAACCCTAGTAGGATGGAGCCTGAGCAAATAGAAGAATAAATAAACAGCGTCAAAATCATTGCAAGGTTGAGTATCTAAAGTATTTATTCTTTTATTGTTTGTTTCCAGTTTTCTGAGTTTTTTGATTTTCTAATTGTGTTAAAATTATTTTGCTGTGCAAAAATGCATATTTTGGGCCTTTATATGAAAAAAACGAAATAACTTTTTTTTTTTAACTCATTTAACCATTTCACTTCGTGTAGCAGATATGCTGCACCAGTTAACAGAGGGTTAAAGTAGAGTTTAATCAGCTTTGAGGTAAATCCAGGTGAGTAACCCAGAGCACTGTGGATGCCATTTACATTATGGAGTCTCTCCTTGGCATCAATAAAAGTTCTGAAATGTGAACATGATTTTTTCGGAAAACTTCAAATGCTTCAAAAAAAATATTAAAAGGTTCAGCTGCAAAAATAAAAAAAAAAACTCAGAACCTCAGTTGAAATGAAAACTCCAGCAGCCCAGTTTAAATTGCACATTTTAGGTTTTTCTGTGATGAAGAAAGTTAGGACATGTTTGAAGTAACAATATACATAGTGAAGACCACCGCCTCCTTTGGCTGACTGTTACAGGACGGTTCAGGAATAGCCATGTGATAATTCTATCTGCAAAGCTAACTGTCTACTGTGCTGTAGCCTTCAGCACTGTAAGCTTAGTGCTGGACTGTATACTGCCGACATATACGTCAACCTTTTTTCCTCCAATAATGTTGTGTGAAAAGGTCCTGAAACTAAGCTGGGAGGATAAAATATCAAAATGTTAAAGAAGGCAACCTGTGTTTGTGTCGAGAGCATCATCATCACACTGAGATGTTTTCGAATGGAACATGCTTGCTGAACACCAAAGGAACTTTTTTTTATGGAGAGCTCGTTCAATGACACCGGCATATAGGAAGAGGCAGGAAATGATTTAAAGGTCGTGTAAAAACTGACTGAAGGACTATGCGATAGCTTCTGATCATTAAGCTCAGAGGTCAACTGTTCAAAAACTTACAATAAAATATCATTCAGGTTAGAAGATACCCTGAAGCTGCTGACGGGACAATGATTGGAAGTGTATTGAGGGAAAAAGATGCTTGAAAGCAAAGAGACAAATGCAGGTATGCATCCTGGGTGTGGGGATGGATACCCGGGGGTGGAACAGTGAAAAAACGTAGATTTTTATTTTTTTTTTAATCTGAAAACTCTTTCTATTTTTAAATAGGGGCCAGAAGCCTTTGGGGAAAAGAGACCACTGAAAAGAAAGGAAAAAGACAATTGTGGGTCAGAATGGATTCATTGGAGTTGGGCTGAGGCATCTTATAGAGCTTTTGATGAAACGTTGGGAGAATGACGTTATTCATGAAGGTCTTTCATTTTTCCACCAAATAAAATCAGAGAATAAGAGAACATGTGCATCAATCGAAAAGCTGTATATAAGCACAACATTCCCAGACAGGTACGAAATGCTATCTGCATGGTATCAATATCCCAAAACAATGGGAGGACCTATGGGAGAATAGGGAACTGCATAGCTACCAGATGGGACTTAAGTCATGCAGTGAATTGTGGGTAATGTATGACAGCTGAGGTCATACAGAGTCCAAATGCCTGACAGAGCTTGCTGTGTGCCAGGATGCTTTAATAACTGTGTCAGGGAATGAAATTTGATTTTTTTTTTTTTATTTTCTTATGGACACTAAGCTTAGAAACGAGTGGATTATCCAACATCAGCCTGGTTAGAAATGAGGGAAATACAGTAAATTCCAAATGTGTAGCAGCCATGTTGAGGAGCGAAGGAAAACATACATGACCAACACACAGATGATTTTACAACTCAAACCAAACTCATCAACTCCACCCTGGCGAAAAAAATCCAGAGAAAAGAGTTTTATACGAGAGCATCATATGCTCCCAACTCACAAAGTAAGTAAAATGATTCTTTTCATGGGCTGCCATCCATACAACAGACTCCACACGAAGAGTCGGTCCTGCTGCCCAGGGGGATTTTCTTGCACAGAGAATGAATCAGAAAGAGAAGAGAGAAAGGTGAGAGAGACACACAGAAACAGAGAGATAGAGAGGGAGAGAGAGAGAGATACAGAGAGACAGAGAGAGGGAGGGAGAGTGGGGGGGGAGTGAGACACAAGGAGACATTAAAGAGAGAGTGATGAGACACACAGGAAAAGATACACAGAGAGAGAGAGAGAGAGAGAGAGAGTGAGGTGAGAGAGAGACAGGGAGAGGTAAAATATATATATATATATATATATATGAGAGAGAGAGAGAGAGAGGTGACACACAGAGAGAGGGGGTGAGCGACAGAGAGAGAGAGAGAGAGAGAGAGAGACAGAGAGAGACAAAAATACACAGAGAGAGACAGAGAGAGAGAGAGAGAGAGAGAGGTGACACACAGAGAGAGGGGGTGAGAGACAGAAAGAGAGAGAGAGAGAGAGACAGAGACAGAGAGAGACAAAAATACACAGAGAGAGACAGAGAGAGCGAGAGAGAGAGAGGTGACACAGAGAGACAGAAAGAGAGAGAGAGAGAGAGGTGACACAGAGAGAGAGAGGGGGTGAGAGACAGAAAGAGAGAGAGCGAGACAGACACAGAAATACACGGAGAGAGCGAGAGAGAGACAGACAGAAAGAGAGAGAGAGAAAGACAGCGAGATAGAAAGACAGAGAGAGAGAGAGAGAGAGAGAGAGAGAGAGAGAGAGTGATGGAGAGACAGAGAGAGATGAACAGACATGCAGAGTGATTTTCTTGTAAAATTGCACTGATGAAACGGACTAGCAATGCAGATTGTTGTCATGTTCAATCCTAAAAAAGGTGGAAGTGGATCTGCGTGGGTATTTTGTGTCTGCTTGAATGTTGATTGTCAGATGGCACATGTAGGGGACTTGGGACTCCATCAGGGTCATGTTTGTACTAGTTACTCTTACTCACCTCTTTATCAACTTGGATTTCTTACTTTTTAAATTTCCATTTTTGCATCTTAACCATGTGTTCTACTTGGATACTATTGCTGCTTCAAAGAGTGAAGAACGTCTCAGATACTTCATCACAAGTCAGAATGGACTCTAAATTCCGCTTTATTTACATGAGAGACATTACAGTTCTTGATGTACAGTTGATGGCATAATGCTGTGCTCAAAAAGTATTTGCAGTGAGACCGGTGGGTCAGGGGGCAGTGGTGGTCTAGTGGTATAGGGCGCTGGATCGCTGATCCAAAGGCTGGGGGTTCGAGTCCCACTCTGCACAAGGTTGTCACTGTCCCCGCCAGTGGAGCCAACTGGGTTATCAAAAG
>CM045742.1:7367500-7385000 GCA_024760905.1 Plotosus lineatus | reverse complement strand
CAGATGCTTATGGTAAGTACTTATAAGGTGAAGTGTTTTGCAGGGGAAATTGAAACACCGAGGGGTTATAGTGAGTTAGATTTGAGGGTGTAGGGGTTAAAGTGGTTAAAGTGGGTTAAATTTGGGCGTGTACGGGTTATAGGGGTTATACAGTGATCCTTCGCTACTTCGTGCTTCAGTTTCTGCGGCTTCAGTGCATCACGGGTTTTTCAAAGATATTCATCAAAACATAAAGAAATAAGGAAATTAAGGGAAAATAGAGAAAAGTTAAGGAAAATGCCACAAAACAAAGGCCAATTATGCAAAAAAAAAAAACCCAATCATAACATAACATAACATAACATAACATGAGTGGTGAGAACAGGCCATTCAGCCCAACTAAGCTCACCATTGTCCTATTCTAAAGTGACTCTAACCTTAAAGACGCACCATGACTAGATGGTATCCAGCACTAGATCAAGTCTGCTTTTGAAGACTTGTAAGGTTTCTGCTTCGACAACGTGGTTAGGCAATCTATTCCACACTGAAATTACCCTCTGCGAGAAAAAATATTTCCTAATATTTGTGCTAAATTTACCCTTGAATAACTTCCATTTATGACCCCTATGTCAATCCCTCCAACAAACCTACTTACATTTTATGTGAAGTGCGCATCTGTGTGCGTGCACGTGCGTCTGTATATGATTGTATTTATGTTTTTTTTACATTTTATGTTTAATTGTTATTATAAGCATTTATAGTGTTTAATATGTATTTATTGATACTCTATACACATATACATGTACATATACGTCAGTCAGGGGGGGTCGATCCTACTTCACGGAAATCGGCAGTCGCGGGGAGGGGGGGTCTCGGTCCTCATTGACCGCAGAAAGTGAGAGATCCCTGTAATGGGTTATCTTTAGGGGTATAGGTGTTACAGTGTTTATATTGGGTTATATTTCAGGATGCAGGAGTTATAGGAGTTTTAATGTGTTAGATTTGGGGTATATACCCCCATTTCACTGGAGCGCGGCAGATTCGTGGAAGTAAAAATGTCGTCATGCTCCAATATTCCTCAGTCATTCCGTCATCTTCCTTATGATTCCGAATGTATTCCTCTGAATGCATTCCTCCGAATGTATTCCACACACACAGTCCTTCTATTGTCATCTAAAGGCCAAAATCTTCCGCGAACATGCTTTTGAACACGTTCAAAAGCATGTTCAAGGAAAAATCTTCCGACAGTGTTCCCTTGGGTTCCACAGTCCTTCCACAGACGTTCCGTCATTTCCTCAAATGTTCCGTGATCATTCCTTTTATTCTGCCAGTGTTCCTTGACCATTCCACGAGCCTTCCCCCTTTTTCCAGATGGTCAAAAGTGGCCACAGATCGTTTGTGTTCATCTACGGATCCCCATGGAATACTCACGGAAGGGTAGCGGAATACATGCTGAACGTTTGCAGAATGGTTGCGGATAACATGGAAGACTTTTGGAACACTCACGGAAATCACTTCCACTATAAATATTAAATTACTCCAGTTCATTTACTTTATTTTTTCTGTTTTCCAGTTCATGTAATAAAGTTTTGAAGTTATAATCAAGGCGGTTTGGACTTGTGTGCATGGTTTGTAGTCTGGAATGATTTATTGAGGTGCAAATACAGTCGGCCCTCTACTTACGAAAATCTCTGAGTACGAAAAATCCAGGTTACGAAAAACATTTTCCTAAATTTTCGCCCTCTTTTTACGAAAAACAACCTCTTTTTACGAAAAGCATCAAACGCGCCATTCAAAAATCAAACAATGCGTGAGTTGCCCTCTCATTGGCTGTCTCCCAACATCCCGCCCCGCTGGCCTCCCATTGGCCAGGAGGGAACTGACCTGTACCCATACTTCCTGTTTGTCATGCGCGTGGAGAGTTGAACAGGACCGTTAGCTTGTTTTGAGATAGATCATTGCAGCGTTATATTTCGTTATCGCCGAAACCCCTCTACAATCGGGAGGATATTAAAGCAGAAGGAGCATGAAAACATGAGTGCTCCGTGGGACAAGACCTCCAATCTTGCAAGAAAGCAAGTTAATATTGAATCAGGACCTCTGATTTATCAAACAGGTACTGTAATTCCACTTTAAATTCAACATTCCATCCATATAAACATTTAAATACAATTGCTCTGTCAGTTGCGTGTTGCGTGTGGGCGGAGCCCGCATTCGGCAAAACACAACAGAGAGACAGAGAGTTTTGTGTGTGTGTGTGTGTGTGTGTGTGTGTGTGTGTGTGTGTGTGTGTGAGAGAGAGAGAGAGAGAGAGACAGAGGGAGAGAGACAGAGGGAGAGATAGAGAGACACAGTGTGTTAGTGTGTGTGTGTGTGTGTGTGTGTGTGTGTGTGTGAGAGAGAGAGAGAGAGAGAGAAAGAGAGCGATAGAGAGAGACTTGCTAAAGAATCAGTCAGAGATGAAAGGAGGCATTCTTTTAACTCTCTTTACAGAGAGCATGTTGCAGCTTATTTTTCATCATTTACGTTGATTAATTCAGTAAATGTTTAATAAATGTGGCGCGCTCCGCCGAATGTGAGCAAAACGCGGCTCATCCAGACCTCCAATCCTTCAAGGAAACAAGTTAAAGTTGAGTCCAGACCTCCGATCTGTCAAGCAGGGAGTGCGCTTTGAATTCCCCGTCTTAAAATGCTCCGGCATCCTGCGTGTGGGCAGAGCCTGCATTCGGTGGAGTGCACCACAAATGTGTGTCGTTTGTGTGTGTGTGTGTGTGTGTGTGTGTGTGTGTGTGTGTGTGTGTGTGTGTGAGAGAGAGAGAGAGAGAGAGACAGTGTTGTGTGTTTCTGTATGTGCCTTAATAAAAAAATGTTTAATAATGGTTTAATTAATAAATATGTTAATAAAATGGTTTAATATGTTAATAAAATATTTAAATGGTTTAATAAATAATTTTCTTTTACTTTTAACACATATTTCATACATATTTCATACAAAATTGGTGTACTTTTTTCATTTTTAAAGGGTTTATGGGGTAGTCTTGGGAGCCTTGGAAGGAATCACGCATTTTACATGTAAAATGCACCTCTACTTACGAAAACTCCAGGCTACGAAAAAGGCTCTGGAACGGATTAATTTCGTAAGTAGAGGGCCCTCTGTAAAAGGAACATATTGACATTATTGATTTTAAACATATTAACATATGTTAAATTTTAAATTTATTGTTAATTCTAAACTTATTGCACATTATAAACATATGGTAAATTAAAAACATGTTAAATTTTAAATTTCTTGTGCATTATAAACGTAAAGTACATTATAAACATCTTGTAAATTATAAACGTATGTAAAATTAAAAATTTCTTACAAATTATAAACATGTAAATTATAAACATATTGACATATTGATTTAAAAAAAAACTTTAATACAAACAAGAATCAATAACAACACACAATTATCTCAACAACAACAGAAACTAGCATATAATATGGTAATTCAATTAAAGAATGAGCTTCCATGAATTCACGACTTTATTAGTATAGGCAGAATCAGGAGCAAATCCTTTGATCTTTGCCAATTTTTCCTCGTTGAAAAGTGGTTATGCCGGTCATTCCTCAGTCATGCCATGTTGAACGTAAACGTTCCGCTTTTATTCTGCGTGTTCCGCAATCATTCCATGGGTCTTCCTTCTAAAATGGAGTAGTGTCATGGTCGTTCCTCGAGTGTTTCGTGCTTTCCTTGCTTTGAATGTTGCGTGAATTCTCCGAAGGTCTTCCTTTTCAATCCGCACTGGTTCTGAGGGTAATCCGTGCGCTTTTATGCATGTATTCCGACATTGTACCGGGGTCTTTCCGTGTCTGTTCCATGCATTCGGTGAACGTTCCGAAGGTACAATTTTCTGTAGGTTTTTAACCCATTTTCCGTGTAAAAATGCCGAAGCTACTCTGTAGAGTGCGTTCTGCGCCTTTCCACCACGATCATTGCATTCCGCGCGCCAGTGAAATGGGGGCCATAGGGTTTGTAGTGGTTGCAAAAAACATTTTGGAGTATAGTGGTTATAATGGCTATGATAGGTTGCATTTGAGGGTGTAGGGCTTATAGGAGTTTTAATCTGTTTAACTTGGGTTGTAGGGCTTATCACAGGTTAGATTTTGGGTACGGGGGTATTCGTGGTTATAATAGGTTCGAGTTGGAGTTATAGGGGTCATGATGTTGCACTGAATTTTGAGGTGTAGGTTGCATAATTGCCGCATTGTCGTGCTTTATGGGTTTTTTTTTTTGTGTATGTGCTTTTGGTTTCATACTGCTTTGGGCTTTTAGAAAGTTTTAAGCTTCTTGACTGGTTGGCTTTATGAATTTTTTCTCTCATCTTGTCTGCAAGAAGTCTACGGAACAAATGAAGAAAGTCCCAACCATTGTCCTCTCTGTCTCTTACAAAGGAGTCAAGTTTATTGATGCAACAAATAAGGTGAAGAGCAGCCGTCCTTTAATCCCTTTTTTATTCACCCTTTCCATCCCTACCCATCATAAACCATATCAGACTCCAATGAAGTGATGCACTCACTTTCCCTTTCCCTCCTGTGCAGAACATCATAGCCGAGCATGAGATTCGCAACATCTCGTGTGCAGCACAGGATCCTGAAGACCTCTCCACATTTGCCTATATCACCAAAGACTTGAAGTCCAGCCACCACTACTGCCATGTGTTTACAGCCTTCGATGTGGTTAGTCACACACATTCTTGTAGTAATAACATCATGGGACATTCGAATCATACAATACATTTATTTATCAACAGTTTCATCCTCTTCGGGTCACAGAGGGAGTCTGGAGCCTCTGACAGTAATATGGTGCTTATTGAAAGTTTTTTGATAGCCTTTAGCATGAACTGATGATGTAATGCTTATAGAGACCAAATATAAAAGGGTAAATCATATCTGATGGGTTCGCAACATCTGTGAATGTATTACTGAGACTTTTGCAAGCTAGCATTCCTATGTGTGGGGTGAAATAAGGAAGGGTAAGGGAGTGTAAATATGGTTATAGTCTTTTTCCTCCCACTTTACTTGTGAGAGTGAATTTTTTTTTTTTTTGTCAGTTTGAAAATGGTGACGGAGAAATGGTTTGTGTCTTCCCTTCAAAGATCACTTTTAATACGAAACTCACCCTCCACATGTTACATGTGTCCTGTACATTAATGTATCTGTAGTTTGTTCACTAAAAAGAGCATCACAAACTGGTGACATGCAAAGTTGCATCTAGACCCCAAAAATAGATTCAAGGTCCTAAAATGTTTAGTAGCTTGGTATGAATGAATATTACCCCGTTAGCAAAAATCTGCTCAGATACTAATGTCGTGTCTATTTAGGGGAAACAAATACTAGTCATGAATTATTAAAATAGATAAGAATTTGGCTTCCAACCATTTCATTTCTATTATACTGTCGAAATAAGTGAAAACAAAGCCAGCTGACACACTCACTGACAGAATTAATATCATTATTAAAGAAGATCCACAGTGCTCCAGTGGTTAGCACCGCCCCACGTCAACAAGATAATGTGTTCAAGTCTCGGGGCTCTTAAACTATGTGGAGTTTGCATGTTCTCTCGCTTGCGTGGGTTTCCTCTGGGTACTACAGTTTCCTCCCACAGTCCAACAACATGCGCAGTAGGTTAATTGTCTGTTCCAAATGGCACATAATTAACATAGCTTTCCACTGTGCTAAAAATGTACATTGGAGCACCCCCTTTCAAAAGTGTATGTCTATGAAGTGTGGAAAGAAACTGGAGCACCCAGATGAAGCCCATGTAAGTGTAGGGAGAACGTCTACAAATCAATGCCCTGTGCAAAACAAATACACCAAAAAATTTAACAACTACACCAAAAAAAATCTATTCCGGACTACTTCTATAAAACTCAATGACTTGTGTACACCATGGACTACAAAACAGAAATTCAAATGACCATCACTGATCTGCCAAACTGAGAAGTTCCTACTTCACCATAGGCCATTGTTTACATAGATAGACAGATAGATGGACGGATGGATGTATAGATGGATGAATGGATGGATGGTAGGATGCTTTATAGATCCCAGAGAGGAATTCACATTTTCCGCAGCATTGCAGTAAAACTGCACGAACTTATTCTATAAAAAACACAAACTTGAATTAAGGCATATAGTAAGAATACTTAGGCATGTGTGTATGTATATATATATATATATATATATATATATATATATATATATATACACTTTTCCTTTCGGCTTTTCCCTTCAAGGGTCGTCACAGTGAACCATCCGCCTCCATCTCACCCTATCCTCGATATCTACTACTATTACTCCTTCTTCACCACATCCATAAATCTTCTTTGGTCTTCCTCTAGGCCTTCTGCCTGGTAGTTCCAACCTCAGCATCCTACTACCAATATACTCACCATCCCTCCTCTGTGCATGTCGAAACCATATCAGTCTAGCCTCTCTGACTTTGTCTCCAATACCTCTAACATGTGCTGTCCCTCTGGTGTACTCATTCCTGATCCTATTCATCCTCGTTACTCCCAAAGAGAACCTCAACATTTTCATCTCTGCTACCTCCAGCTCTGCCTCCTGGCTTTTTCCCAGTGCCACTGTTTCTAAACCATACAACATCGCTGGCCTCATCACCGTCCTGTACACTTTTCCTTTCATTCTTGCCAATACCTTACTATCACACATCAAATCACATCACTTTTCTCCAACCATTCCAACCTGCCTGCACACGCTTCTTCACCTCTTTTCCACAATCTCAATTGCTCTGGATTGTTGAGCCTAAGTTCTTAAAATCCTCCATCTTCGTTATCTCTGCTCCCTGTAACCTCACCTTTCCTCTTGGGTTCTTGTCGTTCACACACATGTATTCTGTTTTACTGATGCTAACCTTCATTCCTCTCCTTTCCAGGGCATACCTCCACCTCACTAGATTTTCCTGCACTTGTCCTCTGCTCTCACTACAGATAACAATGTCATCTGCAAACATCATAGTCCATGGAGAGTCTTGTCTAACCTCGTCAGTCAGCCTGTCCATCACCATAGCAAACAAGAAGGGGCTCAGAGTTGACCCTTGATGCAGTCCCACCTCTACCTTGAACTCTTATGTCACACCGAGAGCACACCTCACCAGTCTTACATCTCTCTGTCAATACATTTCCCACTTTGTACTTCTACAAGACTACAAGTCATCATACGCCCTCTGTTTGACCTTTGACACCGCTACCTTCTCCTTATGCTGTGTATCCCTGTACTCCTGTTTACTCTCTTCGGTCCTCTCAATGTCCCACTTCTTCTTAGCTAATCTCTTCCTTTGTACACACTCCTGCACTTCCTCATTCCACCATGAAGTCTCCTTATCCACTTTCCTTCCAGAGGACACACCAAGTCCTCTCCTACCTAACTCTCTGATCACATTAGCTGTAGTTGTACAGTCATCTGGAAGCACTTCCTCAACACCCAAAGCCTGTTTCAACTCCTCCTTGAAGACAGCACGACACTTCCTTTTTCAGCTTCCACCACTTTGTCTTCTGCTCTGCCTTTGCCTTCTTCACCTTTCTTACCATCAGCGTCATCCTGCACACCACCATCCTAAGCTATTTGGCAACACTCTCACCCACTACTACTTTGCAGTCACTGACTTCCTTCAAATTGCATCGCCTACACAAGATGTAGTCTACCTGTGTGCTCCTACCTCCGCTTTTATAAGTCACCCTATGCTCCTGTCTCTTTTGGAAGAAAGTATTCACCACAGCCATTTCCATCCTTTTTGCAAAATCTATCAACGTCTGTTCTTCTGTGTTCCTGTCCTGGATACCAAACCTGCCCATCACTTCCTCATCCCCTCTGTGGCCTGCACCAACATGTCCATTGTAGTCTGCACCAATGACCACTCTTTCACCTCTGGGGGTACTCTGCATCACTTCATCTAACTCGCTCCAGAATCTCTCCTTCTCTTCTAGCTCACATCCTGCCTATGGAGCATAAGCACTAACAATATTCAACATCATGCCTTCAATTTCTAACTTGAGACTCATCACTCTGTCTGACATTCTTTTCACTTCTAGAAAATTCCTGACAAACCCCTCCTTCAAGATGACTCCTACTCCACTTCTCTTTCCATCCACACCATGATAAAACAGCTTAAATCCTGCTCCTAAGCTTCTAGCCTTGCTATCTTTCCACCTGGTCTCCTGAACACGGTGTATGGCCACCTTCCTCCTCTGCATCATGTCAGCCAGCTCTCTAGCTTTTCCTGTCATAGTTCCAACATTCAAAGTCACTACTCTTAGTCCAAGACTCATACTTTTCCCCTCTCTCTCTCTGCCTATGGACACGCCTTCCGCCTCTCCTTCTTCAACCAACAGTAGTCCAATTTTCATCAGCACCCTGTTGGTTAACAGCACTGATGGCGATCGTTGTTAACCCAGGCCTTGACCGATCCGGTATGAAGGTAATATTTGTGATTTGCATGATAAAGTTTGGCATTGGTTTTACGTCGGATGCCCTTCCTGACACAACCCTCTGCATGTATCCAGGCGTGGGACCGGCGTGACTGGTTTGTGCCCCCCCATGGCTGCATTTTATATATATCTATACAGATGCTCCCCGACTTGCGTTCATCCATTTTACGTTTTTTCTCATCTCATCTCATCTTCTTCCGCTTAGTCCGGGGTCGGGTCGCGGGGGCAGCAACCTTAGCAAAGAGGTCCAGACATCCCTCTCCCGAGCCACTTCCTCCAACTCTCCCGGGGGGACACCGAGGCGGTCCCAGACAAGCCGAGAGACATAGTCCCTCCAGCGTGTTCTAGGTCGACCCGGGGTCTCTTCCCGGTTGGACATGCCCGAAACACCACACCAGGGAGGCGTCCGGGGGGCATTCTAACCAGATGCCCGAGCCACCTCAACTGGCCCCTCTCAATGCGGAGGAGCAGTGGATCTACTCCGAGCTCTCCCCGGATGGCGGAGCTTCTCACCCTATCTCTAAGGGAGAACCCCGCCACCCGGCGAAGAAAGCTCATTTCAGCCGCTTGTATCCGTGATCTTGTTCTTTCGGTCATTACCCAACGCTCGTGACCATAGGTGAGGGTTGGAACGTAGATCGACTGGTAAATTGAGAGCTTCGCCTTGCGGCTCAGCTCCTTTTTCACCACGACAGACCGGTACAGGCACCGCTTAACAGCAGAGGCTGCAGCGATCCGTCTGTCGATCTCTCGCTCCATCCTTCCCTCACTCGTAAACAAGACCCCAAGATACTTAAACTCCTCCACTTGGGGCAGGACCTCATCCCGACCCAGAGGGTGCATTCCACCATTGTCCGACTGAGAACCATGGCCTCGGACTTGGAGGTACTGATCTTCATCGGCTGCCTCGCACTCAGCTGCGAATCGCTCCAATGAGAGCTGGAGGGCCCGACTTGATGAAGCCAAAAGGACAACATCATCCGCAAAAAGCAGAGACGATATCCGATGGCCACCAAACCAGAACCCCTCATCGCCTCGACTGCGCCTAGAAATTCTGTCCATAAAAATTATGAACAGAATCGGTGACAAAGGACAGCCTTGGTGGACTCCAACTCCCAGAAACGAATCCGAGCTGCTGTTACCAATACGGACCAAACTCTGGCTCGGTGATACAGCGACCGAATAGCTCGTAACAACGGATCCGGAACGCCGTACTCTCGGAGCATGCCCCACAAGATCTTTCGAGGGACACGGTCGAAAGCCTTCTCCAAATCCACAAAGCACATGTGGACAGATTGGGCAAACTCCCATGCCCCCTCCAGAATCCTGTGGAGCGTATAGAGTTGGTCAAGAGTGCTGCGGCCAGGACGAAAACCACATTGTTCCTCCTGAATCCGAGGTTCGACTATCGGTCGGATCCTCCTCTCTAGTACCCCTGCATAGACTTTACCAGGTAGGCTGAGGAGTGTAATTCCCCGATAATTGGAACACACCCTCCGGTCCCCCTTCTTAAAAATTTAGACCACCACCCCAGTTTGCCAATCCAGAGGTACAGCCCCCGATGACCATGCGATGTTGCAGAGACGTGTCAACCAAGACAGTCCTACAACATCCAAAGCCCTGAGATATTCCGGGCGGATCTCGTCCAACCCCAGAGCTCGACCACCGAGGAGCTTTTTGACAACCTCAGTGACCTCCACTCCAGTGATGGGCGGACCCTCACCCGAACCCCCAGGGTCTTCCTCTTCCACGGAGGGCGTGTTGGTGGGATTGAGAAGGTCCTCAAAGTATTCCCTCCACCTCTCAACAACATCCCCAGTCAAGGTAAGCAGCTCCCCACCTCCACCGTAAACAGTGTTTGTGAAGAACTGCTTCCCCCTCCTGAGGCGTCGGATGGTGGCCCAGAACCTTTTTGAGGCCAACCGATAATCACTCTCCAGGCCCTCACCGAACTCCTCCCACGCCCGAGATTTTGCATCTGCGACAGCCTCGGCTGCAGATCGTTTGGCCTGCCGGTACCCGTTTGCTGCCTCAGGAGTCCCACAGGCTAATAAAACCCGATAGGCCTCCTTCTTCAGCTGGACGGCCCCCTTCACCGCAGGTGTCCACCACCGGGTTCGGGGATTACCGCCACGACAAGCACCGACGACCTTACGGCCACAGCTATGGGCTGCTGCCTCAGCAATGGAGGCACGAAACATGGCCCATTCAGATTCCATGTCCCCCGCCTCCTCCGGAACGTGGTTGTAGCTCTGCCGGAGGTGGGAGTTAAAGGCCTCTCGGACAGGGGGCTCCGCCAAACGTTCCCAGCAGACCCTGATTACACGCTTGGGCCTGCCAGGTCTGGAAGGCAACCTCCCACACCACCGAAGCCAACTCACCACCAGGTAGTGATCGGTAGACAGCTCAGCTCCTCTCTTCACCCGAGTGTCCAGAACATATGGTCGCAAGTCTGATGACACGACTACAAAGTCAATCATCGAACTGCGACCTAGGGTGTCCTGGTGCCAAGTGCACTTATGGACACCCTTATGTTCGAACATGGTGTTCGTGATAGACAAACTATGACGAGCACAGAAGTCCAACAACGACACACCATTCGGATTCAGACTGGAGAGGCCGTACCTACCGATCACACCCTTCCAGGTCACACTATCGTTGCCCACATGGGCGTTGAAGTCTCCCAAGACAACGGCGAGTCTCCCGAGGAGCGTTCTCCAACACCCCCAAAGACTCCAAAAGGGTGGGTACTCTGAACTGTCATTTGGTGCATAAGCACAAATAACAGTCAGGACCCGTCCCCCACCCGAAGACGGAGGAAGCTACCCTTTAGTCAACCGGGAGAACCCCAACATTTGGGCACCGAGACGGGGGCAACAAGAATACCCACACCGGCTCGCCGCCTCTCCCCATGAGCAACTCCAGAATAGAAGAAGGTCCAGCCTCTTTCGAGATGGATGGTTCCAGAGCCCAAGCTATGCGTTGAGGTGAGCCCGACTATATCTAGTCGGTATCTCTCCACCTCACGCACCAAATCGGGCTCCTTTCCCGCCAGAGAGGTGACATTCCATGTCCCGAAGGTCAGAGTAAGCAGCCGAGGATCAGTCCGACAGAACCCATGCCTTCGGCTGCCACCCAACTCACACTGCACCCGACCCCTAAAACTCCTCCCACGGGTGGTGGGTCCATGGGAGGGCGGACCCATGTCTCCTTTTCGGGCTGGTCCCGGCCAGGCTCCATGGGCATAAGCCCGACCACCAGGCGCTCGCCTTCGAGCCCCTCCCCTGGGCCTGGCTCCAGGAGGGAACCCCGGTGACCCGCGTCCGGGCAAGGGAGACTGATTCCTCTGTTGTTTTCTCATGTCTTAGGGGTCTGTTTACGTTTACGTTTTTTCAATTTTACATTTTTTTTTTTGTTGTTTGTTTGTTTTTTTTCAAACAAAACAAGTCAAATTTTGAGTTTAGTCGTACCTACGTAGTACGCTAACGTGATGATGTAATGACGCTGCTTCCATTGTTTACAAACGAGACTGAACATGCCCCTCCTTCTTCCCAGTTCAGTTTTATATATATATATATATATAATTAGTTACATCAGTTATATAGCGTGTACCTTGTGTTAAGACGTCATCTCCGTGATCTTTGTGTTTACACTGTTTTGCAGACTTTTGTAACCCTCAGCAAATATGGTTGGTCAGAAGCGTAAGCTTACTAGCGTGGGTGCAAGTCTCAGACACAGAGATGAATTAACTATCTGCTCGGATCGGCGCAATCTACCATACATACTCAGTTAAGCAAAGAGAGTTTTAAAATGAATGAAAATCCGAACCCAGTAAAGAGCTCTCCGCTCTGCTGGCTCCACATCAGTGCAGACTGTGTTCTAAACGAGTTCAACGGCACCCTTGCGCACCGGAAGACCGGAAGTCTGTATAACCCACAGCAAGTACTGTACACTACTTTCGCAAGTATACTACTTTCAGTATTGAGCGCTTCACATATTGTAAGCGTGATTGGCTGTTTTAAGCTTCATGTAAAGTGATTCGGTATAAATAAGTGACTTATTTGAAATTAATGTTGATATTATTTTACAATATTATGTTTATAATAATTGATTTAGGGAGTTTTATGAGATACGGTAATGGTATTTTAGGATGTATAGTACAGTATGAGTGCCATACGTCACACATTATACGTCACTGTAACAACTTGCGTTCACTTTCAACTTGCATTCGGCCGTCCGGAACCAATTAAAAACGTAAGTCGGGGAGTGTCTGTGTGTGTGTGTGTGTGTGTGTATATATATATATATATATATATATATATATATATATATATATATATATATATATATATATATATATATATATATATAGAGAGAGAGAGAGAGAGAGAGAGAGAGAGAGTAGCAGCAGGTAAGGTACTGGATCACTGTTCACAAGATTGGGGGTTGAAGCCCCACTATCACCAGGTTGTGTACTGAGTTATCAAAGGCCGGCCATGTCTCTCTATGGTAGGAGGTTCATGTAAAAGAAACACTGCTGACTTTCGTCAAGAGTCGTTGCATATCCGTCAGTGTGCTGTCCAGGGTGTACTCCCCACTACCCTAATTAGGATCAAGCGGTTCAGAAAATGAACGGATGAATGAAAGGGTAAGAAAGTATTGAATTGTATAAAATACTGTAACAGTACAGATTCGCAGTACAGTGCGGAGATTAATAAAAGTCCGGTGTGAACATTGATGTGCAGATTAAGGTGTTTGGTGGGCTGTGAGAGCTGATGGTGCCATGCAGAGTTTTTTGTTGACTGTAATTTACTGTCCAGAGCAAATAATTTTAAAAGTCCAGTGTAAACATGTTTGTGCAGGTTAAGGTACAGTGAGTGGTGCAATGCAAGGCAGGAGTGTGTGTGTGTGTGTGTGTGTGTGTGTGTGTGTGTGTGTGTGTGTGTGTGTGTGTGTATGTGTTGTGTGTTGTGCTAGCATACTCCTCCATTAAAGGGTCTGATGGCATGGGGGACGAATAATCTGATCAGTCTATCAGTGGAGCGAGGTAATGACAGCAGCCTGGCATTGATGCTGTTCCTCTGATGACGGTGTGCAGTGGATGCAGTGGATTCTCTATAACTGACAGGAGCTGACTCAGAGCCCGCCGCTCTGCCACAGATGTTACACTCTCTTTTTCTGACCCAATTACAGAGCCCGCCTTCCTCACCAGTTTGTCCAGTCGTGAAGCGTCCTTCTTCTTAACCCCCCCCAGCAGACCACTGTATAAAGGAGGGTGTTAACCACTACAGACTGGTCGAACATCTACTGCTGGTTTTTGCAGATGTTGAAAGATGCGAGCCTTCTAAGGAAGTACAGTAGGCTCTGTCCTTTCCTTCACCGCGCATCAGTGTCGGCAGTCCAGTCCAGTTCGTCATTCACACCCAAGTATTTGTACGTCTGCACAATCTCTATCTGTTCCCCTCTGCTTGTCACTGGTTCCAGGTGAGGCCTGGGTCTTCTGAAGTCCATCACCATTTCCTTTGTTTTGGTGGTGTTGATTTGTAGGTGGTTGGACTCTCACCGTGAAACAAGGTCCTTTGTCACTTGATACAGCCTATAATAGCAGTGTCATCTGCAAACTGCTGCACATGGCAATACTCCGAGTTGTACTGCAGATCCGAAGCGTACAGCATGAACAGGACTGGGGAGAGTACGGTCCACTGTGATGCTCCTGTGCTGCTGACTACCGTATCTGGCGTGCAGTCCCCAGTCGCACATACTGAGGTCTTTCTGTAAGGTAGTGATCTAGTCCACTACGGTGTTCTCCTTTGTCACAGTATCTGTCAGTGGGGGAAGGGAGCTGGCAGAATGAAGTATGAGGGGTGCAGTGCTCTGGGGCATGAATGAGTTTGCACAGTCGAACCTGTTAAAGTCGTTTAACTGGTTGGAATTCACTAACACCCCCCCCCCCCCCTCTTCGATGATTTCCCCCCCCCCCCCCCACTTCGAACTGCAGCTTGTGATGGTTTTCATTCTATCTCACACCTCCTTCATGTTGTTAGTGCATCTAAACACAGAATATAATGATATAAAATTGATATTTTGAGACTGGTGACAATAATGAACAGAACATTCCACATAGTTTTCTGGGAGCAGCATAACAAAATGGAAGACATGTCCCTTGAGTTCTGCTGAATTCTACTAGGCTCAGATGCAGCGGGATATTGAACACTTCATGACTTATGTCACCACACATCACTAAAGGACAGGTGTCCATCTTTTACACTGGGAACCCTTTGAACATTGTGATTAATGCTTGGAGTGGACCATTCATTTGATCAATTGCCCTGGATGTTAATCCAGGACCATGTGGCTATGAGGTGGACTTGCTGTCCACTATGCCACCATGCCACAGCAACAGGATTGTTTCCACGGTAAATGTTAAGGCTATTCACATTTCTTTGGTCTGTTCAACTTTAATCTGCAGGTCTACATCCAGTTCTTTATACAATGGTACCTCGATTTACGAGTGTCTTTTATAACAAATTTTCCATGATACGAGCTTCGATTCACCAAAAATCTGCCCCATCCAACCAGCAAAATTTTGATTTACGAGCTCTGCTGAGGAAATGGCTTTTCCGGGCCGATTAGCCTCGTATTCTTCCACGTGTATTCTTCCGTGCTCCGAGAATGCCTTGTGCAGTGCTTCTCAATTATTTTCTGTGATGCCCCCCTATCGGGAAAAAAATATATCATGACAGAAGGAGGGCTCACAGCCCTGTGAATGATATCATGTTCCATAGGAAATTTATGTTCACTACTTGACAAACTAGAGTGATTTCCTGCACAGAAATGGGTCAGAGACACTGAACCCTGTTCAACATTCAAAAGTCAGACAAAAGGGCAGTTGGAGTGCACTGATGATGAGGAATAAGAGCTAAACATTGTCTGTAATTCCCAACCCAAGAATAACACAGTCAAATAACTGTCAGTGTTAGCCCATAGACACTGCTTTTTACCCCATGATTGACGGAATGAGGCAAACCAAAACAACCAATTGTGGAAAGTGGCTTGAAAGAATCTATGGTGAGGGAGGGACTGAAGAACAAAAGGAAGTCCAGAGTGAATAATCAGGATTCTTAAAAAGGAATGCTGTGAGGAAGAGTCAGAGCTACCGCTTTCATTTATTCATTAGCTGAACCACTTAAGCCTACTAATGCCATGGGGAGGTGGGAATTTTTCTCAGATAACTCTATATGAACATGTGGTACACACCAAACAGCTCACCAGTCCATCACAGAGCAACACAAACAAACAAACAAACGAACATTTACAGCTGGGGGCAGATTGTAACAGCTAATTTCCCTAATGTCTCGGTGATATAAGGATAAGCATGCTCACCTTACTGCAAGAAGGTCCTGGGTTCAATTCCCGGGATCTGAGTTTCTCTGTGGAGTTTGCATGTTCTTTGTGCTTGCTTGGGTTTCCTACAAGTACTTCGGTTTCCTCTCACAGCCCAATTGGTTGTTCTAAATTCACCCAAGGTGTGAGTGTGTGTCTAAGGTGCATGTCTTTGGACTATAGAAGAAAACTAGAGTACCTCATAGAAACCCCTGAAAGCATGGACAGAGGACTCAAATCCCAGGACTTTTTTTCTGTGAGCCAGTCATACTAACCTTTACAACACCGTGCTGCCTGGATAATGTAGTAAACAACCTTTATATGGATCTGATTTAGATTTCTATATGTTCTGTATGAGACCAAATTAGCAACAAAAAAAAAAAATTGGAGCACTCGTTTTGAAGTTTTCAGTGCTCAAACTTTGTGAACTTGCCCTGACCTTCATCTTTGACCTTGACATCCCAAAATCAAATCATCTGTGGGATTCATGGAGGGTTGTGGCCCAACTGATTGGTAGAAGGCTGTGCGTGGGCGTGGACAGATATTGTTGACATACCAATAATTGCCAAAACCTTTGGGTGGATAGATACATAATCAATCAATCAATCAATCAATCAAACAGATAGACAAGAAAACAAACAAACAAATCAATCAATGGTGCCTGGCCTGGCAAAATGTCCAGCAGGATGTACACTGCCCTCACCCAGAGTTGACTGAGATGGGCACCAGTCTCCCTGTAACCCTCATTAGGATTAAGTGGTTGATAGAATGAATGAATGAATGAATGAATGAAGGAATATATCATATACGAATATATTGTATTTGCAGCTTGTTACAAATCATCAGCTTAGAATTTTTGGGTTTCACAAGTCATAAATCTTGTTGTCTTAAACCTCACTTAAATCTTTTGATATTTTTTAAAATAAAAAATGCAGCTGCACAACGAAATTTGTGATAACATTGTTCTGTTTTGTAAAATGTTGATTGGTGTTTTTTTGTACTTGGGTGCAGAATCTGGCCTATGAGATCATCCTGACTCTGGGCCAGGCATTCGAAGTGGCCTATCAGCTGGCTCTTCAGGCCAGGAAGGGTGGCCACAGCTCGTCCACACTGCCTGAGAGTTTCGACAGCAAACCATCCAAACCCATCCCTAAACCACGCTCCAACATCCGCAAGTCTGTAAGTGCTCAACCCCACGGCCTTCCACACTACTTCATCCCGCGCTCCTGTGCCTCTGCGCTCTTCTTCTCCTTCCTGTGTATTAATGCTGTGCCATCCGAGCTCTGCTTTCTGCTGCTTTCTTCCTCAAGGTTTCATTCGAGTCTCCTGATTGCTGATACTAAAGTCTACAGATAGAAATCATTTCAGTGCTGCATTCTGTGTGCATCGCAACCTACTGAAAGTCTGTGATCATATAGCCAGCTCAGAATTATGAGAAATTATTTGAAAATAATTGGGTGATAAACTGTTCGAAAAGATTTGACAGCACAACACCCAGAGGCATTTTTATTACATTACTTTATTGTAAAATATTCAGTACGTCAGCTTTTACAAAATTATAAATAAACACAAAATGTTTATTATTATTAATGTGATTATTATTAATATTTATTAAACATATTTATAACAAATATAATTTTTATTT
>CM045742.1:7232500-7357500 GCA_024760905.1 Plotosus lineatus | reverse complement strand
GATAAGTGATGTAATCTCATTTGCAGGGTAATGCCGGACTCCCATGTCTATTACTGTGGAAATCAAAGAATGTAGCCAGCCCCCAATATGGACCCTCTCACACACACATTGCAAAAATGGACAACAAAATATGGAGCCTATGAATGGCACTGGACTACAAATATGGCAGAGCCTCTTGTGACTGAACTTTTGAAATAAAACTGGTGTGCGGTGGACTACTGGTGTGAAGTTCTGGCTTTTTTGTGAAGCGTACTTCAGTGGACTGCAGAATTGCACGGACGTGCTGTGTACGGATGCACACGTTCCATTCTGTTACTTCATGTCACTTCACTGGGCTCGGGCTCTGTTATGTTGTGTGAGGGAGAAGGTTGGGGGAAAGGCACGGTACCATGGGATAGGACATGTACCATGGTTACCCATTGTGACAGACTTCTTTTGCCCAGATTCATAAAACAAAGTATCAACACTGGGGCCGAAACAAGGACTTTCGGGGATGCCATGTTTTTACATTTCACTCCTCTTTAATTTCTCTTCATGGTTTGATCGTACATTCTGAATATTATGCACAATGTGAATGGATTTACTGCACTGGACAACCATGAAAGTGGCGGGTCTCATGCCAAAATCACTACAGAATCGTTTGTTGACAATGCCATGCAGATTGTTATTCATACTGCGAAAACATTCATGTCTAATATAATTCTATATCTCCATTATTCTAATCCTTAATTGACTATGTTTGACTATTATTAATAATTCTTCTTTTAAGTGTGCAATTTTTGTCGATTGTTGTCTTGATGTTATATTTTTTTTTATATGCCATGTTGGGCTTCAGAAAAAATAGCCATCCTGGAAAAAAGAAATCTTATAGTAAAAAAAATAATCAGAGAATGTGTGAATGGCTCCACGCAACTTCGCTTTCAGGTGAAAAGTCCATCGTTTCTCATGGGGCTGATACACAGGGGATACGCTGATATTTTAACTATTTTAACTCAGTGTAACTGTAGAATTTTTTTGCCACAATTCTTCTGTATATAAATATTTTCCTTGAACATTGTTCATATATGTACTGTAGTTTAACATAAAAAATGAAGAAAACAAATAACAGAAAAAAAGAAAAACATCACACTGGTTGTTAAAGGCCAATGCCAAATTTTAAACTCAAAGTGCGAGATCTTACTGTTGAAAAGAAAAAAAAAAAAAAACTTGTGTGAGCAAAGTGGAATTGCGAACATAAAACATGTACATAGGCTTGGGCTTCCAGCTTTCTGATTTTCTAAGTTCAACCCCGATTTGTACCCTGGCGAAGCACATGGAATAAATCAGACTTGTATAACTGTTTCCTGTTGTGTGGTCTTTATTTTATTCTTTTTCCCATCGTGCTCTTCTCTCTGAGTCCCGGAATATGCATGAGGAAACATTTTCACACATTTATTGGTATTGGTCCAGAGTCCTGACCTCAGTGGAAGTGCTGGAGATGCTACAGAGGGTCCACTCTCGCATCATCAACTCAGTAGCAGAAGAAAACGCTGAACTGGAAGTAAAGACAGGAGATGAATCAACGCGCCAGTGCATGGCCGCTGCCAGAATGAAAGGTGAACATGGAACAAGAAAAATGAGCATCACGTCTGTGCAGGGTTCTCGGGGTTTGGTTTAAGAATGAATTTCTCCAGTGTGAGATTAATAAAGCTGTATCTTATCTTATCTTATAAACAGAAATGCAGATTTAAATAGGGAAAAGGATTCATATATCCATATTAAATTAAATCATTATCTTAAAAAAATATATTTGTAAATATTTATTAAATGTTTTACTTTGCTATATAATTGTAAATTAAACATTTAATAATAAATATTGATTTCAATTTCATTATAATTTCTGTTTAAGCCTCAGCCTTTTATTAATAATAAAAACATTAGTATAAAAGATTTTTTAATGTAATTATTGCACGGCTCATTTAAATATTCTGATTCTTATTTATTTGTCCAGGAAATAAAACCAATCCATCAGTAGCTCAGTGTGGGATTTCACATAAAATCGTGTGTGAGAGAGAGAGAGGGGGGAGGGGGGAGAGAAAGAGAGAGAGAGAGAGAGAGAGCACAACAGGAACCTGAAGTCCCAGATGGTTTTAATTCTGCAGTGGAATGAGGATAATCAGATGAAAAGCAACGAAGTAATTATGTCACAGATTTATTAATTACCTGCAGATAAACCTGCAGATAATCTCTGAGGCAATAGCAGTTACTGTATATTGTGTATTTTTATAAAAGCCTCGTCATGCTGTAAATATTTTATAAATGTTTAAAGCATGACGAGGCTTTTATAAAAATACACAATATACAGTAACTGCTATTGCCTCAGAGACTAGCGAAGATGGAAAAGGAGGTAAGAAAGCAGATAAAGAACAAATTAAAGGAGAAAGAAAGAGAAGATCGAGGGAAAGGTGAAGAAAGAGGTAGCAAGGAGAGTGGCAAAGGAGGCCGAGAAGGAGGTAGAGAAGGAGATAGAGGAAGAGGTAGAAATGGAGGTCAAAAATGAGAAGTAGATGAAAGGTGAAAGAGGTAAAGAATAAAGGAAGGTAGAGGAGGAGGTAGACAAGGTCATGAAGGAAAGAGAGATGATGAGGAGATAGAGAAGAAAGTGAAGGAGATAGAGGGGTAGGACAGGAGGTAGACAAGAATGTAGGGAAGGAGATATAAACAGGGGTATGGAAGAAGGTAGAGAAGGAGGTGAAGAAGGTAGATGAGGACATAAAATGAGATGGAGAATAAGGTCCAGAAGGGTGTGAAGGAGGTACGTAAGAGGATAGAGAAGGAGGCAGGTGGAGATAGAGATCCTTCTATGTAGAAAGTAGAAAAGGAGAAATGGAAGGAGGTAGAAAAGGAGGTAAAGGACAAGGTGAAGGAGGTAAAGGAGATACAGAAGGCGATAGATAAGGAGGTAGAGAAGAAAGTGAAGCAGGTTGTGGGTGATAGAAAAGGAGGTGAAGGCGGTACAGAAGAGGTAGAGAAGGTGAAGGAGGTAGAGAAGGACCTAAAAAGAGAGAACATGTGAAGGAGGTGGGTAGATGGAGAGAAGCTAGAGATCCTTCTGGTGAAGGACAGACAGTGAGGTAGAAGGGAAGGTGTAGAAGGTCGCTAAGCAGCTGAAGAAGGAGAATAAAGTAAAGCTGCAGGTCTTTCCTATGGCCCAGCCGACAGTCAGTGAGAAACCAACAGCCAATCAAAACTCATCACTGATTCCACTCTTAATATTCCGGGACGTCAATCAGTTCTTCAATCATCTCATTCTATAGGTGTACATGCTTGCTTCAGCCACGCCCATGCTAAAATTTCTGATGCTACCTCACCATCGTTCATTTTCGGAACTATTTAATCTTATTAGGATCGTTGCTAGACTGGCGCCCATCTCAACCGCTTCTGGGTGAGGGCAGAATACACCCTGGACGGGTCGCCAGGCCTTAGCAGATCATGCTAACTTAAACATAAAAATGTATTTTACGATTAAGTAATTAAAAAGGATTAAAAAAGAACTCAGAAAAATCAACCAAAGAAAGAAATTCTATGAGGCATATGTGGTCACCACTACATCACCATGCCGACCCCACAGGCAAAACCTTCTGATTATTATTACTGCCTGGACTCACTTCTGCACAGAATTAGCCCCTCTCTCTCTCTCTCTCTCTCTCTCTCTCTTACACACACACACACACACACACACACACACACACACACACACACCATGTCAGCGATGGATCTATGCCATCTGACCTGATAGGAGTGAGCAATAAATGGATCTCCAGCAGTGTGGCCAGCTGACAGAATCTTTCTACCACCAAAGATTCGCAACAGTGCCAGAGAGAAGCCGTTTCTCTTCTGCTCTCATAACAACAGGAGTCCGGAATTCTTATAAGGTGAAATAATACCACAGATTATAAACCAGGCCAGTGTTGTAGTCAGGATGTCCAGAGTGCCTCAGGATTCAATCCTCATGATGATCAGTTTAAATATCTAGAAGGAGCAGGAATGCCACAAAAAGCTGGGTTTATATTACAATATCCTCAGGAGGAGGACGCGCGTTAAAACCAACACCGCTGAACATGAGTGGCACAGAACAGAGCCCAGTTCTGCCACCAGGAAAAACAGCATGTAAGTCCAGATTATTAGTTAGTGTGTCATGAATATGAAACATTCAGTCATAATTATGAGAAAGAATACAACTTTTTCTCTATTGGCGGAAATGGGTTTGGAATCAGGAGCCTAATGCGGAGTGAGGGGAATGAAAACATTTCAGACATTTCGTTTAATTCACTTTGATTCAGTTTTATTTCTAAAGCACTTTTTATGATTGGATCTGTCACACAGCAGCTTTACACAGTAAAACAGTGAAAATCAAGCTTACAAAGTATAAAAGAATTTAAACATTTTCTACAACCCCTACACATCCCCAATGAGCGTCACCTACGGTAACGGAAAATCTCTCTCAGTAGACGTGATGAAGAAACCCTGAGAGGAACCGGATCCAAAAGGAAAACCCATCCTCACAGCTTTGAACAAGCAACCCTTCTTTAAATTTTGGAAATGATCCAGATCAAATTCTAAAAAAAAAAAATCTTTAAAATTCTACCACATTCATTGCAGGGAGTGGGGCTAGAGGAGGTTTGCACTCTCTGGGGGCACTTGGGGTTTTGGTTTTTTTTTTTTTTTTTTTTCTCTTTTTTTCTGTTTTCAGATTGAAATAAATAACCCAGTCACTGAGTGCTTCGTTTACAAATTTGATTTTACTCAGATGCAACCCATGGGCAGTGGTGGCCAAGTGGTAAAGGGCACTGGATCACTGATCCTAAGGTTGGGGGTTTGAGTCCCACTCTCCACATGGTTGTCACTGCCCCCCCCCCAGTGCAGCTAATTGGGTTATCAAAGCTCGGCCATGTCTCTCACTGTCTATGGTGTGAAGTTCATGGAAAAGAACCATTGCTGACTTTCGACAAGAGTAGCTGCAAAGCCGTCAGCATGTTTTCACCCTGCAATGGCCTGGCGAGCTGTCCAGGGTGTAATCTGCCTTCACTCGGAGTCGGCTGGGATGGGCGCCAGCCTCCCCAGAACTCTAATTAGCATTAAGCAGTTACATAAAATGAACAAATGCAACCCATGCAGAATAAACATTGTAATGCCTTCGTGTCTGAAACTTGTTCTGTAGATTCAAAATCTTTACATGTTGCATCGGATCAAATTAGTGTTGCTCTTCTCTTGACCTCACCCTGAGAGATTATTATTATTATTATTATTATTATTATTACAGTGCTGTGCCAAATGTTTTTGCCCCTTACTGATTTTTTACTTTTTTGCACCTTTGTCACACTTAACATTTTCAGATCATCAAACAAATTTAAACATTGCACAAAGATAACCCCCCTCCTCGAATCGCCACCTTATCGTGGTGGAGGGGTTTGCGTGACCTAATGATCCTAGGAGCTATGTTGTCGGGGGCAAATGCCCCTGGTAGGGTCACCCAAGGCAAACAGGTCCGGGGTGAAGGTCCAGACAAAGTGCGATTCAAAACAGACCCCTAAGACATGAGAAAACAACAGAGGAATCAGTCTCCCTTGCCCGGACGCGGGTCACCGGGGTTCCCTCCTGGAGCCAGGCCCAGGGGAGGGGCTCGAAGGCGAGCGCCTGGTGGTCGGGCTTATGCCCATGGAGCCTGGCCGGGCCCAGCCCGAAAAGGAGACATGGGTCCGCCCTCCCATGGACCCACCACCCGTGGGAGGAGTTTTAGGGGTCGGGTGCAGTGTGAGTTGGGTGGCAGCCGAAGGCATGGGTTCTGTCGGACTGATCCTCGGCTGCTTACTCTGACCTTCGGGACATGGAATGTCACCTCTCTGGCGGGAAAGGAGCCCGATTTGGTGCATGAGGTGGAGAGAACCTACCGACTAGATATAGTCGGGCTCACCTCAACGCACAGCTTGGGCTCTGGAACCATCCATCTCGAAAGAGGCTGGACCTTCTTCTATTCTGGAGTTGCTCATGGGGAGAGGCGGCGAGCCGGTGTGGGTATTCTTGTTGCCCCCCGTCTCGGTGCCCAAATGTTGGGGTTCTCCCCGGTTGACGAAAGGGTAGCTTCCCTCCGTCTTCGGGTGGGGGGACGGGTCCTGACTGTTATTTGTGCTTATGCACCAAATGACAGTTCAGAGTACCCACCCTTTTTGGAGTCTTTGGGGGTGTTGGAGAACGCTCCTCGGGAGACTCGCTCGTTGTCTTGGGAGACTTCAATGCCCATGTGGGCAACGATAGTGTGACCTGGAAGGGTGTGATCGGTAGGTACGGCCTCTCCAGTCTGAATCCGAATGGTGTGTCGTTGTTGGACTTCTGTGCTCGTCATAGTTTGTCTATCACGAACACCATGTTGAACATAAGGGTGTCCATAAGTGCACTTGGCACCAGGACACCCTAGGTCGCAGTTCGATGATTGACTTTGTAGTCGTGTCATCAGACTTGCGACCATATGTTCTGGACACTCGGGTGAAGAGAGGAGCTGAGCTGTCTACCGATCACTACCTGGTGGTGAGTTGGCCGGTGGTGTGGGAGGTTGCCTTCCAGACCTGGCAGGCCCAAGCGTGTAATCAGGGTCTGCTGGGAACGTTTGGCGGAGCCCCCTGTCCGAGAGGCCTTTAACTCCCACCTCCGGCAGAGCTACAACCACGTTCCGGAGGAGGCGGGGGACATGGAATCTGAATGGGCCATGTTTCGTGCCTCCATTGCTGAGGCGGCAGCCCATAGCTGTGGCCGTAAGGTCGTCGGTGCTTGTCGTGGCGGTAATCCCCGAACCTGGTGGTGGACACCTGCGGTGAAGGGGGCCGTCCAGCTGAAGAAGGAGGCCTATCGGGTTTTATTAGCCTGTGGGACTCCTGAGGCAGCAAACGGGTACCGGCAGGCCAAACGTGCTGCAGCCGAGGCTGTCGCAGATGCAAAATCTCGGGCGTGGGAGGAGTTCGGTGAGGGCCTGGAGAGTGATTATCGGTTGGCCTCGAAAGGTTCTGGGCCACCATCCGACGCCTCAGGAGGGGAAGCAGTTCTTCACAAACACTGTTTACGGTGGAGGTGGGAAGCTGCTTACCTTGACTGGGGATGTTGTTGAGAGGTGGAGGGAATACTTTGAGGACCTTCTCAATCCCACCAACACGCCCTCCGTGGAAGAGGAAGACCCTGGGGTTCGGGTGAGGGTCAGCCCATCACTGGAGTGGAGGTCACTGAGGTTGTCAAAAAGCTCCTCGGTGGTCGAGCTCCGGGGTTGGACGAGATCCGCCCGGAATACCTCAGGACTCTGGATGTTGTAGGACTGTCTTGGTTGGCACGGCTCTGCAACATCGCGTGGTCATCGGGGCTGTACCTCTGGATTGGCAAACTGGGGTGGTGGTCCCAATTTTTAAGAAGGGAGACCGGAGGGTGTGTTCCAATTATCGGGAATTACACTCCTCAGCCTACCTGGTAAAGTCTATGCAGGGGTACTAGAGAGGAGGATCCGACCGATAGTCGAACCTCGGATTCAGGAGGAACAATGTGGTTTTCGTCCTGGCCGCAGCACTCTTGACCAACTCTATACGCTCCACAGGATTCTGGAGGGGGCATGGGAGTTTGCCCAATCTGTCCACATGTGCTTTGTGGATTTGGAGAAGGCTTTCGACCGTGTCCCTCGAAAGATCTTGTGGGGCGTGCTCCGAGAGTACGGCGTTCCGGATCCGTTGCTACGAGCTATTCGGTCGCTGTATCAGCCAGAGTTTGGTCCGTATTGGTAACAGCAGCTCGGATTCGTTTCCGGTGGGAGTTGGAGTCCGCCAAGGCTGTCCTTTGTCACCGATTCTGTTCATAATTTTTATGGACAGAATTTCTAGGCGCAGTCGAGGCGATGAGGGGTTCTGGTTCGGTGGCCATCGGATATCATCTCTGCTTTTTGCGGATGATGTTGTCCTTTTGGCTTCATCAAGTCGGGCCCTCCAGCTCTCATTGGAGCGATTCGCAGCTGAGTGCGAAGCAGCCGGGATGAAGATCAGTACCTCCAAGTCCGAGGCCATGGTTCTCAGTCGGACAATGGTGGAATGCACCCTCTGGGTCGGGGATGAGGTCCTGCCCCAAGTGGAGGAGTTTAAGTATCTTGGGGTCTTGTTTACGAGTGAGGGAAGGATGGAGCGAGAGATCGACAGACGGATCGCTGCAGCCTCTGCTGTTAAGCGGTGCCTGTACCGGTCCGTCGTGGTGAAAAAGGAGCTGAGCCGCAAGGCGAAGCTCTCAATTTACCAGTCGATCTACGTTCCAACCCTCACCTATGGTCACGAGCTTTGGGTAATGACCGAAAGAACAAGATCACGGATACAAGCGGCTGAAATGAGCTTCCTTCGCCGGGTGGCGGGTTCTCCCTTAGAGATAGGGTGAGAAGCTCCGCCATCCGGGAGAGCTCGAGTCGATCCGCTCCTCCTCCGCATTGAGAGGGGCCAGTTGAGGTGGCTCGGGCATCTGGTTAGAATGCCCCCCGGACGCCTCCCTGGTGTGGTGTTTCGGGCATGTCCAACCGGGAAGAGACCCCGGGGTCGACCTAGAACACGCTGGAGGGACTATGTCTCTCGGCTTGTCTGGGACCGCCTCGGTGTCCCCCTGGGAGAGTTGGAGGAAGTGGCTCGGGAGAGGGATGTCTGGACCTCTTTGCTAAGGTTGCTGCCCCCGCGACCCGACCCCGGACTAAGCGGAAGAAGATGAGATGAGATGAGATGAGACAAAGATAACCCAAATGCAGCCATGGAGGGGCACAAACAAGTGTCCTCCCTCACGCTGGTCCCAAGCCCGGATAAATGCAGAGGGTTGCGACAGAAAGGACATCCGGCATAAAACTTTTGCCAGAATACAAAATGCAAACCGTAAAGACAAATGTCATACGAGATCGGTCGAGGCCCGGGTTTACAACGACCGCCATCACTGCTGTAAACCAACAGGGTGCTGGTGAAAATTGGACTACTGTTGATCGAAGAAGGAGAGGTTAAAGAAGGAGAGGCGGGAGGCGTGTCCATAGGTGGAGAGAGAAGAGGAAAAGTATGAGTCTAGGACTGAGAGTAGGGACTTTGAATGTTGGAACTATGAAAGGAAAAGCTAGAGAGCTGGCTGACATGATGCAGAAGAGGAAGGTGGACATACTGTGTGTTCAGGAGACCAGGTGGAAAGGTAACAAGGCTAGAAGCTTAGGAGCAGGGTTGAAGCTCTTTTTTCATGGTGTGGATGGGAAGAGAAATGGAGTAGGAGTCATCTTGAAGGAGGGGTTTGTCAGGAATGTTCTAGAAGTGAAAAGAGTGTCAGACAGAGTGATGAGTCTCAAGTTAGAAATTGAAGGTGTGATGTTCAATGTTGTTAGTGCTTATGCTCCATAGGCAGGATGTGAGCTAGAAGAGAAGGAGAGGTTCTGGGAGTGAGTTAGATGAAGTGATGCAGAGTACCGCCAGAGGTGAAAGAGTGGTCATTGGTGCAGACTTCAATGGACATGTTGGTGCAGGCAACAGAGGGGACGAGGAAGTGATGGGCAGATACACAGGTATCCAGGACAGGAACACAGAAGGACAGATGTTGATAGATTTTGCAAAAAGGATGGGAATGGCTGTGGTGAATACTTTCTTCCAAAAGAGACAGGAGCACAGGGTGACTTATAAAAGCGGAGGGAGGAGCACACAGGTAGACTACATCTTGTGTCGGCGATGCAATTTGAAGGAAGTCAGTGACTGCAAAGTAGTAGTGGGTGAGAGTGTTGCCAAACAGCTTAGGATGGTCGTGTGCAGGATGACGCTGATGGTACAAGACGGTGATGAGGCCAGCGATGTTGTATGGTTTAGAGACAGTGGCCCTGGGGAAAAGACAGGAGGCAGAGCTGGAGGTAGCAGAGATGAAAATGTTGAGGTTCTCTTTGGGAGTAACGAGGATGGATAGGATCAGGAATGAGTACATCAGAGGGACAGAACATGTAAGATGTTTTGGAGACAAAGTCAGAGAGGCTAGATTGAGATGGCTTGGACATATACAAAGGAGGGATAGTGAGTTTATTGGTAGTAGAATGCTAAGGTTCGAACTACCAGGCAGAAGGCCGAGAGAAAGACCAAAGAAAAGTTTTATGGATGTGGTGAAGGAGGACATGAAGGTAGTTGGAGTAAGAGTAGAAGATACAGAGGATAGTGTGAGATGGAGGTGGATGGTTTGCTGTGGCGACCCCTGAAGGGAACAGCCAAAAGGAGAAGAAGAAGAAGAAGAAGAAGAAGACAAAGATAACCCAAGTATTCAAAAGAAGGGAGTAATTACTTTTTTCACCAAGGTTCACGTAGTTACCCCCCTTGTTAAAAGGTGATGTAATTGTGATTAATCCGATTGTTGGGGAAAACAGTTCAATTTCATGGCCACACCCAGGCCAGAAATTTCCAGTTCGGAGAGTCCTAACATAAAACCTGTCTGACAAGACAAGGTAGGCCGTACTGAACACACATCATCATGCCGTGATCCAGTGAGCTTCAAGAGCAAACAAGAAAGAAGATTATGGAGATGTCACAGTCTGGGAAAGGATACAAAGTCATTGGTAAATCTTTGGGACTCCATCAGACCACTGTCAGAGCCATTATCTATAAATGGAGAAGGCATGGCACAATTTAATTCAATTCAATTTATTGTAAATCAAACAATATCTAAAAGTGCATGCCCTGTAGAGAAATTCTCATGAAATCCACACTGAGAGGAGCAAAGAATATTGTCTTTAGTAATGAAAGATTTAAGCCTGTTATACATGGTCTTTTCAATTATACAATTAAAAATAGTATCGGAAATGGGAAATAGGTCGGTAGTTGCTGAGATCTGTCTCCTCTCCCCTTCTAAATATAGGAATTATCTTAGCTTGTTTTTATTTAGATGGAAAGACTCCAGTACTTATGGATTTATTTATAAAATTAGTAATAGATTCCGATATGATAGACCTCGCACACTTTAGAATATGCATGGGGAGGGAGTATAAACCATAGGCTTTGTTAGGGGGTAAGGGCATTCGTTCACTGTCTATTTCTTGAGATGTAACAGAATCAGAAAAAATAAAGAAAGGAGATGCTAGGACTGAGAAATCTCAATCTTTCACAGGAATAACACTGGGTCATTGTGAGGACATGGGGTTACATGGACAATTATTACAAGTAATAAGACAGAATGTAATCATTCTGTGTTAATAAACATAATCAAGGTTATTTTCCCCTTCAATCCCCTTCAATTTATATTAGGGGTCATTCAACATTTTCCTCAGCGTACAAAACGTACACTAGGGGGGAGGGAGGTAAGATGTCTGTGTACGCTTTTTAATATTATAAAAATTTCGATCAACAATAATACATGCGCTCGTGAATATATATATATATATATATATATATATATATATATATATATATATATTGTGCGTGTACGTTTGAAACTCTCAATGCACAATTCGCCATCCACCTAAGAGCGGTACACGCACAACAACAACAACAACATCGCTTGATTCACTCTGCTTGATATAACACCGGCGTTAACGCTTAAAGCTTTCAAAGTTTTTTAAGGCTACGCAAGGGCGTAGGCTGGGGGGGTGTACAGGCTGCATGTACCCCCCCCCCCCCACAGTAGGAGTTGAATTCCGCTGGACAAGAAATTATGTGTAGTCACAATCTTATAAATACTGTAAATTTAATGACGGTTATTGAAGAGAAAGTTGGAGATGAGTTCCGCATGACTAGAGTCAGGAAGTAAACCGGAAGTTAATGTGTAACGGGCACTGCGCATGTGCAAACCCGAGCTGACCAATCAACAAACATAATATTATCAGTAAGCAATAATAGCTGAACATTGTCAAGCAAACAAAGTGCGAGTGTGAGAATAAAGTACAGTTTGTTAGTCCCGCCTCCGGCTCCTGCACATGTGTCAGAACACAAACATTGACTCACAGAGAATGAATGGCTCAAATAATCATAAGCCATTCAGCCTGGATCTGCAGCCTAATGCTCAGTACTTTTATAAAATTAATAGTATGTTTTTGTGCTGTAAATATGTATTAATATTTGTTTGTGCCTCTGAATAGATAAATAACTTTAGCTCAATTTGTAAATGTATTTAGCACATGTACTTGCAGATGTAGTTTGAAATATATTTGAGAATGTTTTTGGTTGAACTATAATATTTGATTCGTCTTCTGAGAGTAATAGATGAATCGTCTTCTGCTGAAAAACTGTGCGTGTTGTTGGCGTGAGATTCCATGTTGTTTATATCATATAATATGCTGTGATATGCATGCACTATAGTTCATGTGGTACTTTGTACCAACCCAGTGACGTCACGGTAACTTTGTGGAGGCGGGCACTTAGCAATGGCGACTTTCGGGTCGATAACTTATACGACATGCACATAAAACAAAACCGCTGTGTGTGCAATGGTTTATTTATGAATACTACCCAACCCGGTATCAGCTGCTGAAACATCAGAAGGCAGATCACAAACTGAAGCGTTTGGTCGTCCAAAAGACCAATAAAAAATGCAGACATTTTGAATTATATTTTAATATAAAATAATATTATTAAAATCAATGTAATTTTTATAATTAAAACCAAATATCTTAATATTAATATTAAAGCAGGTGTCATTAAACAGAATTCTTTAAAAGTATAATTTTTTATTGATTTCATTATTATTTGACTGGTGTATAAAAGAGGTATTGATCAAGGAAATGCATTGATTTATTTTATAAAAGAGGTTTGATCGTTGTTTTGTTTAATATCTTATTTAAAAATCCTGCCGAGAGATCATCAACATTTATTTGTACACTTTCGGATGGGGGAGGAGGGGGTCGAAAAAAGAGTACTCTCTGCACACTTGGGAAAATGTTGAAAATGTTGAACTGCCCCTTAGTAAATATAGTCTGTCTGTCTTCCTTTCGGCTTTTTCCCTTTTTACTCGGGAGTCGCCACAGTGAATCATGTGATTCGCATGTTTGATTTGGAAGAGGTTTTTACGTTGGATGCCCTTCCTGTCACAACCCTTTTAGCAAGGGACAGAAACACGCTGACGACTTTGCAGCTACTCTTTACGAATGTCGGCAATGGTTCTTTTACATGCCTCTCACCATAGACAGTGACAGACATGACCCGCCTTTGATAACCCAGTTAGCTGCACTGGGGGGGACAGTGACAACCTTGTGGAGAGTGGGACTCGAACCCCCAACCTTTGGATCAGCGTTCCAGCACCCTATACCACTAGACCACCACTGCCCCCCTCCTTAGTAAATCTAGTATAATAACAAATTAAGATTTCTATTGCATGGGGAAATATTCTGGTGGTTCTCTATGTATCGGGACATAAGCAGTCACGGTATGTATCATATTATACGCGCAGTCTATTAAGCATCACAATATACAAGGGCCAAACATGTACAGTCGTAAAATCATAATAACAATATGTATTAGGATGGAAAACATAGTTGACCATTTACCAAATAATCCAGAAAGCCATCCCCATCCTGCGGGGTCGCCATGTTCATCATGCTGAAATTGGAGAGCTAAATCTTTCATCTGAGAAACAGCTTAGGTAATGAAACCTTGATAATCGTCATTCATGGGGATGAAGGTACAACAGCTTTCTCCGACCATAGTGCAGACCCCACCCTTTTCGGTTAGGACCATGTTGAGCCCATGTTCTATACTGTGGTCAATTCTTTTTTAATGCCTTTGAAAGCTAATATAGTTTCATTCACAAAACTGGCCAGTACCATTCATCTCAGGTCTTCCATCTGGTGAAGGAACCTGGGTGGACCAAAGAGCAACATGTATAATTACAAGATCCATCATAATTATATTCGCTATAAATATTCTGACAAGATGAGTTAGTGGGAGTCCCCATGTCAACTGTACCATTTCCCCTGAAACAGATTTTGAACTTAAAGTGATTTGGTATCCTTCTCTTAAAAGGAAGAGGTTGATAGGTCGTATTCTTAAGGAGTTTCATCCTAGTATAATTCATAAGCAGTCGCAACCAATTAGAATTGCTCATGTAATTCAGGGACTTTTGGGCCTAGACATTAGTGATCAAGTGAAGAATTATGGGCGGCTTTGGATTTATTGATATTGATGATATTGATGATGCATCACTAGTGCACAGCATGGCGGATATAGCTAAAACTTCAGGTACATTATGAGAATTTGGCTCTAAAGAAACAACAGATGAAGCAGAAGGGAACAATTGACACACATCACAAATTTCGTTAGTATGTAATTTTGCCGTCCAATTAGTGAACTGCCATTATGATATCGGTGTTGTCGTCCAATTAATGAACTGCCATTATGATATTGGTGTTGTCGTGGGGATGAGCCTCGATGACGATTCCCCCAAGTGTGAGTAGAATCAGGGTCAGCAGCATGTTGCTTGGACGTGGCTTGTGGGTCTTTTAGGAGATGTGATGTCCATCAATTATTCCTGCAGAGAACTTACAGAAAAGACAAAAGCGTTAGTAGTACAATTGTTGGTTTAATAGTTATACAGTCGGCCCTCTATAGGACAATAATGCCTTGTGCAAGGAGAGAGGACAAAATATTGTCCACCCCCGCTGCCTTATCTCTCTGACAAAGGATACTGTTTAACAAAACTGGATGCGAGTACTTTAATTTAGCCTCATACGGGAGACACTGAATCAGGCCAGCTTCATCTCTATGTCCCGCCCAAAGAGAGTGGGGTAGTGAACATAAAAGGTTCTCTGGAGAGAAACCAGCGTCTGAGTTGCAGCTGTGGGATATTACAGCAGTATTAAAGGGCACAGTATAGGGGAAAAGGTAAGACAGTCCTGAGGGAGACTGCTCAGAAGTACAAATGTATTCTAAAATACCCTCTTTCTCCATTGTTCTGATCCTTTCACCCAAAACTTTCACAGTCATGTTACTACGGTCACTTAGCTGATATTTAAGGACCTTCTGAATCTCTGGACGACAGTTATTCATAAAACGTGGTAGTAAAGAGCTGATTAGCCAAGGACATGTTTAGACATTGATGATGTCTATGTCTAGGGAGCATGCCCCCTAGAAGTCTCCATGTTTCAATGAAACGTGTTAAAAATTTGGAAATAGATTCACCCCTTTCCTGATTACAGTTTGTAACTTGGGAGAGATCGTGATTAGCTTTTTGGCAGGCAAGTAAATATCGCGTCAGCTGCTCTTTTAAGCTGATCAATTGCCTCAGCCATGTTTCTCCAAAAGAAGGTTGATTCATAATCAGTGGTGGCAGTTGTGGCTATTTGCCCCTCAGCTCCCGCCTTCACCTGGGCAGAACTAGCTTTATACTTGCGATTGATGCAATGGTCATTTTTTGGAGACAGGGAACTCCTTGCAACAATGTAGTTTTATCATAGTGATCCCCCAATACTGCCTGAAGGATGAAACGGTAGTCCGTAACCACTAGTTGACAGTGGCGGGACATTTTTACCAGCATATCAACAAAGTTTAGAGCAGTGGTTCTTAACCTGGGTTCGATCGAACACTGTGAGTCAGTCTCAGGGGTTCGGCGGAGGTCAAGACACACACCCAACTCATATTCATGACGACACACCTCACTTGGCCATCATTGGCTGCAGGTGATCACACTACATTGCTTGGTGAATCTGTACTGCAGGAAATTTGGTGGGCTCAGTGGTCGACTTGTGACTTTTGTGATGGTGCGTCGTGTGATTTCTTTCTTAATGTTTTAATCCATACTATGTTGAGCAAAAAAAAGAAAGTGGTTAGATGAATATGGACAACATGTATTCATATATATATATAACGGAACGTGGTGCTAGTCAGCGTCCTATCTGCATGATTTGTGAAGTAGGAGCAACCCCTGCTGACTGACGTATACGTACATGTATATGTGTATATAATATCAATAAATACATATTCAATACTCTAAATGCTTATAATAACGATTAAACATTTAAAATAATGCATAAAATATAAATAAAACAAATATACACACACACACAACTCAGATGCGCACCTCACAAAAAAAGTAAGTAGATGTGATGGGGGGAGTTCATGCATTGCATTGGTTTTGTTCAATTGGTTCATGTTTTGGTGCCCCAGTAAAAACATATACGTATGTCTTGAATTTGAAAAAAATTATATTTTATTTTTCAATAAAGGAGGGTTCGGTGAATAAGCATATGAAACTAGTGGGGTTCAGTACCGCCAACAAGGTTAAGAACCACTGGTTTAGAGGATTACTCGGCGAGGGAAGCATTTTTATAATATCCTTTAGTGCAGTGGCAGAGGGAGATGAAATCTCAATGCCTTTTGTATTTTGGATCCATACGCATGCATTATCTACCAGGGGTATGGGATGGGAACCAGCATCTGGTCCCACATCCTCTGGGTTATCATCGACATCACTGTCACTGTCAGTCAAGAGGGGTCACTTGAAATGAGGGATTTATTGGAAGCATTGCTAGGTTTATTTCTAGTTATACTTTTAGGCTTAACCACAATTTTCTGCTTGGTTTTGGATCTGACCACGGCAGAAGGGCATGCCAAATTGATCAAATCCGGGTATAACTTGGGGATCTGTGTGGGTGCCGGAGCAGACAGCTGGGCCGTGGTAGGTGAAGGCTTTGAACCTTCATATGGCGGAGGAGCGGTAAGTGGAGTTTTTACCTCTGTTTTGTAGGTGGCCTGTGGAATGGAGCGTTGCACCGTTTTTGGTTCTTTAATATTTTGATAGTTATCCCATATTAGTTTTAATCCTATCTATTTTAGATATCCTTGTGTCATGTAATCATAACTCCAGTTAGGATCTCCCTGATCCTCATAAATTTGCTCATAAGCAGAGGCCAAATATTCTGGCTTGAAAGTACCCCAGCGAGGATAGGTTAAAAACTAAAGCTAGGATTTTGTCCAGCCAGCGAGACTATCAAGCCAAGGAGTGGTGAAAAAACCTAAACCACAACGGTTCATCCAATCCCGTGGAGTTTCCTCAGGGTCCAGCTTGGGCATTGTTTTACTACAATCTCCTCCCATGGTGACACAAAAAGAATATCTCGACTGATTATGCGCGCAAAAGAATTCCTCCTGTGGCAACTCACACAGGGATATCGGGTAACGGATACTACCAACCAGGCAGGAATACTACAGAAATAAAACAATATTTCTTACCTGATCAAGAGTATCCCGGACGAGCCTCCAAAACTGTTAGGACTGAGAAATCTCAATCTTGTCCTCTTGCTCTAAGTCTCTCCTCTCGATGATCAATCTTTTAGTGTCACCCAGAGCTGCTCTGGGGTGAGTCGTGAAAAGAAGACCGAACCAGCATAGATTCACAATCTTTATTCACGAGTCACCGAAGTTCGTATGTCTAGAAGATATTATATAGCACGCTAAAGCAGAGCCCACCCGAGGTGGGGGTACGCTAAAGAATGTCACAAATTACTATTTCCTCAGAGGTAGTAAGAACAGAAACAGCTACCAGACAATAGAATAATGTAGGTACATCATTGCAGCTTGACAAGAGCAAAACAGGAAAACAAAAAAAGTCCTGAGACAACAGAAACCGCAAAAGTGTGTCTTTCACACATCAATCAAAGTCATGTGGTCAGTCTTTCACAGGAATAACACTGGGTCATTGTGAGGACATGGGATTACATGGACAATTATTACACGTACAGACAGAATGAATAGCGTGTTAATAAACATAATCAAGCTTATTTTCCCCTTCAGGAGAGGACACACGAGATAATCTTTAAAGTTACTTGACCCTTACGGCATTCTATATGCTAGTGTAGGCCCCACAATTGCAGTGCTCATTGAGGACATCAGGAATTTCTTTGGGTTTATTTGTTACATAGCTGTCCTGTGGTTTCTTAATAACAGAAATGAGACGTTTTTTTTACTCCTTGTTCTCTTGAAAGCAACCCAATGGTTGTTAATCCCTTCCCAGGTTTTCATTTTATTATTCAGATTTTGAAGAAAAACTTGTGGAAATAATTTGTTTTGCTTATTCATGTAAGATGTAAAATATTTCTATACAAATTGTATTTTTTGCATAACCAGATCAAAAATATTTGTTTTTTAGTTTGATTGATTTTAAGATACCTGGGGTTATCCATGGTTTTTTAAGCTGCTTAGCTTTCGTCTTAGATTTGCTTTTAAATGGAGCATGTTTGTTCAAGACTTTATTTTTCGTATTAAATAGAAATGAGAATATCCACGTTTCCATTTACTGTTTCTATATTATCTCAATCAATTTCTCCTATATCGAATAGAAAGTCTCGTTCAGAAAAGTTTGTGAAATCACACATTTTTTTCCCTTGTTAGTTTTTCCAACGGTTCATAATTGTGACACAGAATTGAGAAAAATGATCAGTGATGTCTGAGATGATGTTACCGCTAACAAAGGAACTGTTAGCCATATCATTAATTGAAATATTATCAATTAGTGTGGCTGATCCATTGTGTATCCAGGTTAGCTTATCAATTATTGGGATGAATCCATAACTTTGAAGAGATAAAAGAAATTCGGAAGCATACTTACAAGTACTGGAGCGGAGGAGATTCACGTTAAAGTCGGTCAAAATAAATACTGGTTTACCGCGTGAACTATATTTTTCTAGGCTGAAATTGAAATAATCCTTAAACTTCCCGCATTATTATGTTATCTCTAAATTACTGCTTCCTTTGGGAACTAAATTTCTATCCATAGTGCCTGAAAAGATTCATTAGATGTTTTTTCAATTATAATGTAGTTTGCATTGTTTATAGGTCCTGACACCTCCCGCACTGAGGGGCATAGGGACGTATTCAAAACAAGACCCTGGAATGTTGGAATTGAAGCTCAGTGATTCCGAATTTGACTTTGTAATTCGAGTTTCGGAAATGCCAATAATACTAAAATTATAATTTAACTCATGAATTCATGGTGATTCTGAAAATTATCAAGATTTTTCTGTAAACTTCTTATGTTATCATGTAAAAATAAACAACAAAAAAAACATTGCTATCAAGTATTGAGCAATTGATATCATGGTTTTTTAACATGCTAAAGCTGTGTGGCGAATAATATCAACAATGTATTTCTGAGAAACAAGTATCCAAACCGGATTTTAAATCTGAGACAGTGTTGAGAGAGAATAGATCCAGGTCATACTAGCTAGGTAGTCTTTCAAGATATTTCTTGGTTGGTAATGTAGAGTTCAAGCTTTTATTAAACTTGCCATGAGAGATTTCAATATTTTCCTTGTTATACGTTCTTTGAAAAGGGCTTTAATCTCTTTCTGAGCCAATTTACACATTTTAACTGAGTTTGCTTCCAAAAGTCACAAGATATGGGGTTTAAACACTTATCTGACTATGTTCCATCTTGTATTGTAACCATGGCTTGATGCCTTTGGGTTTGGCACAGTGGTGACCCTTCCCAGGAGTGGCCAAAATTACTCCAAGAGCATGGCGCAGACTAACCAGAGAAGTCACAAAGGATCAATATCAAGGCACGACTTACTCTTACCAAAAATCATCTTGATCATCCCCAAAGCTTTTCTCTGGACTGATGAAACCAAAGTTGAACTTTTTTGGAGAAATGCATCCCGTTACATCTGGCGCAAAAGCAACATTACATTTGATAAAAAGAACATTGTGCCAACAGTCAAACATGGCAACATCACAACAGTGTGATGATCTGGGCCTGCTTTGCTGCTTCAGGACCTGCACGACTTGTCATGATTGATGGACCCATGAATTCTGCTCTCTACCAAGAAATCCTGGTTAAGAATGTTCGTCCATCGATTCGAGATCTCAAGCTAAAGCACAACTGGGTTCTGAAACAAGACAGTGATCCGAAGCACACCAGCAAGTCCACTTCTGAATGGCTAAAAAAGAACAAAATGAGGGCTTTGGAGTGGCCGAGTCAAAGTCCCGACCTGAAACCTATTGAGATGCTGTGGCATGACCTTAAAAAAGCTTTTCATGCCTGAAAACCATCCAATCTAGCTGATCTTAAACAATTCTGCAGTGAAGAGTGGGCCAAAATCCCATCACAGCAACGTGAAAGACTCATCATCACTTATCTCAAACACTTCACTGCAGTTATTGCTGCAAAAGTTAGGTCAACAAGCGATGAGGTTTAGGGGCAGTTACTTATTCACACGGGCCCTTGTAAGTTCAGATGTTTTTTTTTTTTTTTTTTTTTTTTGCCCTTAATAAATGCAATTGGTGCCGAAAACTGCATGATGTGTTTACTTGCGTTTTATCTTTGTATAATATTTAGGTTTGCTTGATCTGAAATGGATGACGGTAACAAACTTACAAAAAATGTCAGAAATTGCGTGTCAAAAAACTTGCACAGCACTGTATTATTAGTGGGTAATCCTTTCCCCTCTGTGTGTGAGAAACTCTCGGGCATTGTATGTCCTGCCTTCTGGGAATCGTACGTTTCTGTAGTATTCAATGAACATTATATTTACCTGAATCCATCACAGGGTCAACATGCACAACCATTTGGGGGGGGGGGGGGGGGGTGCAGCGTGCAGCGTTAATGTCCAGAAACCCAATGAACAGTTTTGCCTCTGTGACCTTGTATAGTAAATTAAGGTCACACACATAAACCCGTCCTCGCACCCATAGTAGTGAGTCAGCACGCCAACTTTGAAAGGCAAGCAATTCAGTGTACGGACGGATGAAGCCCATTCCTATCGCCCCCGTGAGGTGGAAGTCAACTAATACAGGAACAGGTTCCACAGTGCACTGATGTGAAGTTCGACGAACTGACTCCCACTCCTCCTGTCTAGACTAGGGTTCATACGATGCTGCAGACATGATTGTGTTTGCTAACCAATTCTGTGCAGGCTGCTGAGCGGTACAGCCTTGGAAAACAACACTGGGATTAACTGCAGCTGTGATTCTGTCCCTCTCGGGCTTTTATTCAGGAACTTTCAGAAGTGGGCTATTGGGATGCAGATTAAACCCGGATATCACAGAGACGCAGACGTCGTCGTCTCAGTGAGAGCAGGAGTTTGCTGAAGACAAAGTTTTCTGGGAAAGCTATTCCCAGAGTGAGAGGCCTTGTTATGAGTGGAAAATATAAGACAAGTGAGATGTTGTGAGATGAATATCACCTTAAAAAGTTCTCAGTTCCTCTAATACAGAAATCTAACAGCTTTAAGCACTAGGAAACTCTCCAAGGCCTTTAATTGAGCATCGTCTCAGTGAAACATTTCCAGGATTCGACAAGCTTAGCATCTTGAGCATCATTACCAAACACATCACACGTCACATCATTGCATCATCACACATCACATCACGCATCATTACCAAACACATCAAACGTCACATCGTCGCGTCATCACACATCACATCACGCATCATTACCAAACACATCACACGTCACATCATCGCATCATCACACATCATGCATCATTACCAAACACATCACACGTCACATCATCGCATCATCACACATCACATCATGCATCATTACCAAACACATCACACGTCACATCATCGCATCATCACACATCACATCACGCATCATTACCAAACACATCACACGTCACATCATCGCATCATCACACATCACATCACACAGCATTACCAAACACATCACACGTCACATCATCGCATCATCACACATCACATCACGCATCATTACCAAACACATCACACGTCACATCGTCGCATCATCACACATCACATCACGCATCATTACCAAACACATCACACGTCACATCATCGCATCATCACACATCACATCACACAGCATTACCAAACACATCACACATCACATCACACATCATTACCAAACACATCACACGCCACATCGCCGCATCATCACACATCACACCACGCTTCATTACCAAACACATCACACGCCACATCATCGCATCATCACACATCACATCACGCAGCATTAGCAAACACATCACACGTCACATCATCACATCATCACACATCACATCACACAGCATTACCAAACACATCACACGCCACATCATCGCATCATCACACATCACATCACGCATCATTACCAAACACATCACACGCCATCATCACACATCACATTTCACATCATTACCAAACACATCACACATCACATCATCGCATCATCACACATCACATCACACAGCATTACCAAACACATCACACATCACATCACGCATCATTACAAAACACATCACACGCCACATCATCGCATCATCACACATCACACCACGCATCGTTACCAAACACATCACACGTCACATCATCGCATCGTCACACATCACATCACATATCATTACCACACGTCATCACACGTCACATCATCGCATCATCACACATCACATCACGCATCATTACCAAACACATCACACATCACATCATTGCATCATTACCAAACACATCACACATCATATCACACATCATTACCAAACACATCACTGGAGCTGCTCATCACACCATCGTGACATGCACCAAATCTGGCACAAAAGAGGCATAACATTCAACAAGACATTCATTCACTCAGTCATGTGTTTGCTGAACCACTAAATGCTGCAGGGGTCACAGACAGGCTGGAGACTATCTCAGCCAACGCTGAACAGATAGACAGCTCCCGCTGTCTGAACACTGAACAGCTCACCAGTGCATCCCAAGGCCAACACACACACTCACTCTCTCTCTCTCTCTCGCTCTCTCTCTCTCTCTCTCTCTCTCTCACTCACAAACACACACACACACACACACACACACATGTAGGGACAATTTGAAACAGCCTACTAGGCATGTCTCTGGAATGAAGGGAAGGAAACCAATGTAGGCATGAGAGAGCATGCAAACTCCACACAGAAACACCCAGGACCTTTTGGCTGTGAGGTGGACATGCTAACCGAAACACCACCATTTGCATCATATTTTAGTACACCATTAAATGTACAGTTTTGTGGAAGGAGTGACAATAATTTGAATGACAGGAATCATCAGATCAGAGTCCAGGCAGCTTTTTTTTAGTGTGTGTGTGTGTGTGTGTGTGTGTGTGCGTGTGTGTGTGTTAAAGGCTGTGTGCACATGGAGGGTTGAGCACACTGAGCTCATATCTGCCAACTTTAATCAATGCCAAGAGTCCAAGAGTGAGAGAACAGAGTATGACCTCTGCAGTGTCAGCAATACTAATGCTGAGAATTCTCGTACTGCTCCGATAAACACATATGAGGAAAATGAGAGAATAGTTAAAAAATCCAACAATCAAGCACCGCGAGAGCTTTATTCTGATGGAAATGAATTCTACCAGTGAGAAGCCAGAAACGCAATAAGACGTTCAACGCTTATAGAGTCGTGTCAGGAGCTCCGAGGTTGAAGACCTCACTGAAGTTGTGTGGCTTTGACCTTGGACTGTAGATAACGTGAATAGCTCAGACACTGTCAGTCATAACTTACAAACCCGTTTAAGAACGAAAGCTTCAAAATCAAACAGAAATCATGCCGCGCTCTTCAGTGATTTGTCTGTTCTGGGCTCCTGAAACGTGCAACATGATGGTTCTCACAGGATGTCCCGCCTGAAGTTGAAGGATTTCAGCCCGTTCAGATGCTCTGCCAGGTCTTTCCTGTAGCTGTTTTCAGCCGCTGCCTTTACTTTGGTTTTTCAGTAACCCGGTTACTGTTCGGGTGAGCTTAGCTTAACTTTTCATTTCTTTTCCGTAAGAAGCTCGTGGGTTCCAGTTTTGTTGTAGGTTTTGGGTTTTTAGCCCTCTGTACTGTGAAGGACCTTGTGCTCAGTTCTGCAGCGGCTGATTGAATATGAGCGGAAAGTATAGCCAGATATGAGCACCATATTTAACACAGATAACGAGGCATGAACAATGCAGGCATCCTAATGATCCTAATGAAGTTGCAACGCCTCCTGCTGGAATCTCGTCTTGATTGGATGCTGCAAATGGGTTTCGTTGTCTTTTGTGGTCGTCCAGATCCTTTGGTGTTCCTGAACTTTACAGTAAACTCAACAATCAATTATTAATTTATTACTTTTAAACTTATTGATTCCCTTCAAAAACAAATATCAAGTAATAAAAATCAAGCAACAACAAATACAGTGAACGACAGAATGATGAAGATTTTAAAATGCTTTTCTTTATTTCACAGTAAGCTTGATTGCATGCACAGCTTTACTGGAAACAAAACTGATCAATGTAAAGATCACATCCTAAATTAATCTAAATTCTAAATTCTAGAACTAATTTATTGATTGGTATTTTTATCAAATTTTTATTGATGTTTTATAAAAGCTTCAAAATTCCTTAATGTGAAAGAGATTTTCAAGTTTTCCATAGAAGTGTTGAATAGTTCACAATACAAAAGCCACAGTTTTCACCTGAGTACATTTCATTTCATGACCAGCAGTGCAGAGCTTCCAGCTGTGAACCTCGGAGTCCACATCCAAGTAAAGGTTTAGAAACAATATGGCTGTTATTAGCTGTCTTATTTAACACATGGAAATATTAAAACTGAGTTTCCGCCGTTATTATTCATGCCTGTCACCACAAAATGAGTCCAGTGAAGCACAAAAATAGGCCCAAACCAGGATACAACCCCCTCCACATTTCACACATGAGATAATGAGTTCCATGCTGCAATGCAATATTTTTCTTTCTACAAACCTAAATTTGGCACTGACCTCCTGTCCCTGTCCATGTGATCTTTAGGACACTGTAGGACGGCAGTGATATTACAACCCGACCGGGCGCATGATTGAAACACATTCTGTGCTTTCCAGACTCATGAGTATTGACCAATGTCAGAGGTGTCTTCAAAAGAGTAAATATAATTATCTCAACGGTATAACTGGGTTCTTTGTATATACTTGTAGGACTTGTGCAAAAATGTGATGTTTTTAGTCAAATTTATTAAAAAAATCTAAAAATTCCTCCAGAATCAAAAAGCCCTATATATCAGTAATCAATAGTATACACCAGTAGTCCATCTCGTACCCGGCCCCACCATACTCCAATGCAAAACAACCAGTAATTCTGTGTGATGAATGAATTTCTTCCAAACATCTCAATGTTTGCAGCTGACTTATTTTAAATTTGATGATGATCCTTTAAATATTTTTGTATTTAGACACTGATTCGCAACAATTCTTCAAAATAAAATGTTATATTTTAGAAATAATTAACTTTTGATTTATAAAAATCCAATCAAACATTTTAGATTTTGACCACCTGGACTCATGTTGCAGTGAAACGCATCATGTGATTTCAGGAAGATGCTTCTCGCAGTTTTCAGTGTGCTGACAGTCATAAACAATTTAATCAGTGGCATAGAAACATAGAAACCGAAGTGACCGAGCCACTCGGCTTATGTGTAAAAACAACAACAACAAAAAAAACAAAAACAGAAGTGGAAACATCACAACATTTAGCACCAACATCTTGACTTTATTCTTCTGTTGTGATCGAAGGAGTTTGAGCATTTATCGTATAAGGCCTTTAAAAACGCTGGTGCAAATCTCCCTGCTCAGATTCTTTCATTAACATCAGAGCACGTAGTTATTAATTCAAACTTTATTCAGCTAACTGGGTTATAAAGGCCGGCAATGTTTCTCAATGTGTGGGGTGAGAGCTTCATGTAAAAGAACAATTGCTGACTTTCATGAAGAGGAGCTGCATAGCCGTCAGTGTGTTTCTGCCCCGCGATGGCCTGGCGAGTCGGCTGAGATGGGCACTGGCCTCCCCGTGACCTTAATTAGTAATAAGGTGCTCAGAAAATGAACATCCTACCAACTCGGAGAGGAAGCGATTTCCATGCAGGGTTATTTTTCATCTTTTACGACATTAGATGTGAACGCTCAGGCACAGAGTGATGCAGGGATTTGAATTCCCTTCGTTGAAGTCCCTTTGAGAACCTGGCTTTAATTAGAGCAGAAAGACAGACAGTGCCCCAAAAAAGCTGCTTTGAAAAAGATTTGCTTACACATGGCAAAGTTAATTCACACGGCCAGACGCTTTTTCACAAGTAACAGCTGAATTCACGAAACCTTCTAAAGAAGCCCAAAATAAAAGAGAGGAAGTGATTTATGAGACGGCTTTATGGGGGTGTGGATGGTTCATCCTAAAGCTGTCCGGGTTCCACCTGCTTCAGGATGTACAGGATGCCGATATTGTCGATGGTGACAAATGTTTTGAAGTCAGGCGAGACGCAGATACGCTTCAGGTTGTTTCCTGAGGTGTAGAAGGTCTGCAGGGCTTCTCCTCTGTCCACACTCCACCACTGAGAGAGAAAAACAACACGCAATTCGTCAAAAACAACACGGCTGTGGAGGACAGGACTAGATCAGTGAGATATTTGTTAATTTAGACTCTGATGTGCAATAGAAATGCTAAACATAAACAAATGCAAATTCAACTTTCAATTAAAACAAAACTCTACTCTTTATAAATAAATAAATAAATAAACAAATATACACACACACATACATACATATTATACACATATATATATATATATATATATATATATATATATATATATATATATATATATATATTATACATACACACACACACACACACACTCACACACACACACACACACACACACACATACACAGTAAGCCCTCGTTATTCACAGGGGTTTGGTTCCAGCCCTCCCGCAAATGAAGATAATCCATGAGTTCTGCACCCGGAAGTAAAACCCAATGTTACATGCGTGAATGATCAACCTGAAGTAAAATACTATGAATCTAATACATGCACTAGAATATGCTTCTTAAACACATTCTATAGACAGTCTTACTCATTAATACAGTATTAATGTAGTAAAATGGAGTAATGATTAAGAAAAACTTTTTAATTTTGTACGGTGATATTTAAAGATAATATATAAACATCATACAGCACGTATATAATATATGAGCCATGTGACTTCGCACAGCTTTTAAAAAAGTCCAATACTCTAATTAAACACACAAATAAAACACAGTGTGGATCCGATACGCTTTCAGTCTAATCACATGGTTCGACCATGTAAGAACACTCCGTTTACAGTGGCAGTCTGGCTCAGTCTGAATGGCTTTAATGTCCCCTTTAATTTGAATCGTTTCATGTGGAGTTTTTGTTTTTCATTATCTATATATATATATATATATATATATATATATATATATATATATATATATATATATATATATATATATATATATAAAAGAACACCTTTAAATGTAGTTTTCTTGAAACATACAGCACTGTAGTTTTCAAAAATGCCCACTAAAGGGATATATTGCATTACTATTTGTGAGGAGCATTTCCGAGGCAGTGTGAGATGGTAGACTGCATTTATTATTCAAAGGGGAAGCACTTAAGCAGCACACGTCAACTGAAGTGAGCATGCGGTTTGTGTTTATAGGGAGTAGATCTTTTCCTTTCGGCTTTTCCCTTTTTCAGGGGTCACCACAGCGACTTGTTTGATTCGCACATTTGATTTGGCATAGGTTTTTATGTCGGATGCCCTTCCTGACACAACCCTTTGACAAGGGGCAGAAACATGCTGACAAAGTTTTAGAGTTAGAGAGTTCAGAGTAAAAAAGAAGAGGTGACATGATGTGAAGTCAATCCTCTGGCGCAGAGGTGAGCGTGCTTTTGTTTACTGAGCGTAGGGAGTAAATGAGGACTGCATTTAGTCCAAGCAGCTCAGTCACACCCCTCAGCCAGGGCGAGTAGAAAACAGAGTTTTAGAGTCAGAGAGTTAAGAGTAAAAAAAGAAGCTGTGATGTGAAGTCAATCCTCTGGCGCAGAGGTGAGCGTGCTTTTGTTTACTGAGAACAGATGAGAATAGTGAATTCAGGTGTGTGCCACCAAGCAGCTCAGCCACGCCCCTCAGCCAAAGCGGAGAGAAAACAGTTAGAGGCACAGCGCCAAAATCAAAGTCCCCCCAAAACACAGACCATAAAAAGAACATAAAAGAACCTGAAATCATCTCAATCAATCAGCAGGAAGGAGGTCAGCCATCAGTTGCTCGGCAGTCTGTGAACATGCAAACCGTGAGTGCAAAACCGTGAATAGTCAAAGGCCTACTGTATATATATATATATATATATATATATATATATATATATATATATATATATATATATATATATATAAACAGGAAAAGGTAGCGAGCTGGCGACATGATGCAGAGGAGGAAGGTGGACATACTGTGTGTCCAGGAGAACAGGTGGAAGGGTATTAAGGCTAGAAGCTTAGGAGCATCGTTTAAGCTGTTTTTTTCATGGTGTGGATGGGAAGAGAAATGGTGTAGGAGTCATTTTGAAGGAGGGGTTTGTCAGGAATGTTCTAGAAGTGAAAAGAGTAGTGGCAGACAGAGTGATGAGTCTCAAGTTAGAAATTGAAAGTTTGATGTTCAATGTTGTTAGTGCTTATGCCCCACAGGCAGGATGTGAGCTAGAAGAGAAGGAGAGATTCTGGACTGAGTTAGATAAAGTGATGCAGAATAACCCCAGTGGTGAAAGAGTGGTTATTGGTGCAGACTTCAATGGACATGTTGGTGCAGGCAACAGAGAGGATGAGGAAGTGATGGGCAGGTTTGGTATCCAGGACAGAAACACAGAAGGACAGATGTTGGTAGATTTTGCAAAAAGCACGGAAATGGCTGTGGTGAATACTTTCTTCCAGAAGAGACAGGAGCAGAGGGTGACTTATAAAAGCGGAGGTAGGAGCACACAGGTAAGACTACATCTTGTGTAGGCGATGTAATTTGAAGGAAGTCAGTGACTGCAAAGTAGAAGTGGGTGAGAGTGTTGCCAGACAGCATAGGATGGTGGTGTGCAGAATGACCCTGATGGTAAGAAACGTGAAGAAGGCAAAGGCAGAGCAGAAGACAAAGTGGTGGAAGCTGAAAAAGGAAGAGTGTCATGTTGTCTTCAAGGAGGAGTTGAAACAGGCTTTGGGTGGTCAGGAAGTGCTTCCAGATGACTGGACAACTACAGCTAATGTGATCAGGGAGACAGGTAGGAAAGTACTTGGTGTGTCCTCTGGTAGGAAAGTAGATAAGAAAACTTGGTGGTGGAATCAAGAAGTGCAGGAGTGTGTAGGAGAGAGGACCGAAGCGAATAAACAGGAGTACAGGGAGACACAGTGTAAGGCAAAGGTAGCGGTGTGCAAGGCCAAACAGAGGGCATATGATGACTTGTATGATAGGTTGGACAGTAAGGAGGGAGAAAATGATTTATACAGGTTGGCACAGCAGAGAAATAGAGATGGGAAGCACGTTAGAGAGACAGAGAGGGAAATGTACTGACTCATGACAGAAATGTGCTGGGAATGTGGAAAGAGTACTTTAAAGAGCTGATGAATGAGGAAAATGAGAGAGAAAAAAGAGTAGAAGAGGTGACTGTTGAGAACCAGGAAGTAGCAAAGATTAGTAATGGTGAAGTGAGGACGGCATTGCAGAGGATGAAGAGTGGAAAGGCAGTTGGTCCTGATGACATACCGGTGGAGTATGGAAGTGTCTAGGCGAGGTTGCAGTAGATTTTCTGACAAGCACATTCAACAAGGTCTTAGAGAATGAGCAGATGCCGGAGGAATGGAGAAGTATGCTTGTGCCCATTTTTAAGAACAAGGGAGACATGCAGAGTTGTGGCAACTACAGAGGGATAAAGTTGATAAGCCATACAATGAAGTTAAGGAAAAGAATAGTGAAAACTAGACTAAAGGGCAGACATCAGCATTTGCGAACAACAGTTTGGCTTCATGCCAAATGCAGCCGTGAGGGGGGGGCACAAACAAGTTCCCGCCTTCACACCGGTCCCAAGCCCGGATAAATGCAGAAGAGCACCACAGATGCAGTGTTTGCTTTGAGAATGTTAATAGAGAAGTACAGAAAAGGTCAGAAGGAGCTGCATCGTGCCTTTGTGGACCTGGAGAAAGCATATGACAGGGTGCAGAGAGAGGAACTGTGGTATTGCATGAGGAAGTCTGGAGTGGCAGAGAAGTATGTTAGAGTGGTGCAGGACATGTATGAGTGATGTAAGACAGTGGTGAAGTGTGCTGTTGGTGTGACAGAATAGTTCAAGGTAGAGATGGGACTGCATCAAGGGTTTGCTATGGTGTTTGCTATGGTGGTGGACAGGTTGACAGATGAGTATGACAAGAATCTCCATGGAATATGATGTTTGCAGATGACATTGTGATCTGTAGTGAGAGCAGAGAACAAATGCAGGAAAATCTAGAGAGGTGGCGGTATGCCCTGGAAAGGACAGGAATGAAGGTTAGCCTCAGTAAGAGAGAATACATGTGTATGAACCCAAGAGGACCGGTGAGGTTATAGGGAGCAGAGATAAAGAAGGTGGAGGATTTTAAGTACTTAGGATCAAAATCCAGAGCAATGGAGAGTGTGGAAAAAGCGTGTGCAGGCAGATTGGAATGGTTGGAGAAAAGTTTCTGGTGTGAAGTGTAATAGGAAGCTGGAGGTAGAAGAGATGAAAATATTGAGGTTCTCTTTGGGAGTAACAAGGATGGATAGGATCAGGAATAAGTACATCAGAGGGACAGCACATGTTAGAGGTTTTGGAGACAAAGTCAGAGAGGCTAGATTGAGATGGTTTGGACATGAACAGAGGGGGGATAGTGAGTATATTGGTAGTAGGATGCTGAGGTTGGAACTACCAGACAGAAGGCCTATAGGAAGACCAAAGAGAAGATTTATTGATGTGGTGAAGAAGGACATGAAGGTAGTTGGAGTAAGAATAGAAGATGCAGAGGATAGGGTGAGATGGAGGCAGATCATTCGCTGTGGCGACCCCTGAAGAGAACAGCCGAAAGGAAAATAAGAATATATATATATATATATATATATATATATATATGTGCATGCCCAGAGAGTAGTTGGGGGTTTGGTGCCTTTCTCAAGGGGATTTCAGCTATCGGGAATCGAACCAGCGACCTTTCGGACATAAAGCCGCTTCTCTACAAATTAGGCTGCAGCTACCCCAGTGTTTACATCAACAAGAGTCACATGGGTCAGTGAACAATATTGCATCTTTTCATCATTTTTAAATAAAACAGGAGAGTAAAAACATTTCACTTTGTAAAACCTGTTTTAATCAATTCTCTGTACTGAGCTCTAACACGATGTGGACCGGGCTCAAGCATCACTGGGTAGAGAGCTCATAAATATGTGTACACATATACGTATTTGTACCCCTCTCCATTATGCCCATATGTGCTTGTTTCTAGATTTATTCTCCCTTCATGTGTAACCGTATTTTCAGGGCCATAAGGCACACCGGATTAGACGGCACGATATCAGTGAACAATGATTGAACGGTCTCTGTCAATACATACGACAACGTATTATGACGTACTGGATTATAAGGCACACCAAGCAAAACAAAAGTCAGATAAACCAAACTTGATTCAACTCTCACAATAACTCTCAACATTGTTCAGTTATAATAACATAAAAGAATATACTATTTTTTGATTAGTATCATATTATAATATTTTATTATCTATTATTCCCTCGTGCATAGAGTCAGATCAATAGAGAAGGAGATTAGAAGTCTTCCTGGGTCGTGACCTCTCCGCCACACACTCTGAAAGAGGCAGCACATTAGTATCGTCTTCATTACAGAACGAAGAACATTACTCTTAAGGCGCTGTATCAGTGTAACTTTAAATTCATGAAGTTCTGAATCCGAGGTCTGAGGGGGACACCTGTAGCAGCGCTTTATCCTGGTATTTGAACATAAAACCCAGATCCTCTAACTTACGACCTGAACACCAATATGTAGCGGTTGGAGTTCTTTGGTTAATCCACCGGGATGCTGATAAGCTGTGAATTAGTTTGCTTCACTTGAGTTTTGACAGTGTCAGTGAGATGGAGCCGAGGCTGCACCCACACATCAGGCACACCAGATTATAAGGCTTTTAAGTGTGCCTCATGGTCTGAAAAATACGGTATAATAGGCTCCATTCATTTTGGAAGGATTTCCACTGGATTTTGGGGTGTATGTGTAGGAAATTACAACTTTCAATGTTGTGCCAACATTGAAGGGGAAAATTTGAGAGATAGTCAGAGAAACAAATGTTGGCCTGAAATGTAATTGGCACTGTAAACTGTTGCCTTCCTAATGCTGCAAAACAAATGGCCAAGGGTAATAAATTCAGAAACCCAGGGGTCCTCAAAAAAGAACACGTTAAATTATTTAAAAGGAAACACACACCACTCCCCGGTATCCACCACTCTTCTCTGACCTTCTCCTGAAACAGATGACAGGCTGGTAGTTCTGTTGTATTCCACCTTCTCTCAGAACTGAGACAACAACACAAGTGTGCGTCCCAAAATGCACTCAGACGTTATTAAGAGCTTTGCTTCCTCCCCTTCTGTCCCCATTTCCTTCTTTGTTCCCGCCCTCATCTAGAACAATGCAGGCTGACCTTGCAAAAGTGTGTCCATGAATCAAGCCATACAATCATTGTAATGCTGCAGCGTGTCTCTGTCATTGAAACTCAGTGGTGAAGGTGAGAAAGCACCATTAGGATTCAGAATTTACGATGGATGCGCACAATTTAAATCAGTATTCTTTCGTTTGTTTTTATAACAGCAAGAAAACGGACATCTTGTAAGTGGTGGAGTGAGAGACTGCCTCAATTACACCTGAGATTCTGGCAGCAACTCACTGCGGAACTGAGCGAGAGAGTGTGAAACACAAGAAAAAAATAGATCACAGAGTAAAAGTGAAGGACATTGTGTCACTGAGCAGAGGTGCACTAAACTGAGGAATGGGGTGCTGGGGAAGTGATCTGGTGAAGGAGAGGAAGAGACGACTAGGAAAGATGGAGGGAAGGAATCTGGCTTTTCAGAACATGAACACAGCAGATGGACTGAAAATGTGCAAGAATGAGTAAGTGAATGTCATGGAGATCCAAAAGTACGTACATGTCCTACATTTTTAACCACTCAGACAATCCAAATGTGGGAGGAAGAAAAATGTAGTCATGTGATTAGGAGAGAAAGAGACAGAGTGAACAGAAAATGAACAACAGAATGCACAGATCGCCAGAGAACAGCAGCGCAACATAATTCATTCATTTATAATAGAATTTACCCCACACGGGTCACAGGGATAACGTCAGCCGATACAAACCGATTGGAAAAGGTTATTTTCTCCTAAGAACTCATTAAAAAGTGTACTTTATTTAATTAAAAAGTGTATTTTTTTTATTGTTCTATTTTATTTGATTAAAACAGTGTGTTTCATTTAATGTCTGAAACAAGGAACAGTTTGGAGGGCAAGATGAGTGGAAGTTGCCATCACCACATGACTATGGTTATACACCAGCATGAGAAAGATCATCACGGTGTTCTCATATGCAGAACACAGATGGGTGCAAGGACACTATAGGTTTTTCTTTATCCTCAAGAAGCTATCCTGCAACGGTTGGATGCTTTTCCTTATCAATGATGGGTCATTTGCACAGCTGGTGCAATTTGGAAAATGAATTTGTTGCTTCACAGTTTTAAAAAAGACTATGAGCTTCAGGTGCATGCTGGGAAGATGACTATAAACATACATCTACAAAATGCAAGAGTTTTCAGGTCGTGAGAAGCTTCCTGCTGCCAGATTGGCCTTCAGTCAGTCACAATGGTTTGCTTCTCGTACCCGAGTCATAAAGGGTATCAACATCTGTACCAAAAACTGTGAAACTGTGAAACAGTGAAACTGAACACACAGCAGAACAAGTCTCACCATAAACAGGGGCCCGGTTCTGAAAGTGAAAACCATGAGTTAGTGAACCCTGAGTTGGGAGAAACTCTGGCTTTTCGGTTTCACAAAACCAGTTCAGAGTAACTCAGTTAGTTACCCGGACAATATACTCCATAAAAATAATCTGCTCACTGGCGGGTCGGCTTCAACTAACCCCAAGTTTCCGCTGCTCTGAAGTTGAAGCCTGCAGACTGAAGAAACTGACAGACCGATTTGTCCATTTCTCAAAAAGCCATTTTATGTCAAAGTGCAGAAATCTCCATCGGAGAGAATCATCAGGGCCTGATATGTCTTTTCATTCACTGATGGGCACCCATTTCAGAATTTCTGTCCTGCACCATCAATAATTTCTTCTTCTTTTCCTTTTGGCTTTCCCCTTCAGGGGTCGCCACAGCGAATCATCTGCTTCCATCTCACCCTATCCTTTGCATCTTCTTCTCTTACACCAACGACCTTCATGTCCTCCTTCACCACATCCATGAATGTCTCTTTGGTCTTCCTCTGGGCCTTCTGCCTGGTAGTTCCAACCTCAGCATCCTACTACCAATATACTCACTATCCCGCCTCTGTACATGTCCAAACCATCTCAATCTAGCCTCTCTGACTTTGTCTCCAAAACGTCTTACATGTGCTGTCCCTCTGATGTGCTCATTCCTGATCCTATCCATCCTCGTTACTCCCAAAAAGAATCTCAACATTTTCATCTCTGCTACCTCCAGCTCTGCCTCCTGTCTTTTCCCCAGGGCCACTATTTCTAAACCATACAACATCGCTGGCCTCAACACCGTCGTACACTTTTCCTTTCATTCTTGCCGATACCCTCCTATCGCACATCACTCCCGACACTTTTCTCTAACCATTACAACCTGCCTGCACATGCTTCTTCACCTCTTTTCCACACTCTCTACTTCTCTGGATTGTTGACCCTAAGTACTTAAAATCCTCCACCTTCCTTATCTCTGCTCCCTGTAACATCACCGTTCCTCTTGGGTCCTTGTCATTCACACACATGTATTCTGTTTTACTGAGGCTAACCTTCATTCCCCTCCTTTCCAGGGCATACCTCCACCTCTCTAGATTTTCCTCCACTTGTTCTCTGGTCTCACTACAGATCACAATGTCATCTGCAAACATCATAGTCCATTTTCTCCGTATTCTCAGCCCTCACATCAATCAAATGACACATCAAGACATTATCGAATGTCATTGGACAAGAGAAGTGTGGGAGAAAAACAAATCGGATTCTGAGTTGATATAAATATTTTCAGTGAATTTTCAAAGAAAACAGTGACCAAAACTTACCATGACCTCATCTAGATGATGACATGCATTACAAAATCTAAACTGTGCAAAGAATCCATGAATCAAACTTTTATTTACAACAGTGCTTCTCAAATAGTGGGGCATGGTGTGATGCGGGGCGGCGTGTATGACACTGGGGAACATGCTTTTCTGGAATTGTGTATGACAATTAAGTTTAATTGTACCTCCACTCCAGTAGTTGGCAGTGGCGCTCTCATTGTCGCACAATGGCATAGCGGTTTTTTTCGCACGAGCAAACGATATGAAGTGCAGTAAACAACCCCTCAAGAAACAACATGGAAAAAATTCTAACAGGAACGAAGAGAAAGATGGAGAGAGACGGAGATATTAAGACATAAATAAGTTGAATGAGTTTAAATAAGGATATATTTTTTTTTATTTCCGGCACATTGGTGCACTTTAAATCTTTTCTATTACAGAGTAAAAAACAATGTTCATGAAGTTTTTCTTTATGTAAGTTGAACTCTATTTCTTTCTTTTTTGTTTTTAATGTTAATACAGTAGGCCCTCGATATTCGCGGGGGTTCAGTTCCGGCCCCTCCCGCGAATGAAGATAATCCGCGAGTTCTGTACTCGGGAGCAAAACTCCATGTAAAACCCCATTACATGCGCGAATGAGCAACCGAAAGTAAAATACTATGTATTTATTACATGTGCTAAAATATGCTTCTTAAACACATTCTATAGACAGTCTTACTCATTAATAGAGTGCAGTAAATGCACTAATGCAGTAAAATGTAGTAATGATGAAGAAAAACTTGAATTTTTACTGTTATATTTATTGATGATAAAATATAAACATTATACAGCATATACTGTTGTAAAGCACTAGTATTAAAGTCTTTTTCAATTATTCTTCTAATACAGTACCGAAGTTAATTCTTAGAATGTTTGTCCGTGAGATTTTATGTTCTGTAGCATGTTTAATAAATGATACCAAAATGATAAACTTCATTACGCTTCATGTCCTTTTACATTGAACTTGGAGTGACGTCTCCAAGATGGCGCTGCCTAGAGGGCGATGTCGAGGAGTTCTCAGAGTCAAATTGTTTCTTTGTTCATTTTAATTTGTTTTATTTGTTGCTTTGTTTGTTCATGTTTTGCACTATGCTCGTCTATGACCGGTTGACCCTACTACAGCTATGAGCAGCTTCAGCTTCGGGCAACTAAGCACGCAAAAACACCTATAGTGAGCTAATATGCTACGGTAGCTCAATGATAGCCACACCCCGGCTAACAATAACCCCAGGCGGAAGTGGCCGAATGACAACTCCGGCGCTTGGGATCGCAGGGGATGAAAGCCGTGTAGCCGGCTGGTGCAATCGCCTCGTCGGGTGTACTCTCCTTGAGCCATGTTTCACAGAAACACAGCATGAAGCAGTCCTGTAGATCCCTCTGCGCTGCAATCAGCATGAAGCTCGTCCATCTTGTTTCGCAGGGACTGAACATTTTCAATCAGTATGACCGGAAGTGCTAATCAAGGGCCGGAGACTCTGAGAACTACTCAGGGCCTACTGTACAATGTTATGCAGAGGTATAGTAATAACAATTTTATAGACAAATAATACTATTTATAGTTGCTCGCGGGGTGGTAGGGAGGATGAAATGTTTTTTTCTTCCTAGAGGGGGCACCACAAAAAATAATTGAGAAGCACTGATTTAGAGAGATGTCATAAAAATATCACAACAGAACTTAAAATGCAAAAACCAACCACTCCATCTTTCAAGGACCGGAAGGTACAGGACAGTGTCTCTGTGTAATGTTCGTATAACGTTGTAGAACTTTAATTCATGATCTAAGGTTTGAAAATCTGAAATGAAGATCTTAAAAAAAGAAAAGAAAGAAAGAAATGCTGTCAGTTCTGAGCAAATTCTCTGTATCACACAGTTCTTTTGTAGAACATCGATGACGTGGAGCACAAGTCAAAGGCAACTGTCTGCTGGGCCGTCGGAAATGTGACATTTGCTCGGGAACGACTCCTATACACATCTGTAGTGTTCACAAGTCACAGACCCAGTGGACGTCATAAGGAAGCACTACGCAGAACTGCAGGTATCAGTGTCAGTGATGATTCATGTGTCATAACACTTTAAGAGTCACTGCACTGATCAGCCATTTTAATAGATTTCAGGGTTATAGATAGATAGATAGATAGATAGATAGATAGATAGATACATAGATAGATAGATAGAGATGGTTGACAGAGAGATGGATGGATAGACAGAAAGCTGTATAGAGAGATGGATGTATAGAGAGATGGATGTATAGGTAGACAGAGATGGTTGACAGAGAGATAGATGAGAGATGAATGGGTAGTTAGAGAGGTGGATCTCTCTCTTAGTCATAATGCTCTTCACTGGAGCATAGGTCATCAACCAACATTTTCCATCTTCTAACGGCTTTGAGCGTTCCTCTCGATATCACGCCAGCTGTAGTCCCCGTCCTTTATTTCCACTTCCACAGTTCTCCATGTATTCCTTGGCCTTCCCCGCTTACGTTTAACTGGCGGGGTTCCATGTGAGTGTCTGTCTATTGATGTTATTTTTAGGTTTTCTTAGCGTGTGCCCAATCCACTTACATTTCCTCATTCATATCTGTATTTCCACCGGCTCCTGGTTGGTCTTCTTCCATAACTCCTCAAGCCTGATTTTTTTCTGGCCACCACACTCTCAAAATCCTCCTTAGACACTTGTTGATAAAGTCTTGAACTTTCTCAAAATTACCTTCGTGGCCCGCCATGTTTCCGAGTCATACTACAGAACCATCTTTACAGTTGTGGTGAAGATGCATAGCTTAGTTGTTGTAGAAATGTCCCTCGCCTTCCAAACCTTCTGTAAGATGTTATTGGCTGCTCTAGCTTTGCCGATTCTCGTCTTCACATCGTCATTCGTTTCACGGCTAGTACTCACAATACTACCCAGATATACAAATGACGAGGCTTCCTTGATTTTACCCTTTGCCAGTAAAACAGGACTTTGATTAATGCTGTTCAGCCTCATAACCTTCATCTTCTCCTTGCTTACTGATAGCTCCGGTTTAGATGCTGCCTCTTCTAGGCACCTGATCTGCATCTGAGTGTAGCTGTGTAACAGTAGAGCAATATCATCCGTGTAGTCCAGTTTGTCCAGCTGATCCCACAAAGCCCACTGGATCCCATTTCTTCTTCATTCAGTGCCTTCTCTCATAAGCATTGGGTACAGCAAGCAAAAATAGGAAGGGGGATAGTAAGCATCCTCGCCATATACCTGTCTTAATTTCAAATTTGTCAGTGAGCTCACCTCAGTATATAACTCTGCAAGACATGCCATCATGAGTTCTTGACCAGACTGATACATTTTTCAGGTAATCCATAATACCACATCAGCTTCCAGAGTGTTTCCCTATCCACGCTATCAAAGGTTTTCTGAAAGTCAATGAATGTTACATACAAGGATGAGTGCCATTCTAGCGACTGCTCTACTATAATCCTCAGTGTTGTGCACTTCCTCCCTCGTTGGCACACTGCAGTTTACCTGAGGTGTACTTTGTCAGTGGTACATCCGCTATCTCTCTGGGAGCAGGTCTACTTAACAGCTCTCTAAAATGCTCTGCCCATCTTTTTAGCTGGTCTTCCTTCTTTTTTAGCAGGTTTCCGTTTTTATTCCGCACCGGCCCACTACTCTGCGTATATTTGTTTGCCACTTTTCTGGTGATGTCATATAGCTCCTTCATATTCCTTTGTTTAGCTGCCTCTTTTTCTTGCTTAGCCAAATCTTCAATGTAACTCCTCTTATCTCGACTAATGCATCTTCTAACCTCCTTATGGCATTCTGAATACTGCTTCTGAGCTACTGATTTTGCTGCCTGTGTTCGGCTCTAATTAGCATGTCCTTTTTGGTCTTCCTCTAATTTATTTTCTTAAGTGTGGCTGTTGTAATCCAAGGCTTGTCCTGACATTTCTTCTTCCCAACAACTTCCTCACAAGCTTCCTTGCATACTTTCTTTCTGTTCACCCAGCGCATCTCTGTAGTGCTGCTACTGTCATCCTCTTGGGCATGTTCTAAAGCCTGAAGTGCTTGATATTTATTTGGCAAGGTTATTTGGAAGGCAACTGCTTATGTCTTTTCATGCAGGAGATGGATGTTGTGTTTAGTCCTCAAGTTTCTCACACTCTCTCTCTCTCTCTCTCTCTCTCTCTCTCTCTCTCACCAAAGAGAATTCGACATTAACCATAATGAGAAGAGAATAAAAGCACTACAACAGTAGTTATGGTAACACACATCCTTTACCCTTTACCTAATCTATCTATCGTATGATTTCCCCTGCCTGACAGGTTTTTGGTGAGAACTCTCAAACCCTGCACATGTCTCTGACTTTAGCTTGAGAAAGCTTGCATGATATCACCTCTTGCACTTGATACATCACATCAAACAGCAGCACTACCTCTACCTACCATTTATACTCATCTCCGTGTCTGTCGCTGCACTCCCATTAGGTATTGGGGAGCAAAGAGGAAAGATTCTGTGCCCAGAGTTTTTTTTTTAAACTGTAAACTAAATTATACGATTAAACACACACACACACACACACACACACATATATATATATATATATATATATATATATATATATATATAATAAAAATAAAAGGACAGGACAAAGACTTTCTATTGAAACTCCATTTATCACTACAGATCTGTTTCGAGGGGTGGTGAAACCATCCTCTCTCTTCAGGTGATTATAGAATATAATATATATATATACACACACACACACACACAGTGGTATGAAAAAGTATCTGAACCTTTTGGAAGTTCTCACATTTCTGCATAAAATCATAAAATCACCATCAAATGAGATCTGATCTTTGTCAAAATCACACAGATGAAAAAACAGTGTCTGCTTTAACTAAAACCACCCAAACATTTATAGGTTTTCATATTTTAATGAGGATAGCATGCAAACAATGACAGAAGGGGGAGGAATAAGTAACTGAACCCTCTGCCTAAGGAGACTTAAAGCGCAATTGAAACCAATTTTTACCAAACGATTTAAGTCAGGTGTGTGACCAATCACTGATGAGTGGCTTAAAGCTGCCCTGCCCACTATAAAACACACACCTGCTAAGAACTGTCTTGATGAGAAGCATTGTCTGATGTGCACCATGGCTCGCTCAAAAGAGCTGTCTGAAGACCTGCGATCAAGAATTGTTGATTTGCATAAAGCTGGGAAACGATACAAAACCATCTCTAAAAGTCTGGATGTTCATCATCAACAGTCAGAGAAGTTGTCTAGAAATGGAGAGAGTTTGGCACTGTTGCTTCTCTCCCAAAGATGACGCCAAGAGTTCAGCGCAGAATACTCAGAGAGGTAAAAAAAAAAAAAAAAACCTAGAGTGTCTGCTAAAGACCTACAGAAATCACTGGCACAGTCCAATATCTGTGCACATATTAACTATATGTAAAACAATGGCCAAGAATGGTGTTCATGGGAGGACTCCATGGAGGAAGCCACTGCTGTCTAAAACAAAACATTGTTGCTCGTTTAATGTTTGCAGAAAGGCACTTGGACACTCCACAGAAATTTTGGCAAAATATTTTGGGGACTGATGAAACCAAAGTTGAATTGTTTGGGAGGAACACACAACGTCATGTGTGGAGGAAAAATGGAACAGCTCACAAACATCAACACCTCATCCCCACTGTGAGTCATGGTGGAGGGTGCATCATGGTTTGTGGCTGTTTTGCTGCCTCGGGGCCTGGACAACTTGCAATCATTAATGGAAAAATGAATTCAAAAGTTTATCAGGATGGTTTGCAGGAAAACCTGAGGCCATCTGTCAGACAGTTGAAGCTAAAAAGAGGATGGATGCTGCAACAAGACAATGATCCAAAACACAGAAGAAGAACTTCAGAATGGTTTCAGAAGAACAAAATACACATTCTGGAGTGGCCAAGTCAAAGTCAGACTTGAACCCCATTGAGATGCTGTGGCATGACCCCAAGACAGAGATTCATGCCAGACATCCCAGGAATCTGACTAAATTACAGCAGTTTTGTAAAGAAGAATGGGCCAAGATTAGTCCTGATCGATGTGCCAGACTGATCCGCAGCTACAGGAAGCGTCCGGTTGAAGTTATTGCTGCCGGGGGGGGGGGGGGGGGGGGCACAAAATATTAAATGTGATGGTTCAGTTACTTATTCCTCCCCCTTCTGTCATTGTTTGCATGCTATCCTCATTAGAATATGAAAACCTATAAATGTTTGGGTGGTTTTAGTTAAAGCCGACACTGTTTTTTCATCTGTGTGATTTTGACAAAGATCAGATCACATTTGATGGTGATTTAATGCAGAAATGTGAGAAATTCCAAAAAGTTCAGATACTTTTTCATACCACTGTATATATATATATATATATATATATATATATATATATATATATATATATATATATATATATATATATATATATATATATATGCGTGCTGCTGTTATGCCAATAAAGTTACTGATTTATAAAATTCTGAATTTTTGCTTTTTTTTTTTCAATTCACTGTATTTATCCCACTGATCAAATTATTTCCTCTGCATTTAACCCATAAAAAGGTGAACACACACCCACACACACACATTAGGTACCTCCCCCAAGTGCACTTCTGCTCTGAAGCTGGAAGAAGGCAAGGTTCAGCTCACTACCCCACATTTTTCCTGCTGGTTCGGGAATCAATATATCGATAGATTTATAGGCTGAAGTCCACCGATTTAAATCCTCCTGAAGGTTGCAAGGCCTTTGCTGAGTTAGAGACAAAAGCTTTGTATTTCTCTGCATCATAGCATTTTTTATTTAAAGAAAAAAAAATTTTTTTACACCTGCGTGTTTAATCAGAGGGGTAGGCCCACCACCCGGGTCCCTCAGGTCACACCCTTATCTAGGGATCTGACATATTGTACTTATTTTCAATGTACACTGATTGAGACTGAATGTGTGAAGGCTTAATCCACTCTGCAGCCCCACCCCTTCACAGCCCCCCCTGTACCCATATTTTGCTTTGTCATAATGATGCAGTGGTGGAGTTAGGCTCAGGGTGTGGAGGTTGATGGTGAAGTAACATGTTAATGATACATTAGAGTGAACCATCTACTGTAGATTTTAAAACCCAAATCCACTGCTGCATGATTTTAATCCATCTTTTCGACCCCAAGGCTTTTTCATACCACTGTATGTATATATATATGCATGCTGCTGTTATGCCAATAAAGTTACTGATTTATAAAATTCTGAATTTTTGCTTTTTTTTCAATTTACTGTATTAATCCCACTGGTCAAATGGGCTCAACCAGAAAGAAAAAAATTCCATGAGCCACTCAGTCATTGCCTGATAGTTTATAGAGCTGCTTTGTCACAGACTTAATATCAATACTTTATTTTTCAATACTTTATTTTTTTTTAAATCCCAAAATTAACAGAACATCATTTAAAAAATCTGACCCGCAGCTCGATCTGTTTATTAACATGAAGACTAGACCTGATCAGAACCTATGCACTGAGTATGTGTGTGTGTGTGTGTGTGTGTGTGTGTGTGTGTGTGTACCTTGATGTATCCACCAGTAGAGACAAGGACCTTGTCATCAGGAGAAAAATGCAAATCGGTCACCCAGCCCCCATGGAAGGAGGAGGCCATCAAGTCCTTGGTCTCTCGGGAACAAATCTTCAGCAGATTTCCATTCAGCAGGTCCCAGAGCTGCACATGACACAAAACACCAAACCAAAACACATGAGCACCTTGTGGTAGAGAAGACATAGCGGTTATTACTGATAGTACTGTGTGCGTGTGTGTGCGGGCGCATTTTCCATGTCCACAGTCACAGGTTGGTCAAAGAAAAGACAAGTGTACATCAGTGGACTCTCATTAAAACCAAAATTGAACTTAAATGAATCAATGAGGATAAGTTTGCATTGTATTGATCTGATGATAAACTGGTGGTGGCTGGAGTGAAGATTCCTGATCTATAATATATTTACATTTATCCCATCTGATACACTACCCTGGACTCACACACAACAATCATTGAAAACCAACAAATCTCTGCATACATATAATGATTATCTTTCTCATTGCGTTCACGAGGTTTTATACTATACACCTGTCTGAAGAAGATAAACCTCACAGGGGTGTGCTTAGATAAAAAGCTGGGTCATGCACTCGCACTCACCGCACAGGTGAGGCAAAGCACGTTAGATTAAATGATTAAGAATGTAAAGCGTGCATGCTGTAATCGGCTCGCTATCACTTAAGCATTTACATTGAAAAAATACTCATAAAAAGGACGCTTCATCTAATGGGATTTATGGATCATCCTTAAAGTCTGGGAAGAACTATTAATGATAAAGTTCTCAAGGTTTTGTCTTGGATACAGTAGCTGTTTTAAAAAAAATAGACCAGGGTTCCAGATCCTTCCATCGAAAGAGAGATTTCCTTTCGGCTTTTTTCCTTTTTTCAGGGGTCACCACAGCGAATCAGCTGATTCGCACGTTTGATTTGGCATAGGTTTTCCTTCGGATGCTCTTCCTGACACAACCAAGCAAGGGACAGAAACACACTAAGGCTTTGCAGCCTACTCTTTACGAAAGTCAGCAATTTCTTTTACATGAACCTCTCACCATAGAGAGTGAGAGACATGGCCCGCCTTTGATAACCCAGTTACCTGCACTGCAGGGGACAGTGACAACCTTGTGGAGAGTGGGACTCGAACCCCCATGCTCCCATCGAAAGAACCGTTTCATAATATGCCAGTACAGAAGAAGGATAGCAAGTTCGAAAGCGCCAGCTTGAGCACACAGGAAGTGACTATCCAGAAACCTAATTCAGTGATCCCTCGCTACTTCGTGCTTTAGTTTCTGCAGCCTCAGGGCATCACGGGTTTTTTCAAAAATATTCATTGAAAAATAAACAAATAAGGAAATTAAGGAAAAATAGGGAAAAAATTAAGGAAAATGCCGCAAAACAAGGCCAATTATGCAAACAAATAAACAAACAAACAAAAAAAACCTCAAACAACAACAACAACAAAAAAAACCAACCCAACAAAACTAACATTTTAATCTGAAGTGCGCATCTGTGTGTGTGTGTGTATTTATATTTTATTTACATCTTATGTATTATTTTTGAATGTTTGTTATTATAAGCATTTCTAGCCTTCAATATGTTTATTGTCACGCTGGTCCCAAGCCCAGATATGCAGAGGCTTGTGTCAGGAAGGGCATCTGACGTAAAACATGCCAAATTTGATATGCGGATCATAAATACAAATGTCATACCGGATTGGTCGAGGCCCGGGTTTACAACAAACGACATCAGTGCTGTTAACCAACAGGGTGCTGGTGGAAATTGGACTACTGTTGGTCGTAGAAGAAGAGGCAGGAGGCGTGTCCGTAGGCGGAGAGAGAAGAGGAAAGGCATGAGTCTAGGACTGAGAGTAGGGAGTCTGAATGTCGGAACTATGACAGGAAAGGGTAGAGAGCTTGCTGACATGGTGCAGACGAGGACACATTGTGTGTTCAGGAGACCAGGTGGAAAGGGAGCAAGGCTAGAAGCTTAGGAGCAGGGTTGAAGCTGTTTGAACTGGCATGGATGGGAAGAGAAATGGTGTAGGAGTCATCTTGAAGGAGGGGTTGGTCAGGAAATGTTCTAGAAGTGAACAGAGTGTCAGATAGAGTGATGAGTCTCAATTTAGAAATTGAAAGTTTGATGTTCAATGTTGTTAGTGCTTATGCCACACAGGCAGGATGTAAGCTAGAAGAGAAGGAGAGATTCTGGAGTGAGTTAGATGAAGTGATGCAGAGCACCCCAGAGGTGAAAGAGTGGTCATTGGTGCAGACTTCAATGGACTTGTTGGTGCAGGCAACAGAGGGGACGAGGAAATGATGAGCAGCTTTGGTATCCAGGACAGGAGCACAGAAGGACAGAAGGACAGATGTTGATAGATTTTGCAAAAAGGATGGAAATGGCTATGGTGAATAATTTCTTGCAGAAGAGACAGGAGCATACGGTGACTTATGAAAGCGAATTGGAGGTAGGAGCACACAAGTAAACGGCATCTTGTGTAGGCGATGTAATTTGAAGGAGGTCAGTGACTGCAAAGTAGTAGTAAGTGAGAGTGTTGGCAGACAACATAGGATGGTGGTGTGCAGGATGACACTGATGGTGAGGAAGGTGAAGAAGGCAAAGGCAGAGCAGAAGACAAAGTGGTGGAAGCTGAAAAAGGAAGAGTGTCGTGTTGTCTTCAAGGAGGAGTTGAAACAGGCTTTGGGTGGTCAGAAAGTGATTCCAGATGACTAGACAAATACAGGTAATGTAATCATGGAGACAGGTAGGAGAGTATTTTGTGTGTCCTCTGGAAGGAAAGTAGATAAGGAGACTTGGGGGTGGAATGAGGAAGTGCAGGAGTGTGTACAAAGGATAAGGTTAGCTAAGAAGAAGTGGGACATTGAGAGGACTGAAGAGAGTAAACAGGAGTACAGGGAGACACAGTGTAAGGCGAAGGTAGCGGTGTCAAATGCCAAACAGAGGGCGTATGAAGATTTCTATGCTAGATTGGACAGTAAGGAGGGAGAAAATGATTTATACAGGTTGGCACAGCAGAGAAGTAGAGCTGGGAATGACATGCAGCAGGTTAGAGTGATTAAGGACAGGGTGGGAAACGTGTTGACTGATGACAGAAGTGTGCTGGGAAAATGGAAAGAGTACTTTGAAGAGATGATGAATGAGGAAAATGAGAAGTTGGTCCTGATGACATACCGGTTGAGGTATGGAAGTGTCAAGGAGAGGTAGCAGTAGATTTTCTGATAAGAACATTCAGGAAGGTCTTAGACAGTGAGAGGATGCGGAGGAATGGAGGAGAAGTGTGCTTGTGCCTATTTTTAAAACCAGGGACATGTGCAGCGTTGTGGCAACTACAGAGGGATAAAGTTGATGAGCCATACAATAAAGCTATGGGAAAAAGAAGTGGAAGCTAGACTAAGGGCAGAGGTCAGCATTTGTGAACATCAGTTTGGTTTCATGCCAAAAAAGAGCACCACAGATGCAGTGTTTGGAAAAGTGAACAAGACGGTGATGAGGCCAGTGATGTTGTATGGTTTAGAAACAGTGGCACTGAGGAAAAGACAGGAGGCAAGCTGGAGGTAGCAGAGATGAAAATGTTGAGGTTCCCTTTGGGAGTAACGAGGATAGATAGGATCAGGAATGAGTACATCAGAGAGACAGCACATGTCAGATGTTTTGGACAGAGAGTCAGAGAGGCTTGATTGAAATGGTTTGGACAGTACACAGGAGGTATAGTGAATATATTGGTAGTAGGATGCTGGGGTTGGAACTGCCAGGCAGAAGGCCTAGAGCAGGGGTCGGCAACCCCCGGCTCCGGAGCCGCATACAGCTCTTTCATCTCTCTGATGCTTCAGGCACAAAAACCACTGCAGCACCAAAAACAACTGCAAAAAGAAAATGGCGCTTATTTATTGGTGATTTATTTGGTGTGGGCGGAATGATTTTGTGTGTGTTCTTGTGGAAATGCATATCCTTATATTAATCAGCTACATCGAGAGTCTTAGTGTTTTTGGTCTGCTGTGTTGGTGGATTTCCAAACTTTTGTGCTCATAGCAAGCAGTGTTCTGCAGCAGCGCAGGGAGCAAGAGGTTTTTCCGCCGCTGGGGTTTGTAATCCAGAAACGGAAATCACAGCTGAAGTAGCCATTACATTTTTTATATATATATATATATATATATATATATATATATATATATATATATATATATATATATATATATATATATATATGTGCATTAAATATTAAATATAACATACATTAAACTATATTAGTCGCATTGTTTCAAGCTCCAGCAGGTTCAGTGATCCGTCTGTATTCAGAGGATGAACCTTTTTCAGAGCCATTTGGTTTATGCACAGAAATCTACGAATTAAATAACTCTCATAATAACTCTCTCAGGGACAAAATAAAAGGCTGGGTGTGGTTCAGTCTCCACTCTGAGAATGGGTCGGTCAGTGCAGTATTAAGAATTAATATTATTTCAAATAATGTTGAGCAGGCTCCTTCTTAAAATTAATCTTCATATACTTTTCTGTGTTGCTGACACGTTTTTGTAAATTAAAACTATCAAAACAATATTCATATATACCAAAAAAAAAAAAAAATCCCACGATGGGAGTGATGGCGAGGTAGGCTACCCAACACGTTATCACATCTGGCTGCACCCTGTCCCTCGCTTCGTGGGACAGCTGGTCTTTTTCTTTATAAAAATACAAGAAGGACTCAAACACATTCATTCATTTTCTGAACCGATTAATTCTAATTAGGGTCGCAGGGAGGATGGCAATTTTTTTTGCAAGCAGATTTTAATTGTCTCTGCAGTCCTTTAAATCAATGCAACACATTGTTTTTTATATTAACATGAAGGAAAATGGGGAAAAAACATTATATGCAGTGTTATCTGATTTTAAATGTCAAAAAAAGGTTTGTGGCTCCCAGTTTTTCTTTACTGTGGAAAACGGGTCCAAATGGCTCTTTGAATGGCAAAGGTTGCCGACCCCTGGCCTAGAGGAAGACCAGAGAGAAGAATTATGGATGTGGTGAAGGAGGACATGAAGGTGGTTGGTGTAAGAGAAGAAGATGCAGAGGATAGGGTGAGATGGAGGCAGATGATTCGCTGAGGCGACCCCTGAAGGGAACAGCCAAACTGAAAAGATGATGTATTTATTGATAATATAATTACATGATATATAATATTGATGTACACATACATGTACATATACTAGTCCTTCTCAAAAAATTAGCATATTGTGATAAAGTTCATTATTTTCTGTAATGTACTGATAAAAATTAAACTTTCATATATTTTAGATTCATTGCACACCAACTGAAATATTTCGGGTATTGTATTGTTTTAATACTGATGATTTTGGCATACAGCTCATGAAAACCCAAAATTCCAATCTCAAAAAATTAGCATATCATGAAAAGGTACTCTAAGCAAGCTATTAACCTAATCATCTAAATCAACCAATTAACTCTAAACACCTGCAAAAGATTCCTGAGGCTTTTAAAAACTCTCAGCCTGGTTCATTACTCAAAACCGCAATCATGGGTAAGACTGCCGACCTGACTGCTGTCCAGAAGGTCATCATTGACACCCTCAAGCAAGAGGGTAAGACACACAAAGAAATCTCTGAGCGAATAGGCTGTTCCCAGAGTGCTGTATCAAGGCACCTCAGTGGGACGTCTGTGGGAAGGAAAAAGTGTGGCAGAAAATGCTGTACAACCAGAAGAGGTGACCGGACCCTGAGGAACATTGTGGAGAAGGGCCGATTCCAGACCTTGGGGGACCTGTGGAAGCAGTGGACTGGGCTACAGGTGCCGCATTCCCCAGGTCAAGCCACTTTTGAACCAGAAACAGCGGCAGAAGCGCCTGACCTGGGCTACAGAGAAGCAGCACTGGACTGTTGCTCAGTGGTCCAAAGTACTTTTTTCGGATGAAAGCAAATTTTTCATGTCATTCGGAAATCAAGGTGCCAGAGTCTGGAGGAAGACTGGGGAGAAGGAAATGCCAAAATGCCTGAAGTCCAGTGTCAAGTACCCACAGTCAGTGATGGTCTGGGGTGCCATGTCAGCTGCCGGTGTTGGTCCACTGTGTTTTATCAAGGGCGGGGTCAATGCAGCTCGCTATCAGGAGATTTTGGAGCACTTCATGCTTCCATATGCTGAAAAGCTTTATGGAGATGAAGATTTTCCATTTTCAGCATGCCCTGGCACCAGCTCACAGTGCCAAAACCACTGCTAAATGGTTTACTGACCATGGTATTACTGTGCCAATTGGCCTGCCAACTCTCCTGACCTGAACCCCATAGAGAATCTGTGAGATATTGTGAAAAGAAAGTTGAGAGACACCAGACCCAACACTGTGGATGAGCTTAAGGCCGCTATCGAAGCATCCTGGGCCTCCATGACACCTCAGCAGTACCACAGGCTGATTGCCTGCATGCCACGCCGCATTGAAGCAGTCATTTCTGCAAAAGTATTCCCGACCAAGTATTGAGTGCATAAGTGAACATAATTATTTCAAGGTTGACCTTTTTGTATTAAAAACACTTTTTTATTGGTCGGATGAAATATGCTAATTTTTTGAGATAGTAATTTTCGGTTTTCATGAGCTGTATGCCAAAATCATCAGTATTAAAATGATAAAAGACCTGAAACATTTCAGTTGGTGTGCAATGAATCTAAAATATATGAAAGTTTAATTTTTATCAGTACATTACAGAAAATAATTAACTTTGTCACAATATGTTATTTTTTTGAGAAGGACTACATCAATCGGGGGGGTCGATCCTACTTCACGGAAATTGGTGGTCGCGGGGTCTCAGTCACCATTAATCGCAGAAAGTGAGGGATCCCATATATACAGTTTTACCTCTGTAACCTTGAAAAGTACATAAAGGTCACTCAAAAACACACAGCCTAGCACTCATATTAGTGATCCAGCATACAGAGTTTGAAAGGTCCAGCATCAGCATAGGGCAAGCATCCAGAAACTAAAGTGTGATGGACAGACAAACAGACGGTAGGTACCCAGTCCTATAGCTCTCTGATGGTGGTAATGATGTTTTTAAATTAAAGCAAATGAAGGCGGACGAAATTGGTGAGAGACGAGCTAGTACCATTCACTAAGCATATGACAGCTGTCAATCAGCAATAATGAGCACAATCAAAAGAAAGTAGCATCACAGGGCAGCGTAAAAAGTACATGCACATGATAGCTTCAACTGTGATTGACAGGTCAGAGAAGGTATAGCCCACCCACACCCAGTTTTCCCAGTTTTAGTCTCTTGGACTCCTGATCATGGATGGCTGTAGCACTGTTTGGATTTAATTCACTCTAAATATTTATTTTAATTTGGACATTTACACGGTTTGACAGTCACCCTGATGAGCATGTGATGAAAGGTCAACAGATCAAAGTGCTCATCGCAGTGAAAGTTTGCACACAGTTGTGTTATTGGCCCAGTTCTAGTACATATTGGTACACAGTGTTCCGAAGCATAGACGCAAATGCTAACGTTCTATGTTTCTATGGAAGCTGATGTAGTGCACGCCATCATGTTTGCCCTCCCCAAATGAAGCAGTATACTAATAAGAACAAGTTTGAGCGGCTGGAATCTGAAGGGTTTGGATTACACAAATCAAGACTTTCATCTCTCGAGTTCTCTGAACAGCAGGTTTAAAGGATAAAACACAGCTTGTACAGTTTATAGCAGAGAGGTCTAATGCTCATGTGTGGGGGGAGGGAGTAAGAGGAGCAGAATGAATAGCAGAAAGAAAGAATGGAATAAAACAACAGTGAGATGAAGGAACGGAAGTTGCAATCCCTGTTCTGGCTGCACATCATGTCGCAGTAAGAGGAGGAGACGCTCCGCTGCTTTCTTTCTTCATTAAGAGACGGATCGCTGAGTCCCCCCCCCCCCAAAGCCCTAAACATGAACAGAACAGAACAACAGCTGGTATTGAACCCCCTTGGCTCTCATCTTCGAATGTTCTAATACACCAGAGGTTGGCAACCTTTGCCATTCCAAGAGCCATTTGGACCTGTTTTCCACATTAAAGAAAACACTGGGAGCCACAAATTCTTTTTTGACATTTAAAATCAAATAACACTGCATATAATGTTTTTTTTTCCCTTTTCCTCTCATGTTAATATAAAAAAAGTGTTGCATTGATTTAAACGACTGCAGAGACAATTAAATTACAATTCTGCTTGCAACAAAACATCAAGATTCAAAAAAAGGCATTGAATAAAAAGTTACTTTCAATGAAAATTCCCAAAGTCAACCTTGAACCCTGAGGCTGTTGTGGCCTGGTGCTAAAGGTGTGGATCAATGACCCTAAGGTTGGGGTTTCAAGCCCCACTCTCCACGGGTTGTCATTGCCTGCATCCCCCCCACCCCCCCACCCCCCCAGTGCAGCTAACTGGGTTATCAAAGGCCGGCCATGTCTCTCACTGTCTATGGTGTGAGGTTCATGTAAAAGAACCATTGCTGACTTTCAACAAGAGTAGCTGCATAGCCATCAGCGCGTTTCTGCCCTGCAATGGCCTGGCGGGCTGTCCAGGGTGTACTCTGTCCTTGCCCTGAGTTGGCTGAGATTTATATAATGAATAAAGAAGATCCCACGAAGGGAGTGACTACCCAACCGATTAACACATCTGGCTACCCCCGTCCCTTGCTTTTTCTTAATAAAAATACAAGGAGGACTCAAACACATTCATTCATGTTCTGAAACGCTTAATACTAATTACGGTTCCGGGGAGGCTGGCGCCCATCTCAGCCAATTCAGGGCAAGGACAGAGTACACCCTGGACAGCCCGCCAGGCCATATCAATACAGAAAAGTATATGAAGACTTATCTTGAGGAGGAGCCTGCTCAACATTCTTTTAAATAATATCAATGCTTAATACTGCACTGACCGACCCATTCTCAGAGTGAAGACTGAACCACACCCAGTCTTTTATTTTGTCCCTGCGAGAAGAGTTATTTAATTCAGAGATTTCTGTGCATAAACCAGATCTCATCCACTGTCTCTTACTTCAGCGGTGATTTACGTTCCTGGATTACAAGCCCTAATGGCAGAAAAATCTATTTCGCTCACTGTGCTACTGCTGGGATGGTGAGAACACTCCTTGCCATGAGCACAAGGGTTTGGAAATACTGTCGCATGCTCCCTCCACCAACACAGCAGATCAAAAACACTGAGATTCTTAATGTAGCTGTTTAGTTAATGAATGCCATGTCCACAAGAACACACACACAAAATCACCCCGCCCACACCAAATAAATATCCACCCGCACCAGTGAGTGGTAATTTTCATCTATGTAATTTTCAACCCTAAAAGAGCTTTTTTTTCCAAGGTTGCCCGCTGGGTACCTGTGGGTACCCGACCGTTGCAGGACTCTGCCTTAGGCAGATTCTCCTGTCATTCAGGTGAAAGCTGGTTTAATTCTCCCCCTGGGAGCCCGGAGTGATTCTGATGTGAGTAAATAAGTAGCATTTACTTTTTGGAGTTGTTTTTGGTGATGCAGTGGTTTTTGTATATGAAGCATGTTTGCAGCCGTCGGCCACCGTAACGTACAACATTCATTATTTTTAAAAGCCACGGAGCCGTATCAGAGAGGTGAAAGAGCCACGGGTTGCAGACCCCTGTAATATACTTTCCAAATAAACACTTCAAACATCTTCACTCTAAAACAAATATCTATTACCTCTTCATGTGCCAACTCCTCCACCTGAGCGCCTGACACACTGGAAATAATGTTATGTTATGTAGTAGATTTATATAGCACTTTATCCATACAGGAATATTATGTTCAAAGCACTCTGGGGAGTGTTCACTTATTTATTGATAATAACGCTTCATTGTCAAAGTACATTACATACACGAAATCTGGTCTTTTTGTGCTCTGGGCACCTGTCGCCACTGTGCAGCGCCAGTTATTGTGTTGTTCTATCCTTTGATGCTGAGCACCAAGCAGGAAGCAAGAACTACCAAATTTTAATGTCTTATGGTATGACGTGGCTGGATTTGAACTCCAACATTCCAGAGGATAAAGCGGACGCTCTACCAACTGAGCTAAATCCCTGGTTCCATTATCATTAATGAAATAATTATAATTATATTTAATTATTAATTCATTAATCACTAATATTATCAATGTCTGTATGATATTTGGGCTGGTCAATATATCACCTCCGGGATCAACTCTGATTCTGATCCATTATGATTATTATACACACAAATACCCATATGTCCTGTGGTGAGATTGACGTGTCTGTGCATGGTATCCATGACAACGAGTCAAACAGACTTGTGAGCGCCCCTGTCTGTGTAGAGTTAGTCATGTTTTGTCATGTTGTTTAATCTTTGAACATGATATTTATAGCGTAACACCGAACACCACGTGCCCTGAGATATCATGAAAATGTCTGAAAATATCACAATATACCTTTTAGATCATAACTCCCCAGCCCGATAGGATGCAGGTCTAAAAATGTTTTAATGTGCACGAGTGCGTGTGTGTGCGCGTGTGTTTAAAATAAATCCAAACTGAAGACTGTGATTTGAGAGCTGTTCAGAGCTTTCAATAATTATCTTGACTCCAGTAACTTGTACCTCAGTAGTATTGCTTATGTTCATGGAAGTAAGTAAGCAAATAAATAAATAGATAATACTGTGTAATTATTTTTAAAATGAGTCGTTTCTGTTTTTTCACCCGTCCGTGTGGAGTGTGAGAGAACAGATGTGGGATGAGGAACATCTAGAAGACATGAATTGGTAAAAGTCTGCCCGTGAGCCAGGAACAGGCGGTAATGTTGCTGATGTGTTGTGTTCTTCCTCACTCACCCTGATCTCTCCATTGTCATCACCGGTGGCGAGGCGCTTGTTGTCCCAGGAGAAACGGCAGCTACGCACACAAGCTTCGTGACCTTGCAGGAAGTAGACCATCGTCCATGATGAACAGCTCCACACCTGAGGACACAAGTCGGTGTATTGGTGACACATACAGGTGTGTTAGTACCTTTTTTGCTCCCAGAGAGATAATCTTCATACTGATGGACAAAGTTTTTTTTTTTTAACTTTTGTAATCAAAACAAGACTGTCAGAGGGACAGGACTGTGGCACGTTCTAAGGAGGATGCAGATGATAAGGCCTAGCCATAGCAGCCATTAACGGAGCTGCGGAGCATCAGAAATAAACTATAACGTGGAGGGACTTCTCCTCTATAGCTTTATTTAGTTGAAGGTATAATCAGCTAAATAAAGTCAGATTTTCCAGCACTAGAGTTGCTGTTCATACATAAACAATAAAAAGAAGACGTAAATTACCTCCTGGAAGGACTCCTTAAGTGTAACATGAAAATGCAGACAGAATATGTGACATATTAAGAGGCGCACCCAAATGAAAGTGAGTTTTCCCTTTTGGGCCGGGTTCCTCTCAAGGTTTATTCCTCATGTGGAGGGAGTTTTTCCTTGCCACTCTTACAGCGAGTGCTGCTCATTGGGGAGGTGTAGAGATTGTAGAAAATGTTTAAATTCTCTACTACTTTGTAAACTCCTAGTTTTACTGTGTAAAGCTGCTTCGCGACAATGTCACTTATAAAAAGCACCATACAAATGAAACTGAATTGAATTGTACACTACTACAGTGCGTTACGGCGCAAAAGAAAGAGGCGCCAGTATTACAGCTGTACTCTGACTGTTACACATTCCCCCTGGTGAGAATAAGGCTGGTCTCGGCCACACACGGTGGAAGAAGCAACCAACATACACATAACATGTTAAAAACATGATACACACAGGGAAAGCCTTGATGCCCAGCATACTGATACACATACCAGTGGATCGAGTCCACAGCAAAAAGCAAAAGCACATGAAGCATATCAGATGAAGTACAGACAGAGTTCAGTCTTTAACTGTCTATTTTGGAAACTGAACGACATAAAAATGAGAAGACAAATATCTCAAAAAATTTCACAAGAAAATGTAAACTGTGGTGAAACCTGTACCACTAGTGCATCACATTAACAAAGAATAAAAAATAAAAACAAAAATATACTTTAACTCAGGATGCGTCATTCATAACATTGCACTTTCGCTTTAAACACAGACCTACGAAACAAACTAACTGTTTACTTCAGCTCGAGTCTGTCAGTAAAATAAGAGTTTGTCCATCTGTTGACCGACCATCCAGATGTGATTCTGGGCTGGTGTTGGTCTGAGGTCAGTCAGTGTGAACGAGGGTTAGGTCAGACTGGTTCTCAAGTCACAGTCCATGGCTGACGGCCCATGTCTGAGTCACCAGGAATGTCAAAACACATGTCTGCAGTCGATAGGTCAGTCAGTCTGTCATTCTGGTCAAGGGGCACCTAATGGGAACAACATGCTCACCGGAGGAAGCAGCGTTCACTACATGAAAAAGACCAACGTCCATACCAGTGTTCAGTCCAATCAGTCTGTCGGTGACATCCCCTGTGGATCTGTGAACAGGTTTGCTAGTTTAACTGTAACGATGGACTGTGGGTCTAACTTAGGGTGGTTCTTTGTTCACCCAGGTCCATTCACAGTGGGGTGGCTAATTGTCCAAACTCACAGAGGGTCTTCATCCCGCCTTCTTTCTGTCTCTCTCTCTCCCCCTCTCTTTGATCCTGGTCCTTCTGCTTTCTGATTCCTGTGATCTGTCGTGGTGTGCTGATACTGGTTGAAGTTCTCTTCTTGGAAGCCCCTTCCTACTGCTGATGAAGATCTAAATCAGGGGTCAGCAACATGAGTCGCCCACGAGCCTGTTCACTGTTATTTTTAGAACAGGCCCACGGCTCCAGAGCGCCACTCCCCACTCAGCTGCACCTAATTGTTTCGCTGTTTGTTTGTTTTTTGTTTTTTTTTAAATCACACTTGCATTGGTGTAAATTTGAAAATGACAATATTTAAAAAAAAAAAAAAACAACTTTAAAAATGTTTTACATTAAATAAGAGCTAGCTGGTGTCCATAGCAACAGTTGCCATGGAGACCAGCTTGCGGTGCAGAGAAGGTGAGGAGACAATTTACCGTGGATGAGATGGTGGAAAAAAGAAAGAAAATGTATAATTTTTACAGTGAATGGGAGGAAGAGTTCTTTTTTACCACTGTGAAAGATTCCTGCGTGTGTCTCGTTTGCGGGGCGACTATTGCAACAGCAAAGCGGCACAATCTAGAGAGACATTTCTGAACGTGTCACGCAAGTTGGCATGCTAACTCCCCGTCAGGCGGCACCTCAGAGCAGAGAAAGCACGCGAGTTAAAGGCAGGTTTGTGCAAACAGCAGCTTTTTGTCATGAGAAAAACTCAAAAAAGCAACCGAAGCCTCATTTAGCACTGCACAGTTTTTAATTAAGAAAAAGAAGTCATTTTCAGATGGGGAAGTTTTCAAAAAAGCAATGATGATAATTGTAAAAACTGTGTTTAACTATATTGTTAACTACACTGGTGGCAACTACACTGGTTAGAAGAATGTCGATTATTTCCGGGAACTTGGCCGACCAGCTGGACTGGGATGTCACGATGGTTCAACAACCAGTGTGACGAGTCTGTGGACAGCAGCAGTACAGCGCAGCCGACGGTCTTTATCCGGCTGATATTTGATGATTTCTCCACAAAAGAAGAACTTCTGACTGTACCGCCATGGGTTGCATCAGTATGTCAGACAGGTTTAGTGTAGATTTGTTGGTGCTGACATCAGTCAACCAGTCTTCACCCTAGCCGATCATGATCCTCGAACCCAGGACCTCGTGGTCAGGCACACGTGCCAACAACTACCCCACCATCCAGAAAACCTAACAGGAACAGCATGTACTGAACCGTCGAGTTCCCCTGTATCTGGAAAAAGAACAATAAACCTTATTACTTAAAGACTGTCCCGTGTCCTCACCTTGGCAGTATTGTCGGCGGAGGTGGTGGAGAAGAGCTGTCCATCAGGGGACACATCCCCTGACAGAACAGCACCTTCATGGCACTTCAGGTCCTGGAGTTTCTCGCCTGACTTGAGATCCCACACCTGTATACACACACATACACACACACACACACACACACACAAACACACACTATACGTTATACTCACAGTATATGCACTTAATATTTACACACAAGATATACAGTATACCTGTTCCTGTGGAGTGCTCCGATTTATTATGCATCATCACACACACACACACACACACACACACACTTCTGCAGCCTCTTACCTTCACAGAGCCATCAAATGACCAGGACAGTAGAGCAAAAGATATAGAGGAAGTAGAGAGAGGATGGAACCTTCTAACAGCTTCCTTATGGCCTTCTAATACCAAGCAATGCCCTGCTGTCATCCAGCTCCACACCTGAGAGAGAGATGGTACATATATAGGATTCACTATAAACAGTGCACGCACACATGCACGCACACCTTTTGCTGTACATATAGTTCATCATCATGTTTGGCTTTTAGTAGACAGTAAGCCCTTGACTATTTGCGTTTTTGCACTCGCGGTATGAGTATTCACAGACTGCCAAACAGCTCGCACGTGATTCAAATTCAGTCAACGGCTGTCCTCCTTCCTGCTGATTGGTTGAGGTGATGTAATGCCCCTTTTTCCTCATTCGCGCACAAGTTGGCAATGAGCCTTTTTTAGTGTGTTTTAATTACCAGTTTAATTCTATGGTGTCACTCAAACGCCTGCTAAGGGCCAGAAAAAGGTAATGAGGTTGGATGTCTCTTCTGAAGAAATAAGACTTTCTCTGGAAAAAACGACAGTTTCCTCTGAAGCCAAGTCATTGCTGAAGAGGAATACAGTTTGAACTGTTGTAAAACACTCCACTATTAAAGTTTTTTTAAATTATTATTCCGGTACATGTAGTACCTAAGGTAATAGTACCTAAGGTAATGTTTAAAATGTTTGTGTGTTGTATTTTATTTACTGTGGTGTAGCATGTTTTTCATTGTGTTTTGTTTATCCAATTTATTACATTTCTTGTTCTTTTATGTCCTTTTTGTTTTGGTCTGTGTTTTGGGGGACTTTGATTTTGGTGCTGTGCCTCTCACTAACTGTTTACTTCCTGAGGAGTGTAGCTGAGCTGCTCGGTAGAACACACCTGGATTCACTATTCTCATTTACTCCCAATAAACAAAAGCATGCTCACCTCTGTGCCAGAGGATTGATTAACGCACATCAATATCACCGCTTCTTTCGTTTGTGACGCCTCTTACTCTATCACTCTAAAACTCTGTTTTGTACTCCGGTTCCGGCTGGGGGGCGTGGCTGAGCTGCTCGGACTTAATGCAGTTAATATCTGAATTCAGTTGTGTCATGCCTAATGCAATACAGTACGTTCCTCTAGTGGGCATTTTTGAAAACAACAGTGCTGTATGTTTACAAAGAGAATACACTGAAAGGTGTTTTATGCGTATTCTGTATAATGTTTATATTTTAGCATCAATAAATATAACAGTAAAAATTGAAAAGTTTTTCTTACTCATTACTACATTTTACTACATTAATACTGTATTAATGAGCAAGACTGTCTATAGAATGTGTTTAAGAAGCATATTTTAGCGCATGTAATAGATACACAGTATTTTTATTTCCGGCTGCTCATTCGCGCATGTGACGTCATACATGGGGTTTTACTTCCGGGTACAGAACTCGCGGATTAACTAGATTCGCGGGAAGGCCCGGAACCGTACCCCAGCGAATGTCAAGGGCCTACTGTAATTCTGATTCAGTGTAAATAAAAATCAATGCTAGCATTAATATTCACTACATTTATTATTATTTGTATTGGATGAAACTGATTAAAATGTACTGGTGAAATGTACAGGACTGATACTGTAGCCCTCATCATTGTTCTTTTCCTTTCAGCCTTTTCTCTTTATCAGGGGTCACCACAGCGAATGATTTGCATGTTTGATTTGGCATAGGTTTTTACGTCGGATGCCCTTCCTGACACAATCCTTTAGCAAGGGATAGAAACACGCTGACAGCTTTGCAGCTCCTCTTTATGAAAGTCAGCAATAGGTTCTTTTACATGAACCTCTCACCATAGACAGTGAGACATGGCCAGCCTTTGATAACCCAGTTAGCTGCAATGGGGGGGACAGTGACAACCTGTGGTGAGTGGGACTCGAACCCCCAACCTTAGGATCAGCGATCCAGCACCCTTTACCACCAGGCCACCACTACCACTGAAGACCTAGTCAATGTTTACATTTAAAGCTGTTATAAACTGGGTTATCAAAGGTGGGCAATGTCTCTCACTGTCTATGGTGAGAGGCATGTAAAAAAACCATTGCTGACTTTCGTTTAAAGAGTAGGCTGCAAAGCCGTCAGCGTGTTTCTGTCCCTTGCTAAAGGGTTGTCTCAGGAAGGGCATCCGACATAAAAATCTATGCCAAATCAAACGTGCGAATCATTCGCTGTGGCGACCCCTGATAAAAGGAAAAAGCCGAAAGGAAATCTCTCTCATAAAATCTGTATCCATAGTAACACATACAGGGTTCAGTATTAAAATACATCCTATAGTTAATTAATACATTATTTATTTGTAATCTTTTAAGAATGCAGATGTACCCGGATGGTGGCATCTTCTGAGGAAGTGATGAGCGTTTCTCCATTATGGGTAAAGAGGCAGTGGTGCACCGTTTTGCTGTGACCATGCAGTGTGGCCACAGCGTGACCAGAGGGAACCTCGAGCACCTGCACAAAGTCCAGCAAGAGCCAGTGATGAGAACAACAACACATCGCATCATAAAATATACATTAAATTACAAAGGGACACTTCAACATAAACAAAAGCACATGGCCAGGAACGTCCTTTAAATTTATCAAGTTAGTGAGCAGGGTGAAAAATCCTCATCATCACTTTCTGATAGGTCCATATCTGGCTCATCCCTCCATTGATTAAAACATATTTTATTCAAACATGAAATGGATTGGGCACAAGTTATCCAACTTAATAAAGCCCTCTCCAGGTAGTTACAGTAATTATATTACAAAATATACAGCAAGATACTGACAAGGGAAGGAGAAATACAAAAGAATAAAGGAATCGTTTAGTATTACAAATAAATATTTGTACACATTTGAAAACATTCTGGTTTTCTCCAAGAGAATAATCTGCATTGCCATTTAAAATGAGATTAATATCGATTGGTGCTCTTTGATGGACAATGTGCTCTAAAGTTTTTAACATTTGTTCACGTTGAAAATTATATAAGGGACATTCTAGAGAATAGTGAAAATCATTCTCTCACTTGTGGCCACACTGACAGCGTGCATAATCCTTTACATTAATTCTAAATAAATCATAATTAAGTGAACTCAACATACTAGTCCTTCTCAAAAATTAGCATATTGTGTTCATTATTTTCTGTAATGTACTGATAAAAAATAAACTTTCATATATTTTAGATTCATTGCACACCAACTGAAATATTTCAGGTCTTTTATTGTTTTAATACTGATCATTTTGGCAAACAGCTCATGAAAACCCAAAATTCCTATCTCAAAAAATTAGCATATCATGAAAAGGTAGTCTAAACGAGCTAATAACCTAATCATCTGAATCAACCAATTAACTCTAAACACCTGCAAAAGATTCCTGAGGCTTTTAAAAACTCTCAGCCTGGTTCATTACTCAAAACCGCAATCATGGGTAAGACTGCCGACCTGACTGCTGTCCAGAAGGCCATCATTGACACCCTCAAGCAAGAGGGTAAGACACACAAAGAAATCTCTGAGCGAATAGGCTGTTCCCAGAGTACACTTGTGGGACCCATCAAAGCACCTCAGTGGGACGTCTGTGGGAAGGAAAAAGTGTGGCAGAAAACGCTGCACAACCAGAAGAGGTAACCGGACCCTGAGGAAGATTGTGGAGAAGGGCCGATTCCAGACCTTGGGGGACCTGTGGAAGGAGTGGATTGGGCTACAGGTGTCGCATTCCCCAGGTCAAGCCACTTTTGAACCAGAAGCGCCTGACCTGGGCTACAGAGAAGCAGTACTGGACTGTTGCTCAGTGGTCCAAAGTACTTTTTTTCGGATGAAGGCAAATTTTGCATATCATTCGGAAATCAAGGTGCCAGAGTCTGGCGGAAGATTGGGGAGAAGGAAATGCCAAAATGCCTGAAGTCCAGTGTCAAGTACCCACAGTCAGTGATGGTCTGGGGTGCCATGTCAGCTGCTGGTGTTGGTCCACTGTGTTTTATCAAGGGCAGGGTCAATGCAGCTAGCTATCAGGAGATTTTGGAGCACTTCATGCTTCCATCTGCTGAAAAGCTTTATGGAGATGAAGATTTCATTTTTCAGTATGACCTGGCACTGGTAAATGGTTTACTGACCATGGTATTACTGTGCTCAATTGGCCTGCCAACTCTCCTGACCTGAAGCCCATAGAGAATCGGTGGGATATTGTGAAGAGAAAGTTGAGAGACACCAGATCCAACACTGTGGATGAGCTTAAGGCCGCTATCGAAGCATCCTGGGACTCCGTAACACCTCAGCAGTGCCACAGGCTGATTGCCTTCATGCCACGCCGCATTGAAGCAGTCATTTCTGCAAAAGGATTCCTGACCAAGTATTGAGTGCATAACTGAACATAATTATTTGAAGGTTGACGTTTTTTGTATTAAAAACACTTTTTTTTTTTCATTGATCGGATGAAATATGATGAGCGGTTTTTGAGGAAAAAATATCTTAACCCATAGTGACTCATCAAATATATTCTCTAGGTCAGGAAGTCTCTTAAAGCTTAGGTTTTTAGAAATATACATCACCCCACCCCCGAATGAATTTCTGTCTCGACGTATCGGAACATGAAAGTTTTCCCAAACTAAGATTTCATGATCTATACTTGCATCTAAATGGGTTTCTGTGAAACATGCTATGTCATATTCAGATAAAAACTCTGATAGATAAGACTGCTTATTACGGATACTTCGTGCATTCAGGTGAAAGATAGACAACAAGCTGTCATTCTGAACAATCGGACCTGGGTTAGATTCTACGTCATCAGCAAGCTGAAGTAACAATAAGATAATCAAGGTAATATTGATATTTATAACTTGTGATTGAAGCAGACGTAGAAACATGAATACACAGCAAGCTTTCAATTCTAGTGATAATAAATTACACATACTTCTTGCTTCACAAATTAGAAAACTAAAAAAATACAGTTTTATTACGAAATAGAATACTGAAGTTGATACATTTCTTAAGATTACGAGAGCACTTGAAATGGCTGAATAACCCGATCCCCGCACAGTGTTTCATTACGTCATTACTCATAAGGCTTATTTACTTGATGTTGATAGACAGTACTTGTACGGGCACTAGATCAGGCTATTAACAGACATATCAATAAATATAATTGTACATAATAGGATGGCAATGCAGGATCTCTCACATGTTCTAAAGAAAATGAATAAACATAGGATATATACAATGATTCCATAATGGATATATTTTATTTATATATATATATATATATATATATATATATATATATATATATATATATATATTACAATTTGAAGAATATAAAAAACTAAAGGTGCGAAAAAGCAAAGAAAAGTGCAAACATAGCTAATAGTAAGATAGGTTATTGTGTGTTAATATATTCTTTACAATTAAAAATCAATGACATTTTAGATACTTACATATTTAAGAAGTCCGATGCACATACAATCCAATTGTAAGAACACATACAATCCAAGCATACTTGTGAGAAAACATGAAATACACTACTGGTCCTTAAACTTGTTCAAGTCAGACTCACGTATAATCAAATGAATTGCACCTTCCCACTGTTCACACACATATACTCTGCCGTCGTAAGTCCAAGTGGAGTAAATCTTCCCACTCTTCTTCAGATCTCGTGCTAACTTGAACAAGTGGTTCCTGTATTTCGTTCGGTCCTCGTTGCTGTAGATACCCTCTCTCTTTCCTTGAAGTTTGGACTTGTTCTTCATCACTTTGTCTCGGTTCCAGTAAGTGACAAATTTCACAACCACACTCCTATTCTGGCCTCGCTGTCTCTTCCCGACTCGGTGGCACCTGTCGATATCTGACGGGGATATGTCTGGGTGTATGTCCTTCAGAACATCTAGGACAAGATCGTCGATGTTCTCGTCCTCCTCTCCCCACTTAGGCTCCTTCAATCCCATGACTCTTACTGAATTCCGCTGGCTGTATTGCTCTAGCTCATCAGTCTTGAGGTTCAGTTCTTCTCTCAGCTCCTGTATCTCCTTCTTAAAGGGGGCCATGACTTCATCAATTATACCCTGTAATGCCTCTTTCGCTACACTCATAAATGTCTCCCTGAACTTCTCCTGTAAAGCTGGCAACATCAGGGCACTACTCAGCTTCGTTATTATCACATCCATAGAAGCCTGGTTGATGAATTCGAAGAGGGTAGAAGGGTAGGAGTGATCCATATCCTGGGCACCTTGACTTGACCTGCTTTGTTGTGGTGTGGAGGTTGCCATCTTGGTCATTGTTGAGGATACAGGTGTACCACACGATCCAAACGTAAACACTTCTGGCAAATCCATCTGTAATGTGGTCTGGTAGAGGATCCACCAGAGAGCTTGAGGATTTTCTTTTCTCACTGCTACTCCTCTGTGGTGTGCTCTGGTTCTTCACGTTGGCGGGCTTTTTTCCTCTCTTCCCCTTTGAGGACATATTTCTATGAATACTCCTTCCAACACTTCACTCAATACACTCACAAATACTTCTGTGATCTTGCTGGTAGTCTCAAATCATTTGCAGACTATGTCAGACTTACAGTCCTAAATTACAAACACACAACCACAGGAGCGTTCTTACACGAGTCCTACCCCTGTTGCCATCTTGTGCATCCCTCCATTCATTCAGAGCATCCCATAGTTTTGCTGTAGCAGTTTCTAATGGTTCATATTGTTGGACATTTACCAAGAGAACACAGCAAAATATTTTCCTGTTTTTTAAAGCACGGCGGAACAGTAAAATGTGTTGTTACTGATGAACATTATAGACATTCCCCAGTGGCAGGGGGTCTTGAAATACCGTGTAAACTCACTTTTACAGGCAGTGAATGCCTCATTTTACCGTTACAGAGACTGATCGAATAAAATTAGGAAGTTTGATCTACGATTTTGCTCCCAGTACACATGGGCGGTTATTAGACGCAAGATTAAAAAAAAAAAAAAAATTATTGGAGCAGGGTGCTTATTACGTCGAATACGGTATATTGAATTCTTTATATGAAACATATATCAGTGTGCCTTGCATAACTGCGTGAAACCGTATTCCCGAATACAACTCTTTACAGTTTTTGTCATGACCTTCTCTGATGACATGCACTGCAAGGAATTCTTGTTCTTAATGATTGAGCGACTCGCCCGGATCGGACTGTGGTTGCTGCCTTTGCTTTTCAAGTACGAGGCAAATGCACTTCGAAAATGACATCATTTAAACAAACAAAAAAAAAAATCCAGCTTCCTTTCCATATGGACGTTCCGCACTCATTTCATACTCTTAAGTTTAGAAGACAAAGGATTTAGCTCAGTTGGACGCATGTCCGCTTTATCCTCCGGAAGATCTGAGTTCGAATCCGACCACGTCATACCATAAGACATTAAAATTTGGTAGTTGTTGTTTCCTGCTTGGCGCTCATCATCAAAGGATAGAACAACGCAATAACTGGCGCTGCACAGTGGCGACAGGTGCCCAGAGCACAAAAGACCAGATTTCATGTATGCAATGTACTTTGACAATAAAGAGTTATTATCAATAAATCACTGAACACTCTTTGCTTTGAGCATAATATTCCAGTATGGATAAAGCGCTATATAAACCTAGTACATAACATGACATAACATAAATTGGGGGCTAACTCACTAGCTTGGTAGAATGCGCCGTTATGTGCACAAGCGTAGTGGCACCGGTGTCAGAAAAGGTCAAACTGGTCAGACTGACTGTCAGTCAAGTGACAAATTTCATAGTGAGTATGTTAAGACTGACCTCTAGGTTTTAATGCCATGCGATGCACACATATTACCTTTGCGATCCACCGGTAGATTGCGATCGACGTATTGGGCTGCCTTGCATGAGTGAAAAAGCAACCTTTTTAAACTGGCTAATTCAAATTATCAAACAGATTTTCACAAATCATAAATTTGAAATTCTCAGTAAAATACACCAGATAACGAAAATATCAATATGTTCACATAGAACAGGAAAGTCCTTCATTTTTCTTTAACGAGGGGATAAATAAATAAATCCCCCCTGAAAGATCAACACAGTTTTTTGTTCACCGCCTTTCACTCACTGATTTCCTCCTTTATTTACATCACCTGTCCTATTAGGTTCATTATCCTGGGGTGATAATTGCCAAATGAAAATCACGACTTGACACCCGACAATTAATTTTTATAAGAATAATTTCAGTTAACTTCTCAACTTACTACACTCAAAACATATTTTCTCTTGCTGAGCTTGAGTCAAATGACCTCCTTATAGTATCCTGGGAAGGAAGCTGATATGTTTTGGACCTGCAGGGCCAGCAGCCAGCAGGATTTCTGTCTACTAGAGTACTGTGTAGCAGGTACGTTCATTTTGTTTCCAAAGTAAACTTTTTTGCACATTTCGTACACGCAACGTGACTCCCGCCATTTGGCACATGTATTATATTAGCTAAGACCCCAACTGGAGTGCCATTAATAACTATAAAATGTGTAATCATTGAGGTGCAGTTGGAATGTCCTATAGTGTACATCCATGCGTAACCATGGGAACCCTGTACTCAATAATTTACAGGATATGATGTCATTATTAAATGCCTGAGTTTCTCTAGCATTTGACTTAAAATGTATTCAAATAAGTAATATTTGTTTTGTTTTTTTTATTCTGACACTTGGTGTAGAGTTTCAGTGGTAACGGTAGAAATTAGGAACTGTTCTGATCCAGCTGCAGAAAGTCTTGGGAGTAAGCAGGATGCCATTCTCTCTGGAGGTCTCAAATCTGTACGACAGCACTAGCTTGTGGCCAAGTGGTGCGTTAGCTTCACACTTTCGCCGTGTTTTCAGCCTTTACAAAGAATGTGACTGGAATTAATGAGTCAAAGAAAACAGTGCATTCCTAATTCTTTAGAAATGTGCTCTTGAACCACACAGCCGGAGTTTGTCTTCTGTTGCATAAATAAAGTCTGATGGACAGTAAGCAGTGTGCTAACAAGTGCATCTAGAAAAAAGTAGCTTTTCTTTAGCATTTTGAACCAACATTACATTCAAACTCTCATACTAAAGATCTTCATAGATTCACCCTGAAGAGAACTGGGGCATGCAATGATGAAGACCATCTGTGGGTTTTTTCTTCCAGTACAACCTACAAATTTAATTCATGTGTGTACTAGTCCTTTTCAAAAAATTTGCATATTGTGATAAAGTTCATTATTTTCTGTAATGTACTGATGAAAATTAAACTTTCATATATTTTAGATTCATTGCACACCAACTGAAATATCTCAGGTCTTTTATTGTTTTAATACTGATGATTTTGGCATACAGCTCATGAAAACCCAAAATTCCTATCTCAAAAAATTAGCATATCATGAAAAAGTACTCTGTCTGTCTTCCTTTCGGCTTTTTCCCTTTTACTCGGGAGTCGCCACAGCGAATCATCTGATTCGCACGTTTGATTTGGCAGAGGTTTTTACGTCGGATGACCTTCCTGTCACAACCCTTTTTAGCAGGGACAGAAACATGCTGACGACTTTGCAGCTACTCTTTACGAAGGTCAGCAATGGTTCTTTTACATGCCTCTCACCATAGACAGTGAGCGACATGGCCCGCCTTTGATAACCCAGTTAGCTGCACTGGGGGGACAGTGACAACCTTGTGGAGAGTGGGACTCGAACCCCCAACCTTTGGATCAGCAATCTAGTGCCCTATACCACTAGACCACCACTGCCCCCTCATGACAGGGTAGTCTAAACGAGTTATTAACCTAATCATCTGAATCAACCAATTAACTCGAAACACCTGCAAAAGATTCCTGAGGTTTTTAAAAACTCCCAGCCTGGTTCATTACTCAAAACCACAATCATGGGTAAGACTGCCGACCTGACTGCTGTCCAGAAGGCCATCATTGACACCCTCAAGCAAGAGGGTAAGACACAGAAAGAAATCTCTGAGCGAATAGGCTGTTCCCAGAGTGCTGTATCAAGCCACCTCAGTGGGACGTCTGTGGGAAGGAAAAAGTGAAAGAAGGGCCGATTTCAGACCTTGGTCAAGCCACTTTTGAACCAGAAACAGCAGCAGAAGCGCCTGACCTGGGCTACAGAGAAGCAGCACTGGACTGTTGCTCAGTGGTCCAAAGTACTTTTTTTGGATGAAAGCAAATTTTGCATGTCATTCAGAAATCAAGGTGCCAGAGTCTGGAGGAAGACTGGGGAGAAGGAAATGCCAAAATGCCTGAAGTCCAGTGTCAAGTACCCACAGTCAGTGATGGTCTGGGGTGCCATGTCAGCTGCTGGTGTTGGTCCACTGTGTTTTATCAAGGGCAGGGTCAATACAGCTAGCTATCAGGAGATTTTGGAGCACTTCATGCTTCCATCTGCTGAAAAGCTTTATGGAGATGAAGACTCTCATTTTTCAGCACGACCTGGCACCTGCTCACAGTGCCAAAACCACTGCTAAATGGTTTACTGACCATGGTATTACTGTGCTCAATTGGCCTGCCAACTCTCCTGACCTGAACCCCATAGAGAATCTGTGTGATATTGTGAAGAGAAAGTTGAGAGACACCAGACGCAACACTGTGGATGAGCTTAAGGCCGCTATCGAAGCATCCTGGGCCTCCATAACACCTCAGCAGTGCCACAGGCTGATTGCCTCCATGCCACGCTGCATTGAAGCAGTCATTTCTGCAAAAGGATTCCCGACCAAGTATTGAGTGCATAACTGAACATAATTATTTGAAGGTTGACTTTTTTTTGTATTAAAAGCACTTTTTTTATTGGTCGAATGAAATATGCTAATTTTTTGAGATAGGAATTTTGGGTTTTCATGAGCTGTATGCCAAAATCATCAGTATTAAAACAATAAAAGAAATGAAATATTTCAGTTGGTGTGTAATGAATCTAAAATATATGAAAGTTTAATTTTTATCAGTACATTACAGAAAATAATGAACTTTATCACAATATGCTAATTTTTTGAGAAGGACTAGTATATTAAACTGAAAATGTTTACCCCATGGCTATACTATGAATGCTACTCATTTCAGTGATGATGGCGATGAGCCATAAGGTTTCCTCTCACAGTCCAAAGACATTCACATGAGATTACTTGGCTGCTCTAACTGGGATAGCAATGTTCTCAATGCTGTGATGTTATTCTGTATAAGCGGAGCTCCAAAATCATGCAAAATGTTGGAAAGCCATGATATTGATTTTGTTGTTGCATCTGTGCTCACCTGCCCATGTCATTAAAACAATAAAGGAAGAAAATGTGAGGAAAATCTCTTACGTGTGCATGCTACCGCCGTCTGTGCCGAGTAAATTTGCACTACCAAGCTTATTCTCTTATGTCACATATGCACATTTCTGTAAACTTACTCATGCAAACATTTGATCAGTTGGTTGTTCTCGGGTCAGGGTACCTACTGCCCAAGCTGCTTTTCACAACAGACAGAGTAAATGCATATCTCAGATCTGTTCCACTGGCCTTCAAGAGCAATGCGCATTTTGCACTTAAATTCCCGATCTTGGTAAGCATTAGAGGGAAGATAATGAAAATATATGGGGAATATTTGCAGGAGACACAGACCTGGAGGGTCACCATCATCTGTACTCTCCTAGATAAACTACTGCTCCGAGAACATGACCGCAATAAGGACTGTTAAACCATGGTTTAGCAGTGAGGTGTGCACCCTGCTTTGAGCACAGAATGATGCTTTCAAGTCAGTAGACCAGCAGACATACAAAGAGGCACGCTGGGCCCTATGAGAAGTTATCAAAAAAGCTAAGCACAACTACAAACAACTCAGTGAGGAGCACTGTGATGAGAACAACACTACAAATATGTGGCAGGGATCAAGACAGTCAGTGGCTACAAGGACATACACACAACAGCAGACTCCTCGGACAGCATCCTACCGGACAGCACCGCTTCGACCAACACAACGAAGCGGTGTGCACCCGCCCTGCTCTTCCAGAGAAGAGCAATGACCCTATCCAGCTGTAGCAGCACCCGATCAGAGCCACTGTGAGGAAATATACTGGTCCAGATGGAGTAACAAGAAGGGTACATAAAGCATGTGCAGAACAACTAGCGTGGGTTTCCACCACCGTCTTTAATCTCTCGCTACTGCACGATTCCTACCTGCCTCAAAATAGCAAAAAAGCACAGCAAGCTGCCTAAATGAATGCCAGCCATTGGCACTAACCCCATCATCACCAAATGTCTGGAAATACTCGTCTTGTCTCACATCAAGTCGACCATCCATGCTGATCTCGAGCCACGTCAGTTTTCATGCAGGGAAAACAGGTCAGCAGAGGATGCCATCAATCCGGCCCTCACAAACCTGGACATCAGAATCTCCTACGTAAGGATGCTGTTTATAGACTTCAGTTCCAGTTTTAACACAATCCAACCACATAAAGCAGTTCAGAGGTTGGGCAGTCTGGGCCTATGGAGCTCGTTATGCTCCTAAATACTGGTTATTTATACAACTGAGCAATTTAGTGCCTCTGTTGGGCCACTGAACCGCTGACCTTCACCTAGTAACCCATCACCTAAACCACTAAGGCACCACTGGGTGATTGGAACATCACGCCCATCACATACTGACTGAACAAACAATATAAACACACATTATATATACAGTGGTACTGCGACTTATGAAATTAATCCATTCCGAGCGCGAGTTCGTAAGTGGAAACGTTTGTTAGATGAAACAAAAATTCCCATCGGAAACAATAGAAAACCAATGAATCCGTTCCAATCCCCTCCCAAACTCATAACCCGACACAAACATGTATATTTCACCTAATATATTAAAGATAAACAAAAACAATCTGAACTTAACAATTGCACTTAACATTAACTTACACTATTCATTTTTTTTACTTTTTATTTATTTGTTTATTTATTTGGGTAGTTAGTTGATTTTTGGAATTTTTAAACTGCTTTATTTCACTTCACTAAATTTGATCATTTATCTTCTGCTGCTTGGCGGCATTTCCATCGCCGTTGATCTCTTTCGACTTTATCCACATCTCATCATTGAGTCCTGATCTTTCCTCAGATAAAACACTAACCCCCGTTGCGGGTTTAACACTCTTCAACATGGCCTTCTGTTTGAGAATTGTACGGATGCTCGATGCATTCTTCCCAAATCCTTCCACAGATCGGCCACGCGGACTCCTTTTTCATGTTTATCTGTGATTTCAAGCTTCGTTTCAAGAGAAAATGATTTTCTCCTCTTGAACACATCAGCGACCTTCTTACAACCCATCTCAAAAACACTGGAATATGCACAATAAAAAATAAGACGAAAAAAAAGTCACAAAATGTGACACAAAAAACCACAGAAAAGAAAAACTTTTGTGCACGCTACTAGCTGGCGCGGAAAGAAGAGCAGAGGAATACATGTGGAAGAATATGTAATGATTGGCATGTATGACCCTGGGGAACATGATTTTTTTTAACATACTCATATTCGACGTAACAACCGTCTGTCCCAATAAGCATCCCCCATGTTTTTGATCTTGTGTCTAATAATGCATAATGCATAATAACATGCATACTGTGAGCAAAATGGTAGATTAAGCTGACCAATTTTATTCGATCAGGCTCTGTAACGGTAAAATGAGGCGTTCACTGCCTGTAAAAGTGAGTTTACACTGCATTCCAAGACCCTGTGCTACTGGGGAATGTCTATAATGTTCATCAGAGAGAGAAATCTTTTTTTAATTCACCTTTACTGGAATCATTAGTTCAGCTTGGATTTTCATCATAATCTCGCCTCTGATATAAAACAGGATGTTTCCTCATCAGCACGTCATAAATTCATAATAAAAGTCCAGATTTAATTATTAAAATCTCCTCTAGATAATTGTGCACTGTAATTATGAACGTGCGAATCCCGGAGGAATGCGCAGGTTTTAAGTGCAGCTCTGCACGCCACTGTTTTACACACACGTCTGAGTTTTAGTCTCAGAGTGCAGGCTGAAATAGTGGCTGTCCAACAAGCCAACCCGGAGCTCAGAGTAGACATGAGGAGCTCATGCCAGAAAAGCCTACTTCAGCCAGATGCACTACACACGAGACAATCAAATGTAGGTTACATGTAAAATGTATAGAAAGAAAAATTTATAAATGTAATCAGAAGAGAAAGCAATTGGATTTGTTTCAGTACGGTGTGTTAGCTGAATAAATACTGTATAATTCACACACAGCCAGTGCAGCATCACATGTGCGTGTCGTAATGGATTCTCAATTCAACATCTTATTCTGTCAGTTTTTTACGTTGGTTAAGGCTCGGTCACATATTAGTGATTTGCAGAACTAATGTGATGTATGAAATTTTCCATAAAAAACCCTGGTAGAAGCTGAAGTATCAACATCATGGGTGATAATCACATATGATTAAATTAAGGAGAAAAGAAAGAAAACAGTGCTTGTGCCATAGAGATGAGAGCTTACAATTCAGTGCGAAAATAAAAGGGACCTAAAAGGGACCCCTTACAGCCGTGATATGGCGACGCTGTGCAGTGATGTTCAGGAGCAGAAAACATATGAACCAGGTGAAAGAGATTATGTAATCAGAGATCATTCAGAAAATATAGATCTTCAAATGTGACCCTGAGCTGATGAGGTAGTTTTATATTCAGGGTGCTGGTTGGTTGCTGTACGCCACATGAGGAAATTAAGAAATGATGCTCACTGAAAGAGATATTAGCATATAAACAGCCATGTTTCGTTGATCCTTGTAAAGCAAGTTTGCTACTACTATGAGATTTTACAATGTCGATGATCTGCGATTTCTTCAGCACGATGGTGATGTTGATACTGTGAAGTCTAGTATGCATCTGACTTGAATCCGTAGGCAGCAGCCTTTTAACTGTCACGTGATCTACCGTTGGGATGCACCACCGTATAAATTATATTATCGTTGGTCATAAATTGCAAACATTGCCAACATGCTACTTATTTGTTGACATAAGCTAAAAGCAAGTTCAAAGTACGCTAGACATTATATTCAACTTACTGGTGTTAGGGGCGTGTATATAAACGTGAGTGTGTAAACGGTGTACATAATTAGATTCAGAGTGTGCTGTAACTACAGTCACATGGTATGACTCAGCTGTAAGGGGTCTGGAAACTTTCGAGATGGACCTGGTTTGTGCATGCGCCCTGGTGGCAGGTCAGAAACTTTGAGAATGGAACTTTCTGGAACTATGGAGTGGTTATATTAAGGACCTGGTGCCGACTGGCTCCAGTCTCTTCCTGTCTCGTGCAGCCTCTTCGGCGTGCAGATCCTCTAAGGAAACTCATCGCGGTGGCTCATCTCATCCAAGACGGATCATGGAAACTTCACCCGAGTTTCATTGTTCGGGACTTCATCGCCAAAGTCCATCATCCACATTCACCCACAGCCAACGTGAGGACTTTAATCATTTGTTTCTGTCTAACGCGGGGTTACAAGCCTTTCCTCGCCAGCGCGCACCGCTTCTAAATTTACCATGCTGCAGGCGCTTGGTCAGTATGGGACCATTTGTTTAATTTGTATTTTGGTTGAGCTTTAAGGTGTAAGTACTATTTTGCCTTGTTTATATTATTAAATTGCATATAGTTCATGTCGTGGTTTGTCGTGCTTTACTGGTTTCACGGGGCAATTTACATCTTCTAAATTCTATACATAACAAAATTGGGGGCTCGTCCGATAGAATCCATTTGACATATGTAACACCGGCGTATACCGACCATATGGGTCATACATGGGACCATTTGGGGTGCATGGAGTGTTGAAGCGCAACTTTCGGATTTATCCGCTAGACTTCGAAGGCAGTCGTATTGTAAGACCTGCGAAACCTAAACGCCTATCACACTCAAGCCAGACTGCACCTCCGTCATTAGGACAGGTGCACCCTGGGTAGCTCGGCCTTGCGGCAGAGTGAGCCAACGGAGTCACTGGCGACTAGGAAGTGAAGTAACCTCTTTCTCCTAGTTAATTTAAGCGATTTTACAACAGTGCTTTAAAAGGTAATGAAATCGAGTCTTCATAGATGGCGAAGACCGATTTCCTGTGACTGTTGGGTACCCGATTCCAGCAAAAGTGCCCCAAGGTTGTCCACGACGCCACAGGGGAAACATGATGATGATGATGATGATGATACGCAACACATGCTGAACATTTTTGTATGCACAAAATATTTCTATGACCTCAGCGTACCGCGACTTATATCAGCGCAAGGTAACTTCCACAAAACTTATTCCACATATGCCAGCATAGTTGCCAAATTTCTCGTACATTGACATATGCAGGTTAATCGTCACTGTGTGCCAGAGGCTTTAAGGGTAATGATGACATCATGAGCATAGAGGGTCCCACTACTTTTAGTGGTTCTCCTGCTACTCAAGCACAGTTTGAAAGTTCTGACCTGGAAATACATTAAAAGCAATTTTCTTCTTTTACTTCACTTCCAGCTCATAGAACTGCATTTAAATGCCTCATCTCTGGTCTGCAGAGGGCAGCATTACACTTCTAATGTATATTCAGCAGGCTGAAAAGTAAGAAGAGGCAGTTTGGAACGATAGAGCAGATAAAAGTTCAGGGTTTTAGTGCTTATGCATCACTCTGGTCATAAAGTTTTAAAAATTTTTACAAAATGCCCCAAGATGAAATTCTGTAGGTTGCAGCAAAACCTCAAATGATGGTGTTAGAATGCTTGATTTCAGAGGAATGCTAATTTAAGGAGAATATTACAATTTTAGGGCGCTGGGATGCCTGAGCGACTGGACTGTGATGAGTGGGGTCCGTTTCCCAGAAGAGGATTTTTATGACATTTATAATCATGGTAGGTGAAAATGAGTTTGCGCATCATCAGAACAACGCGTCAGGACAGTGCATCAGGACAACGCAGCAGGATAATGTAGAATTCAGATGTGATTTGTTTACAGTGGAACTGAGCAGAGACTGAAAACACGCCATGAGGTCGGAGTGTTTCATCAGGACTGCACTGAAACCGAGAAGAAATCTCAGTGGGTTTAAAACCCTAGGGAATTTTTTTTTTTTTTCTTTAAGATGAAGGTAATTTATCACCATTGAGACTTCAAGTACCGAAAGCTAACCACAAACTGGGTTCTGCATGGAAATGGAATAGCCTTTCGTCTTTCTCTCAGTCTGGCTGATCAGAAATTCCCTAAATGAAGATGAAGATCATGAGCAGACTGCTTCCAGCAAATCACTGAACTGCATTTCAACCCAACGAATGGAGCTTGTTAATATCCTGAACAGATGGTTGCACAGCAGTAATAACACACACACACACACACACACAACTGTACCCAGCTAATGCCAACTCTAATGTGAGCTGTAGGCTGAAGAGCTGCAGCACTTTCCTCCCAATACAACTCAGAAGGTTCCTGAGGGTTGCCGTCGCGGACAGGTGCTGAGCAGCACTGATAGAGAAGCTTTTTCATGAAGCGTCCGTGTAATAGCAAAAGTTAAGTGTTTAACATCCCATATGTCCGTGTTTTATGTGTATAACTGCATATTTAATGGATTATCAGCGATTAATTATCAGCTGTACCCGTTTTCTGACGGCACGTCGACCAGGCGCTGAATGATGACTCGAAAAGTATGATGGTTTCTGGCGGCTCGTGCAGTTCCACATTGATCGGAATCGCTCTGAAACACCAAGAGACGGCCAGATGGTTTCTTCTACTGCATTTCCATTTAAGAATTCTGCCCTTCACTCCGCCGGAAGTTATACGATACGGTTTAACGTTTCCATTTGGCTTATAGACCGGAAAAACAAATGGCAAAGAATGTCTTTCAAAAAATAAAACAGCTGATATTGTCTATTTTAAAAAAAATCGTATAACATTATAAATAATTTGAAGCAAAACTGCACCGAGCAAATGTTTAGACCCAAAGTCTACTCGCCCACCCATGGACGACTCGGTAAGTAACAGCGCAGCCCCGCTTAGCACCGAAGTGCCATAAACACCGAAAGAAGTTCCAGATCGAATATCCAAAGAATTCTGGATGTATGTGTTACGTTACGAAGAGAACTTCACTGCTTCCCCTGCATGAATCTTATAGCTTAGTGTTGCATCAATATGGATATTATGGGATACATTATTATGGGATACAATAATATTACAGGATATATTATTATGGGGTCATGAGACCTTTTAATTTTGCCGACGCTGATTGTCCAGGCTGAGACTGAAGGAAAATATCACTTTCATTGATAAAAACTGAGCCGATCCCCATTTGAACATGTTTGAGTGTTTTGCCTCCTGATGGTCATTTCATGTTACAGTTAAATTTAAAACTCTAATATTTCATATAAATAGCAGCGTTAAAAGCTGCTGTGAAGCTGCATGTGGCTGTGAAAACTTTTCTTTTTAATTCACAGAAGTGAGGTAATAAATGTAATGTTTATTAATTAAATTTAATTGATAAAAGTGAATATTTTAAACCTGAGAACAGTTCAGGCCTGATGTTAGTGGCTCCGATATTCAGGAAATTGTGGCAGATTTACTTTCAAAAGTGAAGGATTTGAGACCCGCCATTTTGAAAAGTGGATAAATTATTTTATCCTCGATTGTTAGGAGTGAGGAGTGAAATTTAATTTAACATGCGGACAATAACTTAAAAATTAAAATTCACAAAACTGATGAATAAAATGTAGAGGAATAAGCATTTTAACATTTTAAAAATGATGATGATTTAAGTGTAAAATGAAAAGTTTCATCTTGAAGATTTTGAATCGTGTCAGTTCTGAACCAACAACGGGATCTCAATCCACGACAATCACTTTCGTTACGGTTTCCTTTTCTTTCTTTAACAGATTAACTGTTCGATCCCAGATTATTATACAAAACAAAAATAATGCCCGACGCACCTAATAACACAGCTTGGCTGTCTGTGAAAACACACACACACACACACACACACACACACACACACACACACACACACACACACATAGGGCCACACAGTGTGTGTGTCTCTCTCTCTCTCTCTCACACACACACACACACACACACACACACACACACACTGGGTTTCACACACGCACACATGAACACGCATACGCGCGCACACACGCACGCACACATATATCGGGTCACAGCCGCCAATTACTGGTTCATTTTGAAAATGTATTTGGTTTACAGACGATTCTTTGACTTAATTTTTTTTTTTATCAAAGTGAGATTTTTGTGGGGTCTGCCGGCGTCAATTTTCGTTGTTTAAATAGTAAATTACTTCAGGTGGAGGAGTTTTTTAATGTCTGTCTGTCTTCCTTTCGGCTTTTTCCCTTTTACTCGGGAGTCGCCACAGCGAATCATCTGGTTCGCACGTTTTGATTTGGCAGAGGTTTTTAACGTCGGATGCCCTTCCTGTCACAACCCTTTTTAGCAAGGGACAGAAACACGCTGACGACTTTGCAGCCTACTCTTTACGAAAGTCAGCAATGGTTCTTTTACATGCCTCTCACCATAGACAGTGAGCGACATGGCCCGCCTTTGATAACCCAGTTAGCCGCACTAAAAAAGGTTATTTTTCTGAGTTTTATGTTTAAAGTTCATCATTTAACACCACAGGCTTAAAATTAGTCATAATTCTAATGCTCGTGCATGTCGGCACATACATATAAAAAAGAGAAAGAGAGAGTGAGAGAGGTGGGAGGGGAGGGAGAGAGAGAGAGAGAGAGAGAGAGAGAGAGAGAGAGAGAGAGGGAGAGAGCGCATGAAGGGAAAGAGAGAGAATGTGAAAGGGGAGGGAGGGAGAGAGGATCAGAGATGGACAGATTAAGGCAGGAATATATAAATCTGATTGGCACTGTCAGAACTCATTCCAGACGTGCAGGCATGACAGCCGTAATCAAGTTGAGGTACTTTCACAAGAAATGCTTCAGCCTTTTATCTGCAGAAGCTCATGAAGCACAGGACGTCTCAGGAGATTTTAAACGATCACACAGAGGGGACAACTGAGAACAAACGTGTGTGTGTGTGTGTGTGTGTGTGTGTGTGAACATGCACCTGCACACTGCCATCCTCCATGCCCAGGGCTACAGCAGGTGTCTGCCTGCAAAGAGCCACACAACGAATCCTTGACGTTTGTTTCACTGTCTCGAGCACTGCCTTCCCCTCTGGACCAGAACGCACCTTAAAACATGCAGACACGCACGCACACGCACGAGCACGCACGCACGCACACACACACACACACACGTGTGCATAGACAGACACACACAGACACACACGCACACGTGCGCATAGACACACACGTGCGCATAGACACACACGTGCGCATAGACACACACACACACACACACACACACACACACACACATACACACACACAGACACAGACACACACACACACACACACACACACACAGAGACACAGTTATTTGAAGCATGAAACACCTACATTCACATTACTGAGTGGTAAAGGAAGTGTGTGTGCTGCGAGTCCACACGCCCAAGGGTTTCATACCTGTAACGCGTTCTGGCTGTCAGCTGCCGCCACCGTAATGTCCAGCTGATTGAAGAGAACATCAAAGTCCCTCTTCAGCGCCACAGCTGAAGATGTGTGCACACGCTCAGTCTCCCACAGCTGGAACAAATACACATACCGTGCTCTATGAATATTCTAGTGCATGACTAATCACACGGCTCAGATGCACACAATTGACACTTTGACCAGGATGTTTACAGCATTAGCTAATGTTGCTACCAAGCTAATTTATGTCAGATTATATTTCACCCATGTGCAATGATATCGGCTCTGTGTTCTATATGATGACATACAAACCGGCTTTCGTGTGATTGGATCATTTATTTTATGGCCTCAGTGTGCAGAAATGTACAGACTGTTATATATCTGTACGACTCTATACAGTATATGAGATATTCGGAGAGGTACTCTGAGGCTGTGGATGAATTATGGGATGCACTTTGGGTCAGTGCACTGCGATACCCTCATGAATCCCACGATCTACTGAACGTTAAACAAAACACAGGGGTGAGGCACTAACCACACAGGCCCAATACTGTATATAAAAACGGAACTTATGACCTTGAAAAAGATCAAGCTGACCCATACGCAGAACTGCCAACTTTTACAAACCAAACAACAGACTCTGCTCTAGCGGCCTATCAAAATGCACTGAATTCTATATGAAACAAACCAAGCTCCCTGAGTACCAAAATTCCGGGTTACGAAAAACATTTTCCTAAGTTTTCGTCCCCGGGATACGAAAACAACCCCCTCTTACGAAAAGAGCCAAATGCGCCATTCAAAATTCAAACCCGCCAATCAAAATTTCTCACGATGTGCGAGTTGCTCTCTCATTGGCTGTCTCCCAACATCCCGACCTGCTGGCCTCCCATTGGCTAGGAGGTATGAAGCAGCTGAACCTTACCCAAATTTCCTGTTTGTCACACACGTGAAGGAGCGTTGACTGTTGGCTTGTTTTGAGATTGATCATGCAGCGTTATATAGTATTTCGTTAAAGCCGAAACCCCTGTACAATCGGGACAATATTGAACCAGAAGGAGCCCTTAAAGCGGAAATACAGTGACGGAGGCGAATATTTCGACACTATAATTTAAAAAAAAAAGTGCTCCCTGGGAGAATGGCTCATCAGACCGGTGCTTATACCCGGTTTCTGTAGTGTGAAGCAATCAGGAGTTCAACTCCTCCTGGATGGGATGCTAGTCCATCGCAGGTTACCGTCCCAGTATATTTTACTGGTACCCATTTATACTGCTGGGTGAACAGAGGCACACTTGTGGTTAAGACCTTACCCAGGGGTCTTAGCACAGTGAGGGTCTCAGTGGGATTTGAACTCACAACCTCTCGATCAGGAGCGCAGCACCCTAACCGCTACACCACCGGCCCCACTCTGATCTTTCAAACAGGTACTGTAATTCCGCTTTAAATAAAACATCCCATCCATGTGTGTGTGTGTGTGTGTGTGTGTGTGTGTGTGTGAGAGAGAGAGAGAGAGGGAAGCTTAACTCTTTAGTTTTTAGTTTAGTTTTTTAAAGTTGTTTAATTCAGTAAATGTTTAATAAATGTGGCACATGTGAGCTCATCTGGAATTCTGATCCCTCAAGTAATCAAGTTAAAGTTGAGTTTGGACCTCCGATCTGTCAAGCAGGGAATGCGCTTTGAATTCCAAGTCTTGTGGGTGTGGCCCGCAGCGCCACAATACACATTTAATGCGTACTGTATTGCGTGTCTGTGTGTGTGAGAGAGAGAGAGAGAGAGACAGGGGTGTGTGTGTGTGTGTGTGTGTGTGTGTGTGTGTGTGTGTTAATAAAAAAATGTTTAATAATGGTTTAATTAATAAATATATCAATAAAATGGTTTAAAATGTTAATAAAATGTTTAATAAATAATTTTCTTTTATTTTTAACACATATTTCATACAAAATTGATGTACTTTTATCATTTTTAAATGGTTTATATGGGGTAGTCTTTGGAGCCTGGTAACGAATCAGGCGTTAAATGCACCCCCTACTTACAAAATATATATTTAGAATTTTTTTTTTTTTTTTTAGAATCAACATGTTTTAAGGTGATTCACATGAAATGCAGCAAACAGTAAAGGGTTGTTTCCCAGTACTAAGCATTTTTACTCACTACAAAGCAATCCTATCTCCACAGTGTAGACATCCCTTCACTTGAAAATAAACTTCCCAGATTCAGAAGTATACAGACAGACGAGGGGAAGTCAAAGCTGAGCGATTATTTTTGAATAAGTAGGGCTGACAGCACGTCATCTGACAGCAATCCCCTGAAGTCTGTATTATTCTTCCTCACCTGACTGAAAATTCTTTCACATTCAGCATTGCTGTGTGGAATTGATAAAAAGCCGAACATGTATTGGCTCAACTTTTGAAATCTGTGCGTCCCATCTGCTTTGACTGCGGGAAAGTGAGAACCACAACTCATCTGCAGGTGTTCTCATTTGTTCCTTTTTGAAACTGGTAGAGCAATAATCATTAAACTCAATCTCAAGGTTGTTGATAGCTTCATCTGTGTCTTCAATTCCAGTTTTGAACAATACTGGAAACTTTGTGAAAAAGAATCTGAGGACATTGAAGGTACAGCGGTATGTCTTGTTTACATCTGCTACTTGAGCAGTTTGCCCGTGTGGTCCGCAGCAGCGAGAGGAATACTATGCTCCACATAAAAGGCTGCAAACAAACATTCAGCTTTGATAGTTTTGGTATTTTCTGTCTTTGAAGTTTGAGCAGGTCCTCCTCCGATTCAGATTGTAAAGACCTTTCATGCACCGTGGTCTTACAGTGCCCTTTAGCAAGGGACAGAAACACGCTGACAGATTTGCAGCCCACTTTTGTAGCGAAAGTTTATGGCTTGCTTATTTTTTGCAAAATAGCCAGCATTATTATTTGAATACATATTATCTGACCCAAAAACGGATTTCCGTAATCAGACCCAAGAAAACGTACCAAGTACATTGTTTGCATACTAGTTGGCAGCTATGCATATGTAATCCCACCCTTTTCATGCCCAGGGGGACCTAACACCAAATTTGGAAACAAATTATGGATCACCAAAGCTATTGTACTAATAATTCAGACCAACAGATGGACGAATCCCATTTCTTCAGCTCCTGCACTGCTCACCATTGGTGATGGCGGGAGCCAAAAAAAAAAAATACAGTGTGAACGTTATGCTAAGTTTGCACCCACACATGTGATTTCGCCACAAAATACTGTAACTTTGGCCGGCCAAAAAAAAAAAAAAAAAAAAAAAAAACACGGTCCCATTGAAAACCTTCAACACAGATTATCCTCACTGATAATCTGTGTGGATACGGCTGTGTGTGATGTACTGTATTGAAATTAAAACTAAAACAATTCCAGATGTTTTCTTTAATCCCTTTCACGCTATTTTGTAAAACCCTGCGCCTTCGTGTGTGTTTCATTCATTCCATGTCAGATCAGAACCTGTTAGAGGTTTTTATTCATTAAACCTGGGGATTTATTATTTATTTTGGACGCGCATAACAGACCAGATTAGCTTTCCGAATCGCGCTGATAAGGACAACCCCATTTTATATCTGAGCAGAGATTACATGGGAAATCCGAGTTGAACTCGTTATTCCAGAAAAAGTAAATAAAAAAATACAGCCATGGATTCCTGCAGAGCCGATGTATATATTTCCCATCTGCCCCCTGTAACCCATCCCAGAGAAACGGATCTGACTGCCAACACAATGTATCTGAGATGCGCTTCCTCTGTCCGTTGTGAAAAGCGGCATGAGCAGTAAATCCACCGACACCGGAACCACCATTTGTATTTAGGAATAATATTATACTTTCGTAATATGTGTGTGAGATGGCAGGAGGTTCGCTACATGTAGGAAATACGCAAATTTTTTTTTTTTTTTTTGAAAATGAAAGGGCTACCGGATGCCTCTTCGTAAAGCGGGTGGATTCGCGTGACAAACAAAAATCAGCCGCTTGAGCCATTTGAAAACAATTCAAGCCACACTGAATTCGCACTAAATTTTGAGCGGAACCAAAACCACGAATATAGAGCACTTACCTCAAATTTGACAGATTACCTCTGAAAATATGCTGAATTACCCTCAAACCAAAATTTGCCTGCACATTCGGCCGTGATTGCTTACGTGTGAGCTCGGCTTAAGTGTGCAAAATACATGTAGGAAGATTAAAGAGAAGAGGGAACAGGAACGTACTCGAATGGTCTGATCATCAGAAGCTGAGAGGAGATGTGAGCCGTCAGGAGAGAACTGAACGCAGGACACCCAGCTCAGGTGACCACTACATTCAGCCACCTTCTTATTCACCTCAAAGTTCCACAGCTAAAACACACACACACACAAGTCATACAATGTTTGTATCCATACTACTGACAACATCTGTTTTCATATATTTAATTTAAACCAGATGTGGACGTGATCTTTACCAAACGTTGAAAAAAACCACACGATAACTTAACATGATTTGTGCTACAGTTGCATCACCGCTGAGCTTCGCTAATGTACATCTGAAAGCTGCTGCCACGCTAATCACAGTGTTGTGTGTAGTTGTTGGATATGAACAGACCTCCACAGTGTAGTGTGACAGCGCCAAGGCGAGTAGCTGGCTGTTCGGACACGCCTGACAGTACTGCACTGTGCTTAGACGACTGGTTCTAATCTCCAATATCATGTCCATCGTTGCTACATCAAATACCTGCAAAATACACATACATACACACACACATAGGTACACACACACGTTATAATTCTTTTCTTGCAAACTTCTGATTTAAAATACTGCCGAAAACATTTAAAGATAAACATAAAACATTTCCAGAGCAACTGGAGCACACAGCTGTTTTGAAAATAATCTCAGTGAGACGTCACTATGCTGATCAATCATTGTTTTTGGTAGAGATGATATTTCTACATGGTAAATAATCTACTATCAGGTGTAGTAGAGTAATACAACCCAACAGAACCAACAGTCCTGACCCACATGCTGTTAATTCTGTGTAACTGAATCACTAATTGAATGGTTCGTGTTCAAAATACAGAAATCAGTGACATCATTCATTCTTTAAAAACAGGAGCCAATCATTGTGCTTATTTAAGGAAGGAAGCAGTGGATGTTGTTACTGCTGGTTATAAACATTTCTCTCTGAAATTCTGAAGAAAATGGGTCAATCCAGACATTGTTCAGAACAATAGTGGACCTGGATTATAAAGTTGATTGGAGAGGGAGAAATATATAAAGAAGAGCAGAGCATGAGAGGCTGCTCAGATAAAATGATCCAAATGATTTAAAATGGAAACAAAACCTGAATGATGTGAAAGAAAAACTACAATTTAGATGGATGAAGATCCAAAATGACAACAAATCAGCCACCAATCAGCTCAAGGAAGATCAGAGAAGGTCTAAAGTGACCTGTGAGTCCTGTTACAATTAGAAGACGCCTATGTGAAGCCGAGCTATCGGCAAGAAGCCCCACAACGTCCCACTGCTGAAAAAAAGAGGTGAAAAGGTTTCTCTCTTTGGGTCGAGTGGCCGGTGACAGTTTATCCGATGAGCCCCAAACACTGAATTCAGGCCATAGTCCACTGTGAGGACAGTGAAACCTGGTGGCACAAGCATCCTGATATGGGATGTTTCTCATCCTCTGGTGTCGGGTCTATTTGTCACATCCTAGGGATCCTGGATCAGTTTGAATCCTTCAGAACATTTGAAGAGGTCGTGCTGCCTCATGCTGAAGAGGAAATGCCCTTGAAATGGGTTCCAACAAGACCATGACCCCAAACACACCAGTAAACGGGAAACATCTTGATTCCAAGATTGAGGTTCTGGAGCGGCAGCCTGATCCTGGACCTTTAATCAAATAGAAAACTTGTGGGGTACCATCAAAAATTCAGCTTCTGAGGCAAAATTCAAAAATCCAGAAGAACTGTGGAATGTGTCTGATCATCCTGGGCTGGAACACCTGCTCACACCTTCTGGTACCTACCAGAAGGTGGTCGACTCCACATGTAGCCCAGATGTGCAGCAGGTCTCAGAAACAGTGTTTATACAAATAAATATTAGTTCAGAGATTCAAAGCAAAACAAACAAAAGCTTCAACCATCTTTCAGTTTATACACTGAAGGTTTGAGTTTGTGAAGAAGAAACACACACTGATATTTTTAACCGTCTAATATTCACTTTCTTCGATTTCTTTACAGGAATAACAGAAATTGTATATATTTTTCTTCATGTTTTGATTTGGAATCGAATGTGTCGTGTTCACAATGCATTTGTGTTGATGGAAATAAAATCTATCAGAAGGATTTTGAGGTTTATTCTCTTTTTTTGAAACACACTTCTGTTATTTTGAACACGACTATACATACACTCGCACATAATTCAAATCATTTTCATTTACATCGCAAAAAGAGCCTCCAGTACTCGTCTAATCCCGATTCAGACAGAATCAGATACGTAACTCACAATAATGCACAATCACACCACAATCACACCACGAGCAACTGAGAACTGGCACCGTCGCTACACATCGAAGCTCACGCACTGTTGAATATTTACACCTGTGCACAGCATGTGGGTCGTCTGGGTAATGAAATACCTCAGACTTTACTGTTTTTATGCAAATAAGAACACGAGACAGCAGCTCAAAACACTGTGGTAGAGCTAGTATTAAAATTCAAGGGATTAAACCGGCCTTTGTAATGAAGTACAGCTGCTCATATCATGCAGACCACTCAAAAACTCTAAATCATGAGCATCAAGGCAGGTAAAACTCAGATATCACGGCAAGCAAGACAACTGCATAAAAACAAAGGTTGTGCATGTGATGGTCATGGACAGTATCGCTCTTGTTCTTCCTGGATCATTCATTTCTAGTTTTGTTTTCTGTTCATGTTCTCCTCACAACTGGTGGCAGTATCTACAGACCAAACAGGGAGCACAAGTAATCAGTTCAGTCCCTTCTAATTGTCTTTCAGGGACGTTACAATAGAAAAGTCTGGCTCGGAAAAAAGAGGCTTGCTCGACCTGCTTCCTCTCAGGTAGCAAATAGCAGATTGTGTGTGAAAACTTACAAACACCGCATTCTTTGCGGCACAAATGATGCGACTGCCATCAGCTGACCAGGTGCTGCACTTTACCGCAACAGTCGCTTCATCACTCTCCAGGAACAAACGACTGATATCGACAGACTGCCACTCGTTTGCAGAGACCATATCAAAAACCTGAAACACACACACACACACACACACACACACACACACTGAATAAGATGTTAAATAATCTCACACACACACCAATATGTTAAATAATCTCTCACACACACACACACACACACACACACACACACACACTGAACAAGCTGTTAAATAATCTCACACACATTCGGTAAACAAGAAGTAACATTATCAGAAAGCTGATTTTAGAAAAAAATAAATAAATAAATAGTCCCACCTTCAGTGTCCCATCATTAGACGCAGTGGCGAGATGGGCGTCGTCTGGAGAGAAGCAGCAGTGATTAACGCCATCTGTGTGTCCAAACATGGTGTTCTGAGATGATTGCCTGTTTATATTCCAAACCTAAGCAAAGGTTGAAGAACGTAGTAGTTGGAACATGGTGTGATTTTGTAATTATTTATTATTATTAATTATAAATTAAAAAAAGAATTATTATTTAAAGAATAGACAATATTTGTTGTACTCCTATATATTTTTACACCAAAACACTTTTTCAAAACAGAAACCAGAACATAGAAAATAATTCATTGACACCTTATGACAAGTCAGAAGAAAGAAGTGGACACACACACACACACACACACACAGGGTTTTTTTCTCTCGCTCGCTCTCTCTCTCTCACACACACACACACACACATACTCTCACGCTTGCACACGCACACGCACACACACATACACACACACACGGCACGTGTGCACAAACACACTCTCACACTCTCGCATGCGTGCACACACACACACCCACACTCTCCCGCACGCTACACACACGCACACACACACACACACACTCGTCTTGGCGCTGCACACACACACACACACACTCTCGCTCGCGTGCACACACACACACACACACTTCGCTGCACACATCTCGCACTCTGCAACACACACACACACACACTCTCGCTGCGCCACACACACACACACACACTCTCGCGCGCGCGCACACACTCGCGCGCGCACACACACACCCACACTCGCGCGCACACACACACACCCACACACTCTCACGCGCGCACACACACTCTCACGCGCGCACACACACTCTCACGCGCGCACACACTCTCACGCGCGCACACACGCGGGCACGTGTGCAAAACACACAATCTTGTGCACATGCACACACACACTCGCGAACACATACACACACTCTCATGTGTGCGCAAACAGAAACACACACTTTCACACGTGCGCACGCACACACACACACACGCACACGCGCGCGCGCACACACACACACACACACACACACGCGCGCGCGCGCGCACACACACACACTCTCGCACGCACACACAGACACACAGACACACACAGACACACACACACACAAGCATGTGACTGGAAACTTCCTGTTGTGTTAGATGTATACAGAAGATTTGCCTCCACTCTCTCACCTTGGTGTTGGTGTACTTGTCGTTCGAGCTAGTCGCCAGCAGGATGCGCAGGTACGTGTTGGTGAACTGGCAGTGATTAATCTGCTCCTCGTGCTCAACATCAAACGCACGCAGCAGTGTACCTTTATCTAAATTCCATATCTAACACACACACACACACACACACACACACACACACACACACACACACACACACAATAAAGCAGTAAAACATCTGCATATAAACTTTTTACACCTTTAACTAGAAAAGTGTGTTTTAGGGTGAAAACTTACCTTAACACTCCTGTCACTGGAACAGGTGGCGATGTGACGGTCATCAGGGGAGAACGCACAACACAGAACTTCATCATCATGCGCCTGGATTTCCTGGAGCTTCTCTCCTGAGGTACTCTTAAACACCTGCAGTATACAGAGAGAGGGAGATGGAAAGAGAATGAGAAAGAGGGGGGGGGGGGGAGTAGAAGGTGGGACAGAGAGAACCAGAGAGAGAGAGAGAGAGAGAGAGAGAGATGGACAGATTAGTCATGTATGACTTCATTGCTCATTTCCTGTAACCACTTAATCCTAATTAGGGTCATGGGGAGGCTGGCGCCCATCCCAGCCGACTCCGGTTGAGTCATGCATGATTTGGTTAACACAGAACTCCTCCCCAGAAAGTAAGTAGAGAAACTCATGGCAGCGCGTCTTTACCCGCAGTGTCTTGCTGGCCCCACAGGAGGCGATTTTGCGGCCGTCTCGAGAGAAGCTGGCATAGTAGATGGAGTTCTGTTGAGGGTGCAGCACAAGCCGTGATAAACTCTCCAGCCTGCCATTATTCCTGAGACCACAAAACACAACGTGAATCGAAACATCAGCCCAAGCAGAATGTTTATGCAATCAAGAACATTTTTTAAAAAACGGATCAGATATTCAGATTCTCTCAGTATACAGAGTGTGATCGTGCACAGATAGCATACACCCAGTCTACGTAGAACTGCCCCCCACTGGCCCTCTCCTGCGCCTGCCGTAAAGCCTGCCGATAGACCTCGGAGCCGTGCGGCTGAGCCAGGGCGAGCTGCACCACGTCAGGGAACGGCTTCTGCTCCAACTGATGACCATTTAAAGATAAGAACTCTTGAAACTGCAGCCTCACTTCACTGTTCTGAAGGAACACAAACACCCGAGTGTTCAGCACCAACCTTACAACAATAACATTAACACTACTATATACACACACACACACACACACACACTAGTCCTTCTCAAAAAATTAGCATATCGTGATGAAGTTCATTATTTTCTGTAATGTACTGATAAAAATTCAACTTTCATATATTTTAGATTCATTGCACACCAACTGAAATATTTCAGGACTTTTATTATTTTAATACTGATGATTTTGGCATACAGCTCATGAAAACCCAAAATTCCTATCTAAAAAAATTAGCATATCATGAAAAGGTAGTCTAAACGAGATATTAACCTAATCATCTGAATCAACCAATTAACTCTAAACACCTGCAAAAGATTCCTGAGGCTTTTAAAAACTCCCAGCCTGGTTCATTACTCAAAACCGGAATCATGGGTAAGACTGCCGACCTGACTGCTGTCCAGAAGGCCATCATTGACACCCTCAAGCAAGAGGGTAAGACACAGAAAGAAATCTCTGAGCGAATAGGCTGTCCCCAGAGTGCTGTATCAAGGCACCTCAGTGGGACGTCTGTGGGAAGGAAAAAGTGTGGCAGAAAAGGCTGCACGACCAGAAGAGGTGACCGGACCCTGAGGAACATTGTGGAGAAGGGCCGATTCCAGACCTTTTTACAGAAAATAATGAACTTATCACAATATGCTAATTTTTTGAGAAGGACTAGTACCTTCATGTTCGCCTTCACCACATCCCATAAACCCTCTCTTTGGTTTTCCTCTAGGCCTTTTCCCTGGCAGTCCCAACTTCAGCATCCTACAAACAAAAGACTCACTATCCCTTCTCTGTACATCTACATCTCACAATCTAGCCTCTCTGACTTTGTCTGCAAAACATCTTAGATGTGTTGTCCCTCTGATGTACTCATTCCTGATCCTATCCATCCTTGTTACTCCCAGAAAGAACTTCAACATTTTCCTCTCTGCTACCTCCAGCTCTGCCTCCTGTCTTTTCCTCAGTGCCACTGTTTCTAAACTACACAACATCGCTGGCCTCATCACCGTCTTGTACACTTTTCCTTTTATTCTTGCCGACCCTTTCCTATCACACATCACACCGGACACTTTTCACCAACCATTCCAAACTGCCTGCACACACTTCACCTCTTTTGTACACTCTCCATTGCTCTGGATTTTTGAGCTTAAGTACTTAAAATCCTCCACCTTCTTTATCTCTGCTCACTTTAACATCACCATTCCTCTTGGGTCCTTTTCGTTCACACACATGTATTCGGTCTTACTGAAGCTAATCTGCATTCCTCTCCTTTACAGGGCATACCTCCACCTCTCTAAAATTTCATCCACTTGTTCTCTGCTCTCACTACAGATCACAATGTCATCTGCAAACATCATGGTCCATGGAGATTCTTGTCTAACCTCGTCTGTCAGCCTGTCCATCACCATAGCAAACAAGAAGGGGCTCAGAGCTGACCCTTGATGCAGTACCACCTCCACCTTGAACTCTTCCGTCACACACACAACACACCTCATCACTGTCTTACATATTTCATACATGTCCTGCACCACGCTAACATACTTCTCTGCTACTCCAGACTTCCTCATGCAATACCACAGGTCCTCTCTCGGCACCCTGTCATATGCTTTCTCCAGATCCACAAAAGCACAATGCAGCTCCCTCTGACATTGTAAGAATTTTGATGTAATTGTACCCCTGGGTTTGTAAATGCGCGGCCTCGGATCATGGATCCTGGGTGACTGACGTTTAACCCAGCCCAACAATGCATGCTCGTATAAGAACTAGTATTTTTTCATTTGTCTCTGTACATCCGTTGAACTTTAGTAACCTCATGTTTTAGTATGAGTCTTACCTCTAAATAGTAGAAAAAACCCCCCTTTTTTATGGCAATGTGAGGCCATGTGAAAGATCCTGCGGGAGTAGAAGGAATGTAGATAATGAAGCCTGAAACTGTCCAAGGACAGTTGCAGGGTGATAAAGAAGTCCATGCTTACTCGCCTAATGTTAACTCTTACTGGGTGTTAACCACATTGTTTTTTCCTACTCTGTGTTCATGTATAAATAACCCCCGCTCACATTGTACTATGAGCTTCTGATGAATAAACCAGACTGATTTCACTCGTGTGGTTCGTTGTCTGTTGCTCCCGGAGAGCTCTCAGACGTTGAGATACAGGAATCCAGATCGTGCAGGTTTACATAAGAGCTTCTACTGAGAGAGTTCTTACAGACATTCTCTGTATTTCTCTATTATCATCCTCAAAGCAAACACTGCATCTGTGGTGCTCTTTCTTGGCATGAAACCAAACTGTTGTTCACAAATGCTGACCTCTGCCCTTAGTCTAGTTTCCACTATTCTTTCCCACATCTTCATCGTATGGATCATCAACTTTATCCCTCTGTAGTTGCCACAACTCTGCACATCTCCCTTGTTCTTAAAAGTGGGCAGCAGCACACTTCTCCTCCATTCCTCCAGCATCCTCTCACTCTCTAAGACCTTGTTGAGTTGAATGTTCTTGTCAGAAAATGTACTGCTACCTCTCCTAGACACTTCCATGCCTCCACAGGTATGTCATCAGGACCACTCATCATCCTTTTCAATGCCCTCCTCATTTCACCATTAATAATCTTTGCTACTTCTTGGTCCTCAACAGTCACCTCTTCTACTCTGTTCTGTCTCATTTTCCTCATTCATCAGTACGTCAAAGTATTCTTTCCATCTTCCCAGCACACTTCTGTCATCAGTCAATACAAGGATCCCTAGCTATTTCATGCTTCAATTCATGCGGCTTCAGTGCATCATGTTTTTTTTTTTTTAAATATACATCGAATTAAAAAATAAGGAAATTGAGGAAGAATAAGGGAAAAAGTTAAGGAAAATGCCACAAAAACAAGATCAATTATGCAAAAAACCCTAAACAAACACAAAACAAAAAATAATCCAAAACCTCCCATCAAAACAACTTCCATTTTTGTGAGGTTCGCATCTCAGTGTGTGCATGCGCACGTCTGTATGGGTATGTATTTATATTTTATTTACATCTTATGCATTAGTTTTTTTTTATGTCTATTTGTTATTATAAGCATTTATAGTATTGAATATGTATTTATTGATATTATATACACATACACAATGGAGACAGATGATTCGCTGTGGCGACCCCTAAAGGGAACAGCCAAAAGGAAAAGAAGATGATGTACATATACGTCAGTCAGGGGGTGGGTTGATCCTACTTCGTGAAAATCAGTGGTTGCGGGGGGATTTTCGTCCCAATTAACCACGGAAAGTGAAGGATCCCTGTACATGTCCCTCTCTGTCCTTAATCACTCTAACTTGCTGCGCATGCTTCCCATCTCTATTTCTCTGCTGTGCCAACCTGTATAAATCGCTTTCCACCTCCTCACTGTCCAATCTAGCATACAAGTCATCATACGCCCTCTGTTATATGTCCATCCACACCATGATAAAACAGCTTAAAACCTGCTCCTAAGCTTCTAGCCTTGTGACCTTTCCACCTGGTCTCCTGAACACACAATATGCCCACCTTCCTACTCTGCATCATATCAACCAGCTCTCTAGCTTTTCCTGTCATAGTTCCAACATTCAAAGCCTCTAGTCTAAGTCCTAGACTCATGCTTTTCCTCTTCTCTCTCCACCTACGGACACACCTCCCACCTTTCCTTCTTCGACCAACAGTAGCCCAGTCTCCACCAGCACCTTGTTGGTTAACAGCACTGATGGCAATCGTTGTTAACCCGTGCCTCGACCAATCCAGTATGGCATTCGTATTTATGATCCGCATATCAAATTTAGCATGTTTTAGGTCAAATGCCCTTCCTGACACAACCCTCTGCATTTATCGGGGCTTGGGACCACTGTGAGGATGAACACTGGCTTGTGCCCGCCCCTCATGGCTGCACTGAAAAGAGGAAGATATTACATCCTAATTATTAACATAAAACAGATTTATAATGCAGTATTTACACACAAAAAAATTAATATACATGAGCATCACCAAGCATGACTGGTATTATAGTGATTACAGTCATTACCATCATATTCATCAGTATCATCATCATTATAATCAGTATTAATATCATAATCATCATTATCAACATCATCCTCATCATTAATTGATTAATTATGAATTATTTTCTTATAATAATCACTATTATTATCACCACCATCATTATCACCGTATTTTCCGGAATATGTCATTCCGAAGTACAAGTCACATTGGCCAAAAAATGCATTATAAAGAAGAAAAAAACATAAGTCGCACTGGACTAAAAGTCACAAACTCATAGAAACTGTCTAAAGTGGAGGACATTGTAGTCCTTGCTCTGATAGAGAGGCGGTTGCGTTGCATGAAGTGGTAACATCAAGAAAGTCCTCACGCAAAGTTATTTATATTCATCTCCTTGACAACTACCTGGACGTGGAGACACAACTGCACTGTTGACAAGCCTCTCCCTGAGGCACATCGCTCAAGTCCCCATGTGCGAACTCGTTCCTCTAGCTGTGACCATCTAGCTTTTAGCCCTCGATTAGCTTTTAGCCCACAATTAGCTTTTTTTGTTTTCTTCATTGCAGTAACAATAATCTCTGCTTTTCTCCAGTCCCTCACAAATTTCTCGTTCACACCAAACTTTCTTTCTGCTGCTCGATTACCATTTTCTGCTGCATATTTCATTATTTGCAGCTTGTAATTTGTAGAATAGGATTTTCTTTTTGGGGACATTTCTTCAGTGGTGGATGAGCAGGTACTGGTACCCAAGCTTAGACTGCCCTCTTGTGGTTGTGAGTGTAAAAATAACAAACATCAAATTATGTCTTATTATTATGACGAACAGAATTATATGAAATAATTTCACATATACTCTAGAGCGACTTATAAGTTGCACCTTCAGCCAAAGTATGACAAAAAAGTGCGACTTATAGTCCGGAAAATACGGTATTACTATCATCATTATTAGTACTAATATAATAATTATCACCATTAATATTATTATCATGATTAGTATTAATATCACCATTATCATGTTTCTTAATAATATAATAAGAATCATCATTATCATGATTAAGATGATTATTATTATTCATATAAAACATATTTACAAAATTTCTACATGAAACATTTCATATGCATTAGCATCTCAGAGCACAACTGGTATTATAACAATAAATCATTGCCACTATTATTGTAGTACTAGTACTACTACTACTATTATTATTTTTATTATTATTATTATTATTATTATTAACACAGAGACACAGATAAACCCATTCAAACCAAGGGGAAAATAAGAAACCCTCCATGTAAGCATCATTATTATTATTATTATTATTATTATTAACACAGAGACACAAATAAAACCGTTCAAACCAAGGGGAAAATAAGAAACCCTCCATGTAAACATCCTCGCTGAGCTCTCACTAGACCCACGACCTTCCTGCTATGAGACAGAAAAGCTAATTGCTGCACCATGGTGCAGCCCAACTTCAGTTATGTTTATTTTTTATTATTTAAATAACACACGAAGGGTGTAAAGTAGATATTAATGAAACTTAAATACTACAAAGTGAGATCAGACTCACCTCTCTGTCGAGAATGTCACCGTGCTCTACATAATCATTGATTAAGTGGGCAGGGCCCATAGCCTGAGCCTTATTTTTCACCCAGTCCAGTGAAAACATGAGGGAATAAAGTTCCTGGGAAAAGGTGGGGAAATTTTTTTTTTAATTACAGAATTCTTCTTAAAAGATTAATTAAAAGTCTGTTATTGTTTATTAAAATTAGTGTCAATTTAACATTTATAACCAGATAAAATATTGATAAAAAAAAACTAAACAAAACACGCCATCGAACCACCTGAGAGGGAGCACCATAGGCAGAGAATATGACTTAGGTGGATGTCCCATGTCCGCACACGCCCACCACAGAAATCTCAATAAGGCTGTCACATCACTCACTTGATACTGATTGGCTGCTATGCATCACTCATTTGCATGAACTCGTTTTATGGATAATTAAACTAATGTCCCCCGTCATATATTAATGATTTGCAGACTTGGGTGAAGTGTGAAATACTTTGTGAGTTCTGTGCATGGCAGCCTTTTATAGATGTTATTCTAGACTCAAAAAGATACATAACTTTATCTGTAACTTATCGAGAACACATCAAAAACTTATATCCAACTCATCTACGTATTGATGTACGTCGACGTACCTGATGTGTTGCAGATGACCACAGAACTTTTATGTAAAAGTCTTTCTAATTTATAGCGAGCGCATTATAGGCATATTGGCAGCATTTAGGGAAACCAGTGGCTCCTAAGCCGCATGCGTCATTTTCATCCCTCTACTGTGGTTTCCGTGGCTCATATTGCTGGTTGAAGAATGACTGGTTTTGACCCCTGGTAATCGACTAATGTAAAAAAATCCAAGAGAAATGTTTCTGATGAAAAACAATGCTTAATGCATCGTGGACAGATTCTTTTGCTTTCACTGCTGACAAAATTAGTTTATGAGCATGTTTAATATATGTGGTGAAATAAAAATTTAAAAAAAAAAAAAATCAAACATTGAAAGACATTGCCAGAATAAAGCTCCATTAATTAGTGCACAGGGTGACAATTTACTGACAATTTAGCCAGTGCTGTCAATGTATGAAAAATTTGGTGAATCCGTTGGCATACATGGAATAAGTTCTGGGTAAGCACGCTGGTATAAGCCTTTGTACGGCAAGGTCATGGAAAAACTTTGGAGGTATCCTAGCATATGGCTCATTAGTTGAATATAATGTTTTGCGTACTTTGTACCTGCATGTTATTTATACCAACAAGTGCTGAGAGTATGGGCAGCATTCGCAATTTATGACCAACAATAATGTAATTTATACGGCAGTGCATCCCCGACGGTAGATCACATGACAGTTAAAAGGCTGCTGCCTACGAATTCAAATCAGATGCACACTAGACATCACAGGATCAACATCACCGTTGTGCTGAAGAAATCGCAGTTCATCGACATTGTAAAATCTCATAGCAGAAGCAAAATTGCTGTCATTAACAAGGGTAAACAAAACATGACTGTTTATATGCTAATATTTCTTTCAGTGAGTATCATTTCTTAATATCCTCATGTGGCGTACAGCAACCAACCGGCACCCTGAATGTAAAACCACCTCATCAGCTCAGGGTCAGATATAAAACTTTATCTGTGACAGGTGCAATGTACACTTTTAAACGTACTGCACGATTAAAAAACCCACAACCTGCTGACACAAGTATGTGGCTCAAAAGATCAACAACACTCCAAACACCTGTTTGTGTTTAAGTGTCAATGGTGGAAATGGCACTCACAATGGTGGGCATGTATCGAACACAAAGAGGAGAAATGACGCAGCATACCCTCCCTGTACATCACTGGCAACCACTGTGATCTTGCCCTCAAATTGGAAGGATTATGGGAAGAAGATGGAGGAGAAGCTGGCTCAGAACAACGTGCAGGACGTCTGGAGAGGACTAAAGACTATATCTGGATTTGGGCAGATTGTCAGAGGGACAGGTGATGGTGACCAGCAAAGGGCGGATGAATTAAACTGTTACTTCAACAGGTTTGATTCTCCCCCCTCCTCCTCTTCCCCCTCCCTGTTCGCCCCTCTTCACATGTCTCCAGACCAGCAGACACCTCCCCCCTCCCCAGGCCAACTTCACCTGACTGCAGCAGTCCCACAGACACATCCCCTCCCTCTGCAGCCCACCCCAGTCCCCCCTCTCCCTCACGTCGGACCAGATGGCATCAGTCCCAGGCTGCTGAGGACCTGTGTGGACCAGCTCTGTGACGTCCTATACCAACTCTACAACCTGAGCCTCAGCCTGGAGAAGATTCCTGTCCTGTGGAAGACCTCCTGTGTGGTCCCGGTTCCTAAAACAGCTCAAGCCAAGGAACCGGCCCACTACAGACCTGTAACCCTGACCTCCCACCTCATGAAGACCATGGAGAGGCTCCTCCTCGACCACCTCCGCTCTGTGGTGAGCCCCACCCTAGATCCACTGCAGTTCGCCTACAGGCCCAACATCGGGTAGAAGATGCCGTCATCGACCTTCTGCAGCGGGCGCTCACCCATCTGGAGATCGCCGGTAGCGCTGTGAGGGTCATGTTCTTTGACTTCTCCAGCGCCTTCAACACCATCAGGCCGGTGCTTCTGCAGGGGAAACTGGAGGACGCGGGAGTGGACAGACATCTTGCTGCCTGGCTCATCAACTACCTCACTCACCGTCCACAGTACGTGCGGCTGCGAGTCAAAGGTGGTAGTCTGCAGCACGGGGGCACCCTAGGGCACTGTCCTCTCACCTTTCCTCTTCACCATCTACACCTCAGACTTCACCTATAACACGGACAACTGCCACCTCCAGAAGTTCTCTGACGACTCCGCCATCGTGGGCCATGTGTCAGAGGGGAACGAGCTGGAGTACCGGTCGGTCATCATCGACTTTGTGGACTGGTGTGAGCACAACCACCTGTGCTTGAACACTAGTAAGACGAAGGGGATGGTGGTCGACTTCAGGAGAAGCACACCAACACACTCACTGGTGAATATCCAGGGACAGGACATTGAGACAGTGGACAGTTTCAAGTACCTGGGCATTCACCTCAACAATAAACTGGACTGGTCCCACAACACAAACACCCTGTACAAGAAGGGCCAGAATCGCCTCCACCCTCTGAGGAGACTTATGTCCCTTGGAGTATGCAGACCTCTGCTCATGACATTTTATGACTCTGTGGTAGCCTCTGCAATCCTCTACGCTGCGGTCTGCTGGGCCCCGGGCAGCACAGAGCGTGACAAAAAGAGACTGAACAAGCTGATCAGGAGGGCCAGCGCTGTCCTGGGCTGCCCACTGGAGTCTGTGGAGGAGGTGGGTGAGAGGAAGATGGTAGCCAAGCTCACATCCTTCATGGACAACCGCTCTCACCCACTGCACCAGACTGTAGAGAAGCTGAGCAGCTCCTTCAGTGAACGACTGAGACATCCTCAGTGCAGGAAGGAGCGCTACTGCAGGTCTTTCATCCCCATCGCTGTCAGACTGTACAAAGCCACTTTGTAACTGTCTGTGAAAAAAAACAGTTATGTGCAATAAAAACCTGTGCACTTTAATCAACCACATCTACCCCACTGACTGTGAACCATATCAATCTCTCTCTGCCCTCAGATACATGTACATTTGAATATCAGTCATCAGCCAGTCTACAAAGTTTTTTATATATATACACACACACACACACACACACACATACATATATACACATACATTATATATATATATATATATATATATATATACACATATATATATATATATACATATATACATATATATGTGTGTGTATATATATACATACATTATATATATACATACATTATATATATATATATATATATATATATATATATATATATATATATATATATATATATATATATATACATTTCTGAGTAGATCCTTCCGTAGGAGAGCGCTCAATACTTTTTGGTAGAGAAAATAACAATAAAAAAAATAAAAGGACAGGACAAAGAGTTTCAATAGAAAGTTAGATAATTCAATTGAATCTTCTATAATCACCTGAACTATAATTCTTCTATAATCACCTGAAGAGAGAGGATGGTTTCACCACCCCTCGAAACAGATCTGTAGTTTCAATAGAAAGTCTTTGTCCTGTCCTTTTATTTTTTATTGTATATATATATATATATATACACACACACACGCACAGACACTCATACGTTTTTGTTTTTAAAAAAAAAAAAAAAAAGTAAAATTTTGATTTTAGACGTACGTAGTACGCTGACGTAATGACTAATGACGCAATAACGCCGCATTCATTGTTTACAAACTACAGACTGTGTACATACATTTTATATATATATATATATATATATATATATATATATCTCAGTTATATAGCGTGTTAGCCTTATGTTAAGACGTCGTCTCTGTGATCTTTGTGTTTTGCGGACTTTTGTAACCCTAAGTAAATCTGGTTGGTCGGAAGTGTAAGCCTACTAGCATGGGTGCAAGTCTCATACACAGAGATGAATTAACTATCTGCTCAGATCGGCACAATCTTTATATTTATTATCCTTTAGCAGAATCCTAAGAGTGTATACTTATTTTTATATTAATATTCATTAGGATTTGTACTTGTTCTTTGTATGCATCTCTTGAATAAAGTTTACTTACTTACTTACACAAAAGAATGAACTTTCCGCTTTGCTGGGATTCGCGTGCAGGCTGTGTTCTAAACGAGTTCAACGGCACCGTTGCGCACTTGAAAGACCGTAAATCTGTATAACCCACAGCAAGTACACTACTTTCGCAAGTCCATTACTTTAGGTATTGCGCACTTCTCATATTGTATGTGCTGATTGGCTGTTTTAAGCTTCATGTAAAGTAACTCTGTATAAATAAGTCACTTATTTGAAATCAATGTTGATATTATTTGATATACTTGATATTATTTTACAATGTTATGTTTATAATAATTGATTTAGGGGTGATTTATTAGATACGGTAATGGCATTTATGGATGTATAGTACAGTATGAGCATCACTTACGTTCACTTTCAACTTATGTTCGGCCGTCTGGAACCAATTAAAAACGTAAGTCGGGGAGCGTCTGTACATATTTATTGTTCTGTTCTAATTAACTCAAGGATGTTACACCTTTCTGAGCTATTTTGCACCCCCTACTGACGGTACTTGACGAGCCTGTAACAGTAAATTTCTCCATTGTGAGATTAATATAGCGGTATCTTATCTTATCTTGCCCACATCTGTGAGTCTGTTCTTCCTTTTCCCAGGCACAGAGCAAACCGTTTCAGCACCTCCAATATGGACAGCCACCGGACTTTGTCGCGCAGCCAGAGATTGTAATACAGTCGGCCCTCTACTTACGAAATTAATCCATTCCAGAGCCTTTTTTGGAACCTGGAGTTTTCGTAAGTAGAGGAGCATTTTACATGTAAAACGCGTGATTCGTCCCAAGGCTCCCAAGGTAAAGGTAAAGTCTGAGCCAGTGGCTCACCGAGCCGGTGCTTATCCCCGGTTTCTGTAGCGTGAAGCGACCAGTTCAACTCCTCCTGGATGGGACACTAGTCGCAGGTTATCTTCCCAGTATATTTTACTGGTACCCATTTATACTGCTGGGTGAACAGAGGCACACTTGTGGTTGAGACCTTGCCCAGGGGTCTTAGCACAATGAGGGTCTCAGTGGGATTTGAACTGACAACCTCCCGATCATGAGCACAGCACCCTAACCACTACACCACCGGTCCCAATAGGCTCCCAAGACTACCCCATAAACCCTTTAAAAATTGCAAAAGTACACCAATTTTGCATGAAATATGTATTAATTATTAAACATTTTTTATTAACGCACATACACACACACAACACTGTCTCTCTCTAACTCTCTCTCTCTCACTCTCTTTGTCTTACACACACACACACACACAATACTCTCTCCCTCTCTCTCTCTCTCTCTCTCTCTCTGAGTGGCGCACTCTGCCGAATGCTCTCTCCCACGTGCAGCGCGTAGCCGATAAAGCTTTTGAGACGGGGTGTTTTATTTAAAGCGGAATTACCTGTTTGAAAGATCTGATATCCAGATTCAATATTAACTTGCTTCCTCGAGAGATAAGACGTCCGGATTCAATAGTAACTTGCTTTCTTGCGAGATCGGAGGTCTTGTCCCACGAAGCATACTGTGCACAGAACACTTGTGGCGCCGCTCACTTCCGTGCACAAAAATGCTTCATGGCCAAATGCAGAGCTTTTGAGATGTGGCGCGGCTCATCCGGAGCCCCTCAAATAAGATGCAATGAGTACAAAAAAAACCTCACGAAACTCACGAACCAAAAGTACATCTCTCCTTTACCCCATCACTGTATCTATGCTTTTAATGCCTCCTTCTGTTTCAATATCGTTTCGAAATAATCGCCTCCATCACTGTATCTCCGCTTTTAAGGTCTCCTTCTGCTTCAATATCATCCCAATTGTAGAGGGGTTTTGGCATTTTTTTATTATCTCCTGCTTCATTTCGATTGATAACGGAGCCCGCTTCTTTTTTTCGGTGTCACCGGGAATCACTTTCTTGGGGTCCATGATGGATAATGAAATAACGCTGCAATGATCACTCTCAAAAAACTCACGAGCCAACAGTCCTGTTCACAAACAGGAAGTATGGGCACAAGAAGTATGGGTACAGTTCAGCTCCCTCCTGGCCAATGGGAGGCCAGTGGGGCGGAATGTTGGGAGACAGCCAATGAGAGAGCAATTCGCGCATCGTTTGAATTTTTTAATGGTGCGTTTGGCGCTTTTTGTCAGAAGAGGTTGTTTCGTATACAGAGGGCGAAAATTTGAGAAAATGTTTTTCGTGACCTGGATTTTTCGTATTCAGAGGTTTTCGCAAGTAGAGGGCCGACTGTACTTCATTCCATAATGAATGGGACTCTATCTTATAAATGCCTTTCAGCATTTAATTGTTCTTTCGAATTCAATTTCTAATTATAATTTCCTAGCACACATTAAGCATTTGGTAAAACCAGTTTTGTCAGGAGTAAAGCAAATTCAACATATTCAACTTTCCTTTTTCTTCATAAGCTTTTTTTCTTTGTAGATTCCATTACTAGCTTACTGCAGATCAAAAGGAATCACTTGTCTGGGGTCAACATAAGAGGGATAAAAGAGACGCATGCTACACCATAGCTGCGGGTTGTCGAACTCTGCCCTAAATTCTGCCAACACACTAAGCATTTGTTGGTATAAGTTATAGGTAGGTTCAAAGTACACTAGAGACACATTCAATTTATTAGAAACCCACAAACAATGTGTGTGTATGATCACATAACTTAAGTACATCTACAACTTCTAGTCAGCGTGAGCAGAAGGATGAGCCATATGCAGCGTACCTCAAGAATTGTGTGCATGCAAAAAAAATTCATAACCTCGTCGTACTACAACTTATATCAGCATGCTGTAGCTTACGCAAAACCTAGCTAGAACTTATAATAAACATAAAAAGGCTGTTGGGTTTTTACACCTGAGCCTAGTGGCTCATCATCATAATAAACACAACTTATAATAAATCTTTATATTACATAGTTTATATTATTCCATGAAACACTTTCTTGTTCCCCCCCTCTCTGTTTAAAGCCCTACAGGATAAGAACAGCCCTATGTTGCAGCTTTGTTTTACTATATTTACAGTTTAAATATGTTAAGAACTCAGTGACAGTCCTTAGGAATTCTAAGTAAACTCCACCAGGTCTCAACATATCCACACAATATTCCCTCCAGACATCAGGTAGACACCATCTTTTGGGTTCAGATTGTTGCGGGTGAAGACAGGTTAATGATGGCCAGTAACATATACATATTTGATTTTATGCAAGAAGAAAGGAACAAACCCAGCAAAATAAATTAATAATTTTCAACAGCACGTCCACTTTTAAATATATAAACAAATAACATGGATTAGAACAGGCCTTTATGGAAAAGGAGGAAAAATTGGCAGGGGTCAAGGGGGCTGCGAGGGCAGCGACCTTGCTGGGGAGTTCAGGGGGGTGAAGCCCCCCGAAAGGTTTGGGGTTATACAGTGATACCTCTGCTCACGAACATAATTGGTTCCCAGAAAGTGTTTTGAGGCGAAAAGTTCGTCTTCCGAACATTTATTTCCCATAAGAAACCATTAAAATGAGAATAATCCGTTCCCAGGTCCCCATAAAACATAATTTTCTACTAAATAAGCCTTAAAACTACACAAAAATATACCTTATTTTATGTATAATAAATGTCTATTATATTGTAATTAAAGAAATAAACTGTACTGTATAATAAAGTCGTTTTATTTACCTTTGTGATGGTAGTTGATGGCTTAATGGAATTGAGTGGGAGGAGGAGGGAGTGGGAGGAGGGAGTGGGAGGAGGAGGAAGGGAGGGTCTTACTGTTTGGAAGGAGTGTTTGGAAACACGCATAGCCACACACGCAGCCTTAATAGCTTCCTTGTTCTTAAGGATGGTGGTAGACTTAGCGTACTGGTACTGGGACGCTGAGTCACACAAACGCACACCTCGTTCGTGTTTTTCAATGATCTCCGCCTATGGTGGGGTCTTTTTCGGTCCCATAATAGTAAAAGTACACTCAATATGGTCCAAAATGTCTATCAAACACAAACCACTTCCGCATTCAAAGAAAGGGGTGTGACGAACTGTGACGCCATGAGCGTGCGTCAGCTTCTCGTGGCCGCCACCGTGGCGCTGTTCGACCGCGTGGTTTGATTCGTCCGCCGAAAACTAGTTCGTCAGCAGAGACAATATGCTCGCAAATTTAATGTTCTTGAGGCGAAAAGTTCGTGAGCTTAAGCGTTCGTCAGCGGAGGTTTTACTGTACTTACAAAAAGGAGCTTAATTGATGTCTCCTGAAAGGAATATTTTAAAGAGAACCTTATGAAAATTAATCATTGAAATTATTAAAAAAAAAAAACAATTTACAGTTATAGGCCTACAGTGCGCCTAGTTTTAATTCCAAATACTTTAAACCAGGGGTTGGGAAGCCTTTTGACGAAGAGAGCCAAAAAAAAAAATAAATTACATATTTTAAAATCTAATCCTCTGAGGGCCACATACATACATATATACACATATATATATATATATATATATATACACATACATACATATATACACATATATATATATATATATATACATACATATATACATACACACACACACACACACACACACACAGATGCTCCCCGACTTACGTTTTTAATTGGTTCCGGACGGCCGAACGCAAGTTGAAAGTGAACGTTGAGTTCATTTTCTGTAACCGCTTCATCCTAATTAGGGTCACGGGGAGGCTGATGCCCATCCCAGCCAACTCAGGGCGAGGGCAGAGTACACCCTGGACAGCTCGCCAGGCCATCGCAGGGTGGAAACACGCTGACGGCTTTGCAGCCTACTCTTGTCGAAAGTCAGCAATGGTTCTTTTACATGCCTCACACCATAGACAGTGAGAGACATGGCCGGCCTTTGATAACCCAGATAATTGCACTCGGGGGGGGCAGTGACAACCTTGTGGAGAGTGGGACTCGAACCCCCAACCTTTGGATCAGCGATCCGGCGCCTTATACCACCCCTAAATCAATTATTATAAACATAACATTGTAAAATAATATCAAATATATCAAATAATATCAACATTAATTTTAAATAAGTCACTTATTTATACCGAGTTACTTTACATTAAGCTTAAAACAGCCAATCAACGCTTACAATATGTGAGGCGCTCAAAACCGAGAGAAGTGTACTTGCGAGAGTAGTGTACTTGCTGTGGGTTATATGGACTTCCGGTCTTTGAAGTGAGCAAGGGCGCCATTGAACTCGTTTAGAACTCAGCCTGCACTGATGTGAATCACCAACAGAGCGGAGAGTTCTCTCTGGATTCGGGTTTTCATTAATTTTACAACTCTCTTTGCTTAACTGAGTATGCATGGTAGATTGCGCCGATCCAAGCAGATAGTTAATTCATCTCTGTGTATGAGACTTGCACCCATGCTAAGTAGGCTTACACTTCAGACCAACCAATTTTACTTAGGGTTACAAAAGTCCACAAAAACAGTGTAAACACAAAGATCACAGAGACGACAGCTTAACACAAGGGTAACACGGTATATAACTGATAAATATAAAACGATGTATATATAAATAAACTGGGAAGAAGGAGGGGCACGTTCAGTCTGTCGTTTGTAAACAATGGACGCAGCGTCATTACGTCAGTGTAAACACAAAGATCACAGAGACAACGTCTTAACACAAGGGTAACACGCTGTATAACAAATATAGAACGAGATATATATATATATATATATATGGGGCAGTGGTGGATAGGGTGCAGGATCGCTGATCCTAAGGTTGAGGGTTCGAGTCCCCACAGGGTTGTCACTGTCCCCCCCCAGTGCAGCTAACTGGGTTATCAACGGCGGGCCATGTCTCTCACTGTCTATGGTGAGAGGCATGTAAAAGAACCATTGCTGACTTTCATAAAGAGTAGGCTGCAAAGTCGTTAGCGTGTTTCTACCCTGTGATGGCCTGGCAAGCCGTCCAGGATGCACTATGCCTTCGCCAAGCGTTGGCTCAAACCGGTGCATGCCACTCGAGAATCATTAAAAAGGAGGAAGCGGTTCAAATAACATAAATATAGTCACAAAAGATTGCAAGTGAATCCTTTGGGAAATTTTTATTTTTTTATATGACTTAAGTAAAAACTCAGATTACACTCATATTTGTTAATGTAAATTTGGCCTTTTTTTTGGGAAAAAAAACCCCATGAAATCGAAAAAACGTAAAACGGATGAACGCAAGTTGGGGAGCATCTGTATATGTGTATATATATATGTGTGTGTGTGAATACTGAAGACAACGAAATTGAAAAAGAAGACCAACAATTTTAGAGTATAATAAGACTCCAAATTTATTTTAAACGACAAGTTATTTATTAATAAGAAAATTACTTCTTATTATCAGTGCTGTAGTGGTCAAAAAATAAGTGAGTACACGATGGCAGCGAAGTGACCGAGGCGCACAGCAGCAGGTGCATGGGCGCGGGGAGGGTGCGGCTTTGGCTTTGAAACTATTTAGCACCTCATCTCCGCTTTTTATTTACATAGTCGCGAAAATTTATGTTGCTTTTTTATTTATTTATTTTTTTATATTTTTAAAGTCAACCAAATTAAGTCAGTACACACAACTCAGCCACTAAAACAAGTGGGTACACGGCGTGTACCGGCATGTACCCACCACTACAGCACTGCTTACTATTAATGCGACTTCTGGTGGTGCATGGGTTTGCTGATGGATTTATAGTCTGACTGATACAGGGTGAGGACTCGACACGACAGGACTCACACGCTGCTGTGTTTGGTATGTGACAGGAAGCACGTCCCAAGTTTTGGCAATCAGCTGGTCTGCGGGTTGAAGTTTTTCCATGTCTGTCCATTTGTGTTTGCTTGCCAGATGTACTTGGCTTCGTGCAAATGAGCTGATCCAAAACGAGGAAAATTTCTCTCATTAGTCAAAAACAACACGCACAGTCTGTGGCTGTTGTTATAATCCAATAAAATTAGAATTTCAAGGTATCAGACCCGCACACATACAGAAAAGATTGGCTCTCCGTTTCGTACCACAGTGACGTGGCATTGAAAATAGATGAATAGATTTAAATTTATTCATCTGTTTTTGCTTTATTTGATGGGGTTTTTTTTGTATTTTTATTTAAATGACAGTGAAATTGTGTATTCGTTATTCTGTTAAGAAAGGCCACCTGATTTATTTGAGAGCCAGATACAGTCATCAAAAGAGCCACATCTGGTTCGCGAGCCATAGGTTCCCGACCCCTGGTTTAAACTGTGTACCGGTAGGCCTATTCGTAGCATACCGAGTTTAATAATATCAGTAGAATTTATTAATGTACACGAAGCTTTAAAATATAATACTATAATAAGACTTAAATAATATCATTCATAGTCATATTTATACATAATACTGCTCGATCACTTCTGTTGATGATCTGACATTTGCTCTCTGTGCAACGGGCCCACGGCAAGATGACCAGACTGGCATATGCCGATGCCTGACACGTGCAATAAACCAGAACCAGCTGTGTTTCACTCCACTAGGCGATATCAACAACCACACAGATAAACAAAACGAGGGTAGCACCTCGCGCATTTGGATTTGGAAGTAATATTACCAGATGACCAGTGATGATGGCACTACCCCCTCCCATATTTTTACATCGGCTTTGCATCGATCTCAAAAATAACCTATTTGACTTACAAAAGGCGGAAATCCAAAGATTGGCGGAAAATTCCCATCCCAGAAATAAAAACCAAGCATCACATTTGAGTCATATGACCACAGGGTGATGTCCCCTCCAGTTTTGTTTTAGAGATTTTATAAAAGCATCACTGCACATAGCGCCATAAACGTAATCATGCCGGTTTATTTCCATCGACAACCTGCAGCTCCAGTGCGACAGTCAGGAGACATGCAAACTTACCTTAGACATCTCTGCCCGGGCCATGTGATGTGGCAGGAAACGATACCAATATAACGCCTCCATATCTCCAGAAAGGGGCGGGAAATTTCTGTATGCTTCCTGGTACCGACGGACAACTTTAGCATGCAATTCCTTAAATGAAACGACATTTAAAAACACATAAAATATTAAAAAATAACTTAGAGCTCAGTGTTTAACACAACTCCATAAAACAAACATGAGAGAGCTTCACATCTCTATATACCTTGCAACCCCCCCACCCTCTCTCTGTGTGCGTTTTTGCTGAGGTGCAAATTTTTCTTCTGGGATGCCGGCAATCCTGTTCCTTCCAAGTCCTGTGACCTGTCCTGGTTGGCTGATGCTGGCCGAGTTCTCATTTTGGAAGCCCCTCCCTCCTACTGTGCACCAACATGTTGTGAAGATGACTTTTCACTGCTGGTGATATAAACTCTTTTTCCCTACAATTATTTAGGACTTACCCTTGTAGAACCAACCGGACTACATTTTGCACTGTACTGAAGTTTCTCATTTATAGTTTTCATTTATATTTTTATGGTTCCACCCTAGATGCATGTACAAGCTATTCAGTCCAGCCTGCCTATGTGCCAGGACTAAAAGCTGGGCCAGACTGATTAGAGACCTACTGATCGCAGATGAAGCAACTCGGTTGACCCACGCATAAAATCTCCAAAGATTAATTGACCACTTCTCTGAGGCATGCAAGTTGTTTGATCTGACCGTAAGTATCAAAAAGACTAAGGTCTTAGCACAAGACACCACCAACCATCAGGATTGATGACCCCATCCTCGAAGTGGTACACAAGTTCACCTACCTTGGCTCCACAATTTCCAACAACCTCTCTCGATGCTGAGATTGACAAAAGGAATGGAAAGGCTGCATCAACACTTGCAAAGCTGAGGACAATCCGTCTACAACGTCAAATGTCATCAGCACACTACTGTATGGCACCGAGTCCTGGACAACATACTCCAGGCAGGAAAAATGGCTAAACACCATCTACCTTAAAAGCCTCCAATACGTCCTGGGCATAAAATAGCAGGAAAAGTTAACAAACAAAGCTATGCCTTGGGCAGGCCTTCTCAGCATGTACACCCTCCTGAGGCAATGCAGATTACACTAGCTTAACAACATCCACCACATGGAAGACAGTCGCATCCCCAAGGACATCATATATGGGGAGCTTTCCTCACGGCAAAGATCTGTTGGCCAACCAAAGCTGCAGTACAAAGATGTCTGCAAGAGAGACATGAAAGTTGTTGGCATCAATACAGGGTCCTGGGACCCTATAGCAGCAGAATGAACAAGATGTGGAGGAACGCAGTACACCAGGGACTGTCAAACAGAAAAGCCAACTTCACTTACAGAGCGCTAATGTGAGGAGAGTCATGAGAAAAAACAGACTCGCAGCCACAGCTGATCTATGCAGATGTAATAAGTGTGGCAGGCTCTCGTGTCTCAAATTGGCCTTCTGAGTCATCAACGATGACATGTCAGGATGTGATGTTACCCATGATATGCAATGACTGAAGGGGGCCCAAGAAAAGAAAAAAAAAAAAAAAAGTTCCACCATAATGAGGACGGATTTCCCTTTTGTGCCTGGTTCCTCTCAAGGTTTCTTCCTGGAGTCAACTGGGGGAGTTTTTCCTTGTTATCATCACCTCGGGTGACAACCTCTCACAGTCCTAACGCTCTTTCTCGCTCCTCTCACAGACATCAGACTCTCACTTCCAGCCCATGTGCACTTTCACTGCTCCCACCCCTGCAGCTCTCACATTTTCTCACACCTCAAGATCTCAAGAAAAGTTTCTGCTCTCTCAGAATCACTATTCTTTTTAAAAACCGGATTCCAAAAAAGTTGGAACACTATACGAATTGTGAATAAAAACTGGATGCAATGATGTGGAAATGCCCAATTTCAGTATTTTATTCTCAGTAGGACATAGATGACTGTCAAAAGTTTAAACTGAGAAAATGTGTCATTTTAAGGAAAAAATATGTTGATTTTAAATTTCATGGTGTCAACAAATCTCAAAAAAGTTGGGACAAGGCCATTATCACCACGGTGAGGCGTCCTCTCTTCTTCTTACAACAGTCTGCAAACGTCTGGGGACTGAGGAGACAAATTTCTCAAGTTTAGAAATAGGAATGCTGTCCCATTCTTGTCTAATAGAGGCCTCGAACTGTTCGCTTGTCTTGGGCCTTCTTTGTTGCACCTTCCTCTTTATGATGCGCCAAATGTTCTCTATAGGTGAAAGATCTGGACTACAGGCTGACCATTTCAATACCGGGATCCTTTTCCTACGCAGCCATCATCATCATCATCATCATCATCATCATCTTCTTCCGCTTAGTCCAGGGTCGGGTCACGGGGGCAGCAACCTTAGCAAAGAGGTCCAGACGTCCCTCTCCCGAGCCACTTCCTCCAACTCTCTCGGGGGGGCACACACCGAGGCGGTCCCAGACAAGCCGAGAGACATAGTCCCTCCAGCGTGTTCTAGGTCGACCCCGGGGTCTCCTCTCGGTTGGACATGCCCGAAACACCACACCAGGGAGGCGTCCGGGGGGGCATTCTGACCAGATGCCCGAGCCACCTCAACTGGCCCCTCTCAATGTGGAGGAGCAGCGGATCTACTCCGAGCTCTCCCCGGATGGCGGAGCTTCTCACCTTATCTCTTAGGGAGAACCCCGCCACCCGGCAAAGGAAGATCATTTCAGTCGCTTGTATCCGTGATCTTGTTCTTTCGGTCATTACCCAAAGCCCGTGACCATAGGTGAGGGTTGGAACGTAGATCGACTGGTAAATTGAGAGCGTCGCCTTGCGGCTAGGCTCCTTCTTCACCATGACAGACCGGTACAGGCACCGCTTAACAGCAGAGGCTGCAGCGATCCGTCTGTCGATCTCTCGCTCCATCCTTCCCTCACTCGTAAACAAGACCCCAAGATACTTAAACTCCTCCACTTGGGGCAGGACCTCATTCCCAACCCGGAGGGTGCATTCCACCATTGTCCGACTGAGAACCATGGCCTCGGACTTGGAGGTACTGATCTTCATCCCGGCTGCTTCGCACTCAGCTGCGAATCGCTCCAATGAGAGCTGGAGGGCCCGACTTGATGAAGCCAAAAGGACATCATCATCCACAAAAAGCAGAGACGATATCCGATGGCCACCAAACCAGAACCCCTCATCGCCTCGACTGCGCCTAGAAATTTTGTCCATAAAAATTATGAACAGAATCGGTGACAAAGGACAGCCTTGGCGGACTCCAACTCCCACTGGAAACGAATCCGACCTGCTGTTACCAATACGGACCAAACTCTGGCTCCGGTGATACAGCGACCGAATAGCTCGTAGCAACGGATCCGAACGCCGTACTCTCGAGCACGCCCCACAAGATCTTTCGAGGACACGGTCGAAAGCCTTCTCCAAATCCACAAAGCACATGTGGGAAGATTGGGCAAACTCCCATGCCCCCTCCAGAATCCTGTGGAGCGTATAGAGTTGGTCAAGAGTGCTGCGGCCAGGACGAAAACCACATTGTTCCTCCTGAATCCAAGGTTCGACTATCGGTCGGATCCTCCTCTCTCGTACCCCTGCATAGACTTTCCCAGGTAGGCTGAGGAGTGTAATTCCCCGATAATTGGAACACACCCTCCGGTCCCCCTTCTTAAAAATTGGGACCACCACCCCAGTTTGCCAATCCAGAGGTACAGCCCCTGATGACCACGCGATGTTGCAGAGTTGCAGAGACGTGTCAACCAAGACAGTCTTACAACATCCAGAGCCCTGAGATATTCCGAGCGGATCTCGTCCAACCCCGGCGCTCGACCACCGAGGAGCTTTTTGACAACCTCAGTGACCTCCACTACAGTGATGGGCGGACCCTCACCCGAACCCCCAGGGTCTTCCTCTTCCACGGAGGGCGTGTTGGTGGGATTGAGAAGGTCCTCAAAGTATTCCCTCCACCTCTCAACAACATCCCCAGTCAAGGTAAGCAGCTCCCCACCTCCACCGTAAACAGTGTTTGTGAAGAACTGCTTCCCCCTCCTGAGGCGTCGGATGGTGGCCCAGAACCTTTTTGAGGCCAACCGATAATCACTCTCCAGGCCCTCACCGAACTCCTCCCACGCCCGAGATTTTGCATCTGCGACAGCCTCGGCTGCAGCACGTTTGGCCTGCCGGTACCCGTTTGCTGCCTCAGGAGTCCCACAGGCTAATAAAACCCGATAGGCCTCCTTCTTCTCTTCAGCTGGACGGCCCCCTTCACCGCAGGTGTCCATCACCGGGTTCGGGGATTACCGCCACGACAAGCACCGACGACCTTACGGCCACAGCTATGATGCTGTAATTAATGCAACATGTGGTCTAGCATGGTGAAAAACGCAGGGTCTTCTCTGAAAGAGATGACGTCTGGATGGGAGCATATGTTGTTCTAGAGCCTGAATATACCTTTCTGTATTGGCGGTGCCTTTCCAGATGTGCAAGCTGCCCATGCCACACGTGCTCATGCAATCCCATACCATCACAGATGTAGGATTCTGAACTTGGGTTGTCCTTGTCCTCTTTAGTCCAGATGGCATGGATAAAGAACTTTGGATCGTGATTCATCTGACCACAGAACAGTTTCCCACTTTGCCACACTGCATTATAAATTAAATATAATAAAATATTGAAATGGTGAGAGGCATGTAAAAGAACCATTGCTGACTTTCGTAAAAAGAGTAGGCTGCAAAGCCGTCAGCGTGTTTCCGCCCTGCGATGGCCTGGCGAGCTGTCCAGGGTGTACTCTGCCCTCGTCCTGAGTTGGCTGGGATGGGCACCAGCCTCCCCGCGACCCTAATTAGGATGAAGCGGTTACAGAAAATGAACTGAAAATATTTAAATGAACAGTGGTGGTCGTGTGGTATAGGGCACTGGATCACTGATCCTAAGGTTAGGGGTTCGAGTCCCACTATCCACAAGGTTGTCACTGTCCTCCCAGTGCACTAACTGGGTTATCAAAGGCCGGCCATGTCTCTCACCGTCTATGGAGTGAGGTTCATGTAAAAGAATCATTGCTGAGTTTCATCAAGAGTAGCTGCAAAGCCGTCAATGTGTTTCTGCCCTGCTATGGTCAGGTGAGCTGTGCAGGGTGTACTCTACCCTCACCCGGAGTCCGCTGGGATGGGCGAGACCCTAATTAGGATTAAGTGGTTACAGAAAATGTACTGAAAATATTGAAATTTGGCACTTCTACATCATTGCCTTCAGTTGTTATATATTGTCTCAACTTTTTTGGAATCCGGTTTGTAGAATCGTTATCCTTTCACAATTAGATTTGGTTCAACTTTGACATTGCACCCGTATACATTCAGAGTAACGAAATACAGTTTAGCGTCCAATCAGAAGCGCGCAGAGCAGCAAATGCAGTCTGTTCAGTTAGAGGCAATTATGTACAGATAAGTGTGAGGATGGGAATAAATTAGCATTAAATTACAGAGGAGCAATACACAGACGAGATGAGGAGATGTGTAGGTCAGGAGGAGAGTGAAGGTGCGTACTCACCACTAGCTGGGTGCAGTTTTGCTCTTTGAGGAAGTCAAGCTGCAAGTCGTGCAGGTAGTAGAGATACGGGCGCTGGTTACAATCCCGAAACAATAGAGATTTATTTACAAATTCCTGGAGGATGTCTTCCACTTCCTCCAGCTCCAGAGCCCACACCACAGAGAGCACCTGTCCACACAAACCACACGCAACACCAGTTATGGAGCTCAGGTACGAGGTTTCATCTCGCACTCAGTCTTCCTGTCAAATGGAAATGGTTCTTCACTAAGAGACCTTTGTCTTTTTGTTCTTAGTACTTTGAATAGACAAAAAAGGGCGGGGCTAACAACAGTGTTTTAAAAATTAATCCTGACAAAGGTCAGTTAAACACCCCAGCAAGATACTGTTTACTTCTGGCTGAGCTCTAATGAAGACTCTCATGCACGGTGCGGCACTTTTCTCACTCTCTCACACACACACACACACACACACACACACACACCTTACTTGTACTTTTTGTGTACATAGAAAATGTTTTAGATGTTTTCGTTAAGCTCGTGATGAAAATCTATTGCTTGTCTTTTTATTTCTTTTTTGTTTGTTTGTTTGTTATTTATCAGCCATTATGTAAAGATTGTTACCTATTTAATTGTCTCATATCCCCTGATAATATAGCCATGACCATTTCTGTGTCGGAACGGCGTGATTTGTTATGGATCAGTGTTTATACTGGGGAAACAGATTCTGCAGAAGGAGTGTTCTGGAAAATTCTGGGAGATGGATATCGTGCTGTGATGTCTGTTAACTTTTATGTGTGATCGAATTAAATTAAAATCCTAAAAACCACAGCCATGATGTATTTCACGTAAACAAGCTTTCTGCTCTTTGAATGTTAAAACAATACTGTATAACTTCCCTTAAAACTTTCGCACATTTTCTCTCAGACTGACCTCGGCGGGAACTTTGATGTCCTTCTCCAAGACACTCAGATCTATGTAGAGCTTTCGGTGGTCTTCTTCGAGGACTTGCAGGCTTGCGTCCATGGCCTGATCCAGGGCATCGTAGTCATAAGAAGAAGACTTGCGTATGCGCTTGAATCGTTTCTTTCTCAGCTGCTCCAGGTAGTAGCCCCAGCGTTCCGGAAACTCTCTGAGCAACGCCCCAATCAGAGAAACTACCAGGGGAGAGCCTGAAAACGACGAAGGAACTCATCACGGAGTCGTGTTTCTAACTGTAGTTATAATTTAATTAAAACACAAAACTATGATTTTATATGATTTTAACTTTATATTAACTTGTTTTGGGGCTGACAGAGTGCTCAATATTCTGTCAAAATGTGGAATGGGGTTCATTAAAATACTGTATCATAACGATACATGGTCATCCCGCATCCCACCAGCACAACTTTACGAACTGCTTCTCTGACCAACTCAGATACTCCAAAAATTTACGCATACAATAAAAAACAGATAAGTAACATGGAAAACAACACCTTCAGGTCCATAAAATCAGAACCACGTGGTCCAGATTAGGTGCCACTAATTAGAACTCCATACAGGTGGAACTGGTCTCATTCAAACCCACACAACGGGGTCTGGTTTCTCCTAAGTATTAAAGTCTGAGTGGTGTCATCAGACCAAGATCCTTAGAGCTCGCCAAGGGTTTGAGAAAAAAGGTTCAGAAGAACTACGGGTCTGGCAAAGAATTTAACAAATCTGTAAATTATTTTGAATAAATCCTTCCACTGTAGGAGGATCAAGTGGAACACGTTTCAAGAGTATTTTTTCAGGACAGACTGCTCCAGGGGCATCATGGCAAACATGCCACACAGCAAAAATGTCCTGGGTTCAAATATAAGACTCAGCAAGGGCCTTTCTGTGTGAAGTCTGCATGTTCGATGCAGGCTCCAGGTGACACAGTTTCCTCACACTGCCCAAAGTTAATCTAACTGGCTGTCCCAACGTCAATAGCATTTCCAAGTATGAATGGTCGGGTACGTGTGCTGGTCCTGCAATGTACATGGAAGCTGTTCTGGGTGTACTCAGTTTTCAGCCAGACTCGGTTGAGACAGGCTCCGAAGTCTGAGTAGGATTAATTGTTTCAGAAAATGGACGGATGGATAAATGGACGGCTACTCCAGCAAATTCAGACAGATTATTGCAAAAAGAAGCTTCCAGTAATCCCAAAATTTCATCAAAGGATCTGCATGAGATTTTTATAACTGTTGGTGTGAAAGTGCAGATAGTTACAGTCACAAAGAGATTTGAGATCGAATTTTAGAAGACCCTCAAAACATCTTCCAACTAAAGAGAGAGCAGGCAAAATCTTCAGTTTGCTGATGTCAGAGACTGGAAGGCAATTATACAACGCATCTAAATAAAGATCAAGTCATTTCAGCCAAACGAGCAAATCAAGCTTCTGAGCTGAAGGGTGAGCATATCCTCTCCACTGGAGAGCAGAACACACATTGCTAATCTTGATGATGCTTCATGTTTATTGCCTTTATCCGTACGCACCGTAATACAGGGGTTGAAACGTCTGATTGTTTAAATACGTTCTACGTTTATGTTTGTGTTTGTACCTTTACATTCTTTTACGATGCTCCGAGCCTGCTCCGGAAGACGACATGGTTTCACATTTACATACAGAGCAAGGATTTCCAGAGCTTTCTCATCATCCAGACCGCTCTCAACCGGCACCTGATACTTAAGACCTACACACACATGCACACGCATACACATACACGCATGCATACACACGCATGCATTCATACACATACACACACATACATATGTATGTACATACACACATACACACACACACACACACACACCATCAGCTTTCCCTTCCAGACATTTAAAGTTTAATACTTAATTTGTATAAAATAAAACAATAAAAAGCATAAACAACAACAACAACCCACCACTGACTGAATCAGTCAAACTGCTGTTCCTTGTAGTCAGGAGCACTCGGCACTGGATTTCGAAAGCTCTGAGAGTGTAACTGTCCCACACATCATCCAAAATCACCAGAGATCTGAAACACAAATCCGGTAACCAGCGATTTCGGCTCATTGAAATACAATAGAATGCTATTCACAAAATATCGGGTTATATTATTTACCAAACCTGAAACCTTTATACTTTTTACATGAAAGATCCAGAACAAATATTGAAATGTGCTTGTGCATTTTATCGATCACTAAAAAATTAAAAAGCCTTCTCCTCAGTTGACGGTTAATGAGAAAAAGACCAAATGCAGAGTGTGAAGTTGTATCACATAAATCTATTAGAGTCCGATTGGAGTCATTGGCCATTACTGGCTCCCGTTGGGTTTTAAACCGACAGAGGTGATGTGCATGAGTAACACACACACACACACACACACACACTGATCATTCAGATTTAATTACAGTATTTTACTTCTTTTCCTTTCGGCTGTTCCTTTCAGGGGTCGCCAAAGCAAATAATCTGCCTCCGTCTCACCCTGTCCTCTGCATCTTCTCCTCTTACTCCAACTACCTTCATGTCCGCCTTCACCACATCCATAAATCTTCTCTTTCGTCTTCCTCTGAACCTTCTGCCTGGTAGTTCCAACCTCAGCATCCTACTACCAATATACTCACTATCCCTCCTCTCTTCATGTCCAAACCATCTCAATCTAGCCTCTCTGACTTTGTCTCCAAAACCTCTTACATGTGCTGTCCCTCTGATGTACTCATTCCTGATCATATCCATCCTCGTTACTCCCAGAGAGAACCTCAACATTTTCATCTCTGCTACCTCCAGCTCTGCCTCCTGTTTTTTCCCCAGGGCCACTGTTTCTAAACCATACAACATCGCTGGCCTCATCACCATCTTGCACACTTTTCCCTTCATTCTTGCCGATACCCTCCTATCACACATCACACCGGACATTTTTCTCCATCCATTCCAACCTGCCTGCACATGCTTCTTCACCTCTTTTCGACACTCTCCATTGCTCTGGATTGTTGAGCCCAAGTACTTAAAATTCTCCACCTTCTTTATCTCTGCCCCCTGTAACCTCACCATTCCTCTTGGGTCCTTGTCGTTCACACACATGTATTCTGTCTTACCGAGGCTAACCTTCATTCCTCTCCTTTCCAGGGCATACCTCCACCTCTCTAGATTGTCATCCACTTGTTCTCTGCTCTCACTACAGATCACAATGTCATCTGCAAACATCATCGTCCATGGAGATTCTTGTCTAACCTCGTCCGTCGGCCTGTCCATCACCACAGCAAACAAGAAGGGGCTGAGAGCTGACCCTTGATGCAATCCCACCTCCACCTTGAACTCTTCAGTCACCACTGTCTTACATCTCTCATACATGTCCTGCACCACTCTAACATACTTCTCTGCCTCTCCAGACTTCCTCATACAATACCACAGTTCTTCTCTCCGAACCCGGTCATATGCTTTCTCCAGATCCACAAAGGCACAATGCAGCTCCCTCTGACCGTCTCTGTACTTCTCCATTAACATCCTCAAAGCAAACACTGCATCTGTGGTGCTCTTTCTTGGCATGAAACCAAACTGTTGTTCACAAATGCTGACCTCTGCCATTAGTCTAGCTTCCACTATTCTTTCACATAACTTCATCGTATGGCTCATCAACTTTATCCCCCTGTAGTTGCCACAACTCTGCACAACTCCCTTGTTCTTGAAAATGGGCACCAGGACACATCTCCATTACTCTGGCATCCTCTCACTCTCTAAGACCTTGTTGAATGTTCTTGTCAGGAAATCTACTGCTACCTCCCCTAGACACTTCCATACCTTCACCAGTATGTCATCAGGACCAACTGCCTTTCCACTCTTCATCCTCTTCAATGCCCTCCTCACTTCACCCTTCCTAATCTTTGCTACTACGTCCTCAACGGTCACCCCTTCTACTCTTTTTTTCTCTCTCATTTTCCTTATTCATCAGCTCTTCAAAGTACTCTTTCCATCTTCCCAGCACACTTCTGTCATCAGTCAATACATTTCCCTCTCTGTCCTTTATCACTCTAACTTGCTGCACATCTTTCCCATCTCTACTTCTCTGCTGTGCTAACCTGTATAAATCATTTTCTCCCTCTATACTGTCCAGCCTAGTATACAAGTCATCATACGCCCTCTGTTTGGCCTTTGACACCGCTACCTTCGCCTTACGCGGTGTCTCCCTGTACTCCTGTTTACTCTCTTTGGTCCTCTCAATGTCCCACTTCTTCTTAGCTAACCTCTTCCTTTGTACATACTCCTGCACTTCCTCATTCCACCACCAAGTCTCCTTATCTACTTTTCTTCCAGATGACACACCAAGTACTCTCCTACCTGTCTCCCTGATCACATTGGCTGTGGTTGTAAAAGTCATCTGGAAGCACTTCCTGACTACCCAAAGCCTGTTTCAACTCCTCCTTGAAGAGAACACGATACTCTTCCTTTTTCAGCTTCCCCACTTTGTCTTCTGCTCTGCCTTTGCCTTTTTCACCTTTCTCACCATCAGCGTCATCCTGCACACCACCATCCTCTGCTGTTTGGCAACACTCTCACCCACTACTACTTTACAGTCACGGACTTCCTTCAAATTGCATCGCCTACACAAGATGTAGTCTACCTGTGTGCTCCTACCTCCGCTTTTATAAGTCACCCTATACTCCTGTCTCTTCTTGAAGAAAGTATTCACCACAGCCACTTCCATCCTTTTTGCAAAATCAATCAACATCTGTCCTTCTGTGTTCCTGTTCTGGATACCAAACCTGCCCATCACTTCCTTGTCCCCTCTGTTACCTGCACCAACATGTCCATTGAAGTCTGCACCAATGATCACTCTTTCACCTCTGGGGGTACTCTGCATCACTTCATCTAACTCACTCCAGAATCTCTCCTTCTCTTCTAGCTTACATCCTGCCTGTGGGGTATAAGCACTAACAACATTGACCATCACGCCTTCAATTTCTAACTTGAGACTCATCACTCTGTCTGACACTCTTTTCACTTCTACAACATTCCTGACCAACCCCTCCTTCAAGATGACTCCTACGCCATTTCTCTTCCCATCCACACCATGATAAAACAGCTTCAACCCTGCGCCTAAGCTTGTAGCCTTGCTACCTTTCCACCTGGTCTCCTGAACACACAGCATGCCCACCTTCCTCCTCTGCATCATGTCAGCCAGCTCTCTAGCTTTTTCTTTCATCGTTCCAACATTCAAAGTCCCTACTCTCAGTCCTAGACTCACGTCTTTCCTCTTCTCTCTCCGCCTGCAGACATGCCTCCCGCCTCTCCTTCTTCGACCAACAGTAGTCCAATTTCCACCAGCACCCAGTTGATTAACAGCACTGATGGCGGTCGTTGTTAACCTGGGCCTCGACCGATCGGGTATGAATTTCATTTTGATCATTTGCATGAGAATTTTGGCAGAAGTTTTACGCCGAATGCCCTTCCTGTCTCAACCCTCTGCATTTATCCGGGCTTGGGACTGGCGTGAGGGAGAGACACTGGTTTGTGCCCCCCCCTCACAGCTCCATTTAATTACAGTATTTTACTGTCTGTGTAAACCAGTGCAGACCTGTCACTGTAAAAACAGATGTAAAAATGTTAATATTAGTTCAATACTTCCATGATTTCATGGGTTCAGAATATAAAACTTAAAGGAAAGTGGTCTACTCGGAGTCCCCTTCATGTCTGAGCTCCTCACTAAGCCCGAGCCCAAACCCCTGGAGGAAACTCATTTCAGTGGCTTGACTCCTCAAACATTCTTCGGGTCACTACTCAAATTTCATGGCCACAGCTGCGGGTTAGAATGAAGATAGACTGGCAACCTGACCTATTTTATATAGCTTTGACCCAGATAAAGGCAAAAGTATTCCTACTGAATCAGAAGTCTCAACAAGTGGTCGGAGTCTCCTCTCCAACACCCTGAAGTAAACTTTACCAGGGAGGTTGAGCAGTGTGATCCCCTTTGACTCTCCTCATAAAAACTGAGAACCATTGCACCAGTCTGCTACTCCCTGGTGCTGTCCCAGAGCTCCAAACCTCATCAGTCCACTACCCCAGCAACCTCCGGTAGGGTGATGGACTGGTCTTTCCCAGAGTTATTAGACTCTGCCTCCTCAGTAGAGAAAATGATGGCTAGATTAAGGACATCCTGAAAGTGACCCTGCCACCGCTATTGTTCCCAGTCAGGGTCAGCAGCCCCCTGCCCAGACCAAGCACAGCCTGGGATGTCTTGTCTCTTTCTGAGCTACAGAATAATTAGCAGAACTTCTATGAGGGCAACCGAAAGGCCTTTCTCATGGCATCCCTGAACTCCTGTCATGGCCAAGTCTTCGGTTCTGTGACTCCTGAGACTGTAGCCCTTTTGGTGGCTCGATACCAGTCAATTGCCTCAGGACACCTCTGGGACAATCAAACCCTTCTTTCTCAGCTTGATGGCTTCCTTCACCACTGGTGTTCACCATCCCTGTATCTGTTTATCTCAGTAACTGGAAAGAAAATGAAATTAAGATGTTTCTGCACTCAGTTTTTCTGTTTCTCGGATCCCGGATGCAGTGGCCCGGATCAGTTATTATCACACAGCACAATTTCTCTGAAGAAAACTCACAGAGAATTCAAGAAGAAATGTATTTTCAATGAAAGAAAAGGACTTCCAGCTTTACTTTATGCACTTCTTCTATTAATTGCAATATTTATTCATTGTCCTCCTTTATGTATTAGTTTACAATCTGAGTGTTTTCAATTAAACCTGAAATCTGAAGTTGATTTAAAAAAAAAAAAAAAAATATGAGAGATAATTGTGTGTAGATGAGTGTGTGTCTGGATGTGTGTGTGTGTCTGTGGGTTGAAAGTTTAAATCACCTGGGAAACCTCCGCAGCATGAGGAAGCGCAAGCGCTCTTTGGCCTCCTCGACCGAGCTGGGTGGTCTTAAGCATGCTTCGGAATTTTGACTCTGTTCCAGCCTAAAACACAGAGACTGCATCCGCACCAGGAGATCTGCTTTCTCACACCGGCCAACCGACAACCAGTGAACTCCGTCAGGAAAACAATCTACAGGGAGAGAAAGAACCACATGTTCCCACCACTCAAATCAACAGCCCATTGGATTAATAACACATCTATAGATAACGACAACAATAATATTCATCCTCTGTTACATCATGTGACTCATGACACACTTTCTGCCATTCTTCCAAAACAGCATCAATCAACTAAGTCAGCCTTAAAAATATCTTTGTTGGTGGTAAGATGACCGGTTGGGTCGAAATTGTAGATAAAAACCCCGCCTGCGCATTCACAGACACAAAAAATAAAAATATACCAGCCGGTTAAGTTGAAAAAATGCGTGCGTTCCCTATCATACACCACACTAAAAAGTGACCAAAGTGAAATCAGTATCAACCGCGACTTGTGATTGGTCAATTTCACCAGTTTGGTAAAACAGCAATTCTCATTGGCAGGTACTGTCTTAACAACAAAGGCGGAAAGCATGATGGAAGGGGACAATGATGAGGGGAAAAAAAAAAAAAAAAAAAAAGTTCTCTGTCACTATTAAAGATCCCAACGTGAAAATAATACATAAATTAATGCATTTCAAATTGAGCAATACATTTGCTGACATTTTTGAACAAATACAAGTTAATTATAAACCGCCAGCAACAGCGCGAAGCGTGACGATAGTATTTGTTAGTTGTTGATGTCAATATTAAAAGTTGATATGTTGAAGAAACCTTGATACTCTGTTGATTACAATCTTAAAAGAATAAACTTTGATATTCAGTATATTGATTACAAATATAATATATTTATTTCATTCTACCGTGTTTACAACATCACATACAATGACTTTCATGATGCATGAAAAATTTCCACGCAAATCCCGGGTGGCCTGCACAGGCAAAAAAAAAAAAAAAAAAAAAAAATTCCTCCCTCCCAAGTGAATCTTTTTTACATGTTCAATCAAATCAATCAATTTGGGTGCCGTGCCAGAATTCATAGCAGACTTTTCTTTGCGGTTCTTCAGACCCTGAGGGAGCATGCTGTCGGCACTGGACCTCTGCCTTCAGGGTCTCCAAATCCTTTTGAGTGTTTGTTATTCTTGTCATAGCTGTATACGAAGAGCAAAAAATCTGCATTAAAAGGCCAAAAGTTCTTTCTGCAGGGTGATTTTATTGAGACACCATCTCTAGCTAGTTGGCCGTTGACTCTAAAAAGAGTTCATCCGCCCTTTAATAGGTCTTGTTTTTATTCGTATTGGGTTGATAGCCACCCTCCTTACCAAATTTGGAACCTGGTGGGGGAGCCGGTTTAGTCGCCAACCACTCGACCATGCAACAGGTTGTACTGGCTTACATGTTACCAGTAGCAGAGCAAAACCTGACCTGATCTTTTATTATGTTATTGACAACAAAAAAAATTTAAGCCTGACCTTAGATAATTAGATAATTATATACATCATTTTTTCCTAAATTATTCACTGAAGTAATTAATTACGTCAACTTATTTTATTATTCGTTCAAGAGATTTTCTTGTTTGTAATTGGTAAAAAGTCTTTTTTATATATATTGCATTGTTGCTATTATTCAACAAGGTCTTAGAAAGTGAGCAGATGCCAGAGGAATGGAGGAGAAGTGTGCTTGTGCCCATTTTTAAGAACAAGGGACACGTACAGAGTTGTGGCAACTACAGAGGGATAAAGTTGATGAGCCATACAATGAAGCTATGGGAAAGAATAGTGGAAGCAAGACTAAGGGCAGAGGTCAGCATTTGTGAACAACAGTTTGGTTTCATGCCAAGAAAGAGCACCACAGATGCAGTGTTTGCTTTGAGGATGTTAATAGAGAAGTACAGAGAAGGTCAGAAGGAGCTGCATTGTGCCTTTGTGGATCTGGAGAAAGCATATGACAGGGTGCCGAGAGAAGAACTGTGGTATTGTATGAGGAAGTCTGGAGTGACAGAGAAGTATGTTAGAGTGGTGCAGGACATGTATGATAGATGTAAGACAGTGGTGAGGTGTGCTGTCGGTGTGACAGAAGAGTTCAAGGTGGAGGTGGGACTGCATCAAGGGTCAGCTCTCAGCCCCTTCTTGTTTGCTATGGTGATGGACAGGCTAACAGACGAGGTTAGACAAGAATCTCCATGGACTATGATGTTTGCAGATGACATAGTGATCTGTAGTGAGAGCAGAGACCGAGTGGAGGAAAATCTAGAGAGGTGGAGGTATGCCCTGGAAAGGAGGGGATTGAAGGTTAGTCTTCGTAAGACAGAATACAAGTGTGTGAACGAAAAGGACCCAAGAGGAACTTTGAGGTTACAGGGGGCAGAGATAAAGAAGGTGGAGGATTTTAAGTACTTAGGCTCAACAATCCAGAGCAATGGAGAGTGTGGAAAAGAGGTGAAGAAACGCGTGCAGGCAGGCTGGAATGGTTGGAGAAAAGTGTCCGTTGTGATGTGTGATAGGAGAGTATCGGCAAGAATGAACGGAAAAGTGTACAAGACGGTGATGAGGCCAGCAATGTTGTATGGTTTAGAGACAGTGGCCCTGGGGAAAAGACAGGAGTCAGAGTTGGAGGTAGCAGAGATGAAAATGTTGAGGTTCTCTTTGGGAGTAACGAGGATGGATAGGATCAGAAATGAGTACATCAGAGGGACAGCACATGTTAGATGTTTTGGAGACAAAGTCAGAGAGGCTAGATTGAGATGGTTTGGACATGTACAGAGGAGGGATAGTGAGTATATTGGTCGTAGGATGCTGAGGTTGGAACTACCAGGCAAAAGGCCCAGAGGAAGACCAAAGAGAAGATTTATGGATGCGGTGAAGGCGGACATGAAGGTCGTTGGAGTAAGAGTAGAAGATGCAGAGGATAGGGAGAGATGGAGGCAGATCATTTGCTGTGGCGACCCCTGAAGGGAACAGCCGAAAGGAAAAGAAGAAGAAGCATTGTTGCCATTAGTAAATTGGTACAACTACTGCAGGACTGGCACACACCAATGTCCCTCCTCATGGATTCCATAAAACATCAATCACGGACATCCCACAGCAGACTGCTGAAGCACCACAGCCCTGTGTTCTTTCTGTGTTCCTTTACTTTAAGTGTATTATTGATGGTTTTGTAAACACAGAAATAAGTACAGTATATACAGCAACAAATACATTAACCTCTGAGAAAATTACATGAAGTTTTAAATAAAGACCCGCCAGTCACCCTGTGAACACCTGATCCTGTCTGGTCTCAGGCACTAAGCAGTTCAGGCCTGGTTAGTACTTGGATAGAAGATATAAGAATACCAGGAACAATGGTACCTCACTTTTACGAAAGTCTCACCAAACGAAAAATTCAGGTTACGAAACACATTTTCGAAAAATTTTTGTCTCTGGATATGAAACAAGTTCACGTTACGAAAGCGCCATATTAAAAATTCAAAGGCACCATTCAAACATTCAAACAATGCACGAGCTGCTCTCCCATCAATGACGTTCAAACATCCCGCCCTGCTGGCCTCCCATTGGCTAGGAGGGATGACGCACCTCCCTCTTATTAGCTATATCTCAACATCCCACCCCGCTGGCCTCCCATTGACTAGGACTAGACTTGCAGCTACCATAATGCTTTTCGTGTAAAGGACAGAGTTACTGTTGTCTTTATACTTTATTTCTTGACTCAGGTTTTTAACCTTCCATAAACATTTGTAAGATTATAACTCTGCTAAGACGACGTGATCAACACACGAGCACACACACACACACACACACACACACACACACACACACACACACACACACACACACACACACACGCTTGTGTGAGTTCCGGTGCGAATGAGAAGAAGAAACGGGCTTGAGTGATATCGCAAAGGAATATGGCCAAACCAGTCTACCATCGGTATGATATTGAAGCAGAAGGAGGTCTTAAAAGGTATGCTTTTATCATTTTTAAAGGGTCTAGGGGATAGTATTGGGGGCCTTGGAACTTGGGGGCCGTCCTCTCTTCTTCTTACAACAGTCTGCAAACGTCTGGGGACTGAGGAGACAAGTTTCTCAAGTTTAGAAATAGGAACGCTGTCCCATTCTTGTCTAAGACAGGCCTCAAACTGTTCGACTGTCTTGGGCCTTCTTTGTTGCACCTTCCTCTTTATGATGCGCCAAATGTTTTCCATAGGTGAAAGATCTGGACTGCAGGCTGGCCATTTCAATACCTGGATCCTTTACCTACGCAGCCATGATGCTGTAATTAATGCATACATGTGGTCTGGCATTGTCATGTTGAAAAATGCAAGGTCTCCTCTGAAAGACACGACATCTGGATGGGAGCATATGTTGCTGTAGAACAGTGGTTCGGAGATACTGAACCCCACCAGTTTCATATACTTATTCACCGAACCCTTCTTTACTGAAAAATAAAATATGATTTTTTTTTTTCAAATTCAAGACACAGGTATATGTTTTTACTGAGGCACCAAAATGAACTGTGCATTAAAATCACTGTGTTCAAAGAACAAAACCAATACAATGCATGAACTCCCCCAATCAAAACTACTTACCTTTTTATATGAGGTGCGCATCTGTGTGCGTGCGCGCGCGTCTGTATGTGTGTGCATTTAGGTTTTATTTACATCTTATGCATTATTTGTGAATGTTTAATTGTTATTATAAGCATTTATAGCATTGAATATGTATTTATTGATATTATATACGTATGCGTCAGTCAGCAGGGGGATGATCCTACTTTGCAAGTCATGCAGATAGGATGCTGACTAGCATCACGTTCTGTTATATACATGAATCCATGTTGTACATATTCGTCCGAGCACTTTCTTTTTTTTCTCAACATAGTATGGATTAAAACATTAAGAAAGAAATCACACGACAGTCACAGTTCGATGACTGAGTACACCAAATTTAATGCAGCACAGATTGGCCAGGCAATGTAGCGTGATCACCTGCAGCCAGCAATGGCCAAGCGGGGCGTGTCATCATGAATATGAGTGGGGTGTTTGTCTTGATCTCCGCCAAACCCCTGAGACTGACTCACCGAACCCCTAGGGTTCTATCGAACCCAGGTTAAGAACCACTGTTCTAGAACCTGAATATACCTTTCTGCATTGACGGTGCCTTTCCAGATGTGCAAGCTGCCCATGTCGCGCGCACTCATGCAACACCATACCATCACAGATGGAGACTTCTAAACTGAGCGCTGATAACAATTTGGGTTGTCCTTGTCCTCTTTAGTCCAGATGACATGGCATCCCAGTTTTCCATGAAGAACTTCAAATCATGATTCATCTAACTACAGAACAGTTTTCCACTTTGCAACACCCCATTTTAAATGACCTCTGGCCAAGAAAAAAACGCCTGCGCTTCTGGGTCCTGTTTAGAAATGGATTCTTCTTTGTGCTGTAGAGTTTCGGCTGGCGACAGCAAATGGCACGGTGGATCGTGTTCACCGACAATGGTTTTTGGAAGTATTGCTGAGCCCATTCTGTGATTTCCCTTACAGTAACACTCCTGTTTGTGGTGCAGTGCCGTTTAAGGGCCCAAAGATCCCGGGCATCCAGTATAGTTTTTCGGCCTTGATCCTTACGCACAGAGATTGTTCCAGATTCTCTGAATCTTTGGATGATGTTATGCACTGTAGATGATGATGACTTCAATAACTCTGCAATTTTTAACTGGGAAACACCTTTCTGATATTGCTCCACTATCTTTTTGCGCAACCGGGGATTTAGCTCAGTTGGTAGCGCGTCCACTTTATCCTCCGGAAGGTCGGAGTTTGAATCCGGCCACGTCATACCATAAGATGTTAACATTTGATAGTTGCTGCTTCCTGTTTGGCGCTCAGCATCAAAGGATAGAACAACGCAATAACTGGCATCGCACACTGGCGACAGGTGCACAGAGCACAAAAAAAAAACAAAAAACAAAAAAAAACCCAACACCACCAAAGAGCGCTTTAAGCATAATATTCAGTATGGATAAAGCGCTATTTAATACTACTACAATCAAAAAAAAAAAAAAAATACAACATTAGGGGAATTGGTGATCCTCTACCATCTTCGCTTCTGAGAGATACTGCCACT